>VZTE01002686.1:1070776-1172119 GCA_013397775.1 Eulacestoma nigropectus
TTGTTATTGATAAGGTTGATTATTGCTCCTTTTACCACAAATTTTTGTCAAGTAGGGGATTGCTGTGTGTTTTCTGTCAGTCTTTTACAAATTACACTGAGTCAACACATCATAGGTAATTTTCTAACAATATTTCTTCTCATTTTCTTTTCTCTACATTATTTTACCTTTTTCTTTCTTTTATGTAAAATGCAGTTGAATATCTTCAACTGAGTGCGGTGTATCAGCTCACAACAGTTGAGTGAAATAATTCTGCTAGACCTCCTGTGCTTTATATAAAATATCCTGGAGCCAATATTAATTGCTTATCCAATTTGAAGGTAACTCCGGTCTCTGTTCTTTCTTCCCCCAATTCCATTTTTTATATAATCATTCCCATCAGCATTATTTTCAGGTTTTCCTGAATTTTTTTTTTCCTAAATGGAAGTGTGCCAGGCTAATTAGAATGGTGGGGCAGAATTTTAAAGAAGATGCTCCCATTCATCCACAGTTCTACTGAAATGTAATTAAGTAACAAAGATTACAATGTCTCATGCATAAAAATTTTAATGACCCATATCCATAATAGTCGTGCACCATGGATTAGGTAGTTTTGATATCACTAACCCCTTTTCTGACCTGTTCTCAGGTATTTTAAAATTCTTCAGGGTGAATTATTAGTGAGGTTCAGAGAATTTCAGAGATACTTGTTATGGGAATCAGCTTCTCAGACAGTTATTTTCTTTGGCTAATCAGAATTACTCCCTCTTCTTTGCCTGCCACCCTTCCCTGGCGTATTAGAAAACACAGGGAGAGAGGACTAATGGCCTCTGACAGTTAAACAAAGCTCAGGCACCGTCCCATTCCCATGGCACAACACTGGCCAGTCTTTTATTAACTTTTATGGAAGTTATTTCAGACTGAGACCAGTTTTCTCAATTGAATAGCAGGAAGACTATTTCTTTAGGCTTACAGCTTGAACTACATCCTGTATTAGATTTTATCCAGGATTCCCACTGAAGTTAATTGCATTTTTTGTAGTATGTTACAAGCTCAGGGATTTTTCTGGTTGACAGTTTTTCTGGGTGATGGTTAATCAACACGTTATCAATAAACACCTCTTAACGCTCTGCTGGCTTGTACTGCTTAAACTTAGTAACATTTTAAAATTAAGAAGCCTTATTTCTTTTTGTATGAACCAAGGCTTGCTTGCATGGTAAATCCAAAGCACTTTTCAAATGTGTTTATGAGGTTCATTTTGTTTGCCTTTCTTTTGTGGTGCTTGGTGTAAGAATTGTGTGACCTTTGGGCAGCAGCGTGAGCCTGTGCCTGCCTTCCATACCCATAGGTACTGCTGCTCTGCTTTCATCTCTGCATGGGCAGATTACACTGCGTGCTCATTTACTTACTAATTGGGCCAATATGACAGCACAGAATTTTCCAGCGTGATAAACGTAACTGTGCCCATGTCTGCTCCTTTGTTTGGTTATTCAGCCCCTGGCAGCAGCACAACCAATTACAGGCTCCCCAGGGGTGCATTTAGGCTGCTGAGAGCGCCACTGGGAAATACGCTGTTTACAGGCAGTCCAGGGTTTCTCATCCAGCCTTCTCAGAAGCTCTGGGTTTCTGTGAAGCTGAAGATTTGTAAGAATCCTACCTAAGCTGCTTTTTGGCAGAGGTTAATGGAATTAACTGTTCTGCTTTCTTTTTGTAAATTAGGCCTCTATACATCCTCATGTGCAAAGCTGTTTCCCTACTTTCCTCATTTCCCACTGAAGAAAACAACGGCTTTGTCCTCAGGGAGAAGGAACAAAAGAATTTTTCACTCATCTTATTCCAGTTCTCTCTTTCAACTCAGTGACATTTAAAAAGTTCTGTTTTCTCCAAACATACTGCTAGGATATTCCATGCTGCATGTTAACCTAGGTAATGAAATGTTGCAGCAAATCTATGTTAACTGTGGTTACATTACATAAAAAAACCAGAAAGAAATGATCTTTTCATTTTTCATCAAGTGTAAAAGACGCTCTGGGATAAATTGAGTTTCACATTGAAAAGGCAGAGAATTCTTATTTTAATTCATGGCTAAATAATCATGTTAAATGAAGATCAGTCAGAACTTGTTTGTTGTAAATCACTTCTGTGTATACTGTCAGGCAGATATTTAAGACTTCACAAGGTGCACACACCACTAGAAAATTCTACAGTAGTGTAGAAAACTTTTCCACTTACTTCTTCCAACCATGTTTCAAGGATTCAGTGGTACCAGCCATCATTTCAGACCTATGGAGGTCAATAATTTACAGCATTAGTTTTCTTTGAGTCACTAACTTCACCTTTATTTTAATAGGTAATGAAAAGGGGAAGAATAATTCCTAGTGGTTAAGAAATACGGGAAAATACTACTTTTCTTCTCTTAAGAGTGACCTGATTCCACTTTTCAGTAAAGCAGCTGTGTTAGGGACTGTATGTTGTCAGTCTCAAAAACCATTTTGTTAAATGATCGTCTAGAACTTTTTTATTTGTTCTTTGTTCATTTTGTGAGGCCCAAGAAGCTGGTTTAGATGAGATTAACTCAAGTGCTGTAATTGCTTCTATTATTCATCATCCTACAGCAAATTGTACTGGAATTCACAAAGTGAAGAATCACCTTTCATATAAGCTTTGTTTGTGAGTGTTCTATGCCTACAGGATAAAGGACTTTCTGTCTAATAAATGGTGAGAGTACTGAGGAGCCCAAGCTAGGTTTGAGTGCACCTGAATAGGGTGGTATATTCATGGCAACAACGATCCAAGAAAATGCTGAAATATTTCCAGTTATTTCAGTGTTCTTGGCAAATACAAGGAAGGTAATAAGTTGTCAGAATTATGGCTTAGGAAATGACTAGATAAACTCTGCAAAATTGGCCTTAAGTTCCTAAACCTTTCTGTGCAAGGATGAGCTCTCAGTGTTCAGTGGCACATCCACAGGGGCACCTTCCCCTACCCCAGGCTGCTCCAAGCCCCATTGAACCTGGCCTTGGACACTGCCAGGGATCCAGGGGCAGCCACAGCTTCTCTGGGCACCCTGGGCCAGGGCCTCCCTACTCTCACAGGGAAGGATTTCTTCCTGAAGGAGGAGTGGCTTTTGAGCAGCTAAGGACAGACAAGGGCCTAGAGAACTAGCAAAAGGCAATTCTTGGAACTATTTAGTGTCACTGAGAAACATCAAAGAGTAGCTTCAAAGATGGCTTCTCTGAGCAGGTGCTGATAATAAATAAATTGCTTATTTGCAGACAAATGTAAATGGCAATTCTGCTTATAAAGATATTCTTACTTAATTTTTTGAATGCTTACTAATTGATTTGCAGAACTGGAGCTGCTGCCATTTGATCCCTCTTTGTTTATCACACAGATTAATTTCTGACCATTTGTATCTGTGAAGCTTGTGGTCTGCTAGTCCAAAACCACAAAGACATCCATTTTAGGTCAGAAGTATGAAGTCTGTTCTGAACATTTATATAAAACAATGAGATAAAGAACTGAAAATAGAAAAGTGACAGATTTCTAGATGTTGAACAGCTTTTTTCAAATTGGCTATGGAATACTGATAGCCAAATGTTCTTTCCTGACATGTTGCTAAGCTGTGTCATGTTACTGGGAGCCTGAGATCTGTCATCACTACACATTGCATACGTTGGAACTGCTTATTTGCAGTCTGGTGGGCACACAGGGCCTTTCTGTCTTGGAGCCTCCTGCTGTGGGAAAAACCTGAGCAGGATGGAAGCGCTTGGAAAGCAGCGGTGGGTGGGACTTGTTCAGAACCACAGGGAGTTGCTGTAAAGGTGGAGGGCTGCCCAGGACCCAGGGTATTTCTGTCTCTCTAGGTGGAGCTGAGTTCTTCTCCAGATGGGGTTTCATACCTCATTTAATCTAATGTTCCCTTGAGGTGCTTGGGCTGAGCCAAAGGAAGGAGCTGATCCAGCCTAGCAGTAACTTGTTGAGAATTTAAAAAAGCAGAAGAATTACTTTTTGATTGGATCACAGCCCTGTGTGAAACCCCAAATCCTGCTCAGTGTGCTCAGTACCAGGTCTAGCAGGGGAAGGAGAGAAAATCCAGACCGTCTTTTTCAACAGTCTGTAATTAGGTCAGTTTAAAGTAACTGTGTAGCTGCAGCCTGGAGTGGAAAAGATCAGTAAATTCTGCTCCTTGATAAGAGTTTCTCTCTCATTATCTACTCTGCTAATTTTCCTGAAGGCCTTGCAAACAGCACATAAACTTTGGATTGCCTTGTGTCAGCAGCAGGGTCTGGCTGAAGGCTCAGTCCTCTTTCCCTGGAACTTGCCCCAATGCTCTAAGCCTCCTGGCACTGCTCATTCCCACCTTTCTCCTCATCCTGACTCCTGGCTGCTCCCCTGTTGCTCCTCAGGATTTATGCCTGTGTCTCACTGCTGCCGTAGTTTGCAGCCAGAAGCGTTGCTGTCACCAGGAAACTTTAGAGAGTAGCTTTGCTCTGCAGTTGCTTTTGAAAGCTGACTTAGTCAAGAACAAGCAAGCAAACCAAAAGCACAGAGAAATGTGGTTACTTTTTGTCATGCTGAAAATGAAACATTTCATCAGCTGGATGAAACAAACCACGTTATTTGCAAAAGAGAGTGGGTAACTGGATAGTTAAGACACTGAGTTGAAACAGTGGCCGTAAACTTTAAGTCATAGCTCTACCTGCTTGGAAGAGAACAGATTTAATAAAAAACACTGTGCCAAAGCCGCCCAACAGACTGTCTCTCTCTAGTTACCTATCTCAGGCACAGCCCAGGGCTTAAGAGCTGATTTTCTAGAAAATGGTTTTAGAACAGTGTCCCAGGCACAGGGAAAATAGCTAAATGATCTGTCTTCATCTTTTCCTAGAACAAAAAGGGCACCAAAGCCGCACCGGTGCTTTGTCAGACTAAGTACGGATTCCCTCTGGAGAAGGGAATCATCAGCAGTGCTCGCAGGTACATGACAGACTGCAGAGTGTTACCTAAGAGAGCCCTTTTCAAGTGCCAAGTCTTTGTACATCTCCTGGGGGTCTCTGCTGTCCCAGCACAGGTGCTGCTGGCTGACACATGCTGGTCCCCCTCCATGAAATGCTCTTCCTTAGGCTGTGTTTTCCAGGCAGTCAGAGAGACTTCAATGTGCAGGAGCTCGGTTTGTCCTAGAAGGTTATTTTTTTTCTGTTATATTCACAGTCTTCTGTGTTTTCCGACTCAGACAGTGGTGTCCTTAGCTCCTGTGGAGACAAGTGCTCATAGGAGTTTAAGGAAACACCACTGGTTGTCATTAGCCAATATAAGTGAGGGGATCACAGTCTGGCCCTGAAGCTTCTTCTTTATAACAACTTATAACTCATTTGAAGGAGACATGAGCCCTGACTAATTCTAGATGTGGGAAAATTCTTCACAACAAATAATCAGCTCTGTACTTTAATTGCTGATCTTGCAGTGTTGGGAAGGTGGATTCTAATGCCAAATAAATAACATTTTCATTTGTATTATTGTTTGCAGTATTGTTGATCAATAAGGTAATTGCTCTATCTTGATGTTTAATTCCAGACATAAAAAAAAAGGGCTGTTACTTTATTAGTGTTAGCTGGGTGAGTCATGTGGGAGGACTCAAGTTTCTTGACTGCTTAAGAAGGTAGTCAGTTTGGCTTGCATACAGATGTAAAATGTTTTAAAAGAATAAGTTTGTGACTCAGGCCAGGAAAGCATTATCACTCATAAATGTATGGGAAGCTGACAGAAGAGGTGTTGGTAATAAGGAACCAGTTTTAAGAGGCTGTTGTGGAAAATCTGCACGATTTGGGCAATCCTAGCTGTGACAACAAAATGCAGATTGTGTCTATGTGCAGAGCTGCTGTACAGCAGGTTTGTTCCTGCATCTCTGCAAGCAGGATGAATTTCTATTGCACTGTTGACAGGGATCACATACTTTGAGCTAATCTTCATATTATGGATCCTTGAATTTACGTTTGTATAATGAGGCAATATGAACCTCATAAGCATCTTTCTGAGCAAAACCTTCCCTCAGTTTTTTTTTTTTTTTTAAACTTAATATTTTGGCTTGCTCAGAGACTCTGGACATGTAGCTGACTGGTAGAACTGTCATTGTTCCTTTCTGCTTTAAAGGGAACACTGCATCATTCCTTTTTACATTCCAAGTAATTTTTAAAGCATAAAAAATGGGTTACAGTCATCCTTGTATTTTGAAAGGCTCTTGTTTTCGCATAGAACTACCTTCACGTTCTACTCTTGCTTCTCTGAATGTGAATATTGGTAATGTTGGGTCACTGAATGTGTGTTTGAAAGATATCTGCTTCTGATTACCAACAAGTGTAACGTATTCCAGCTCTTCTGAAGTTGAAATTTGGAGCTGCTTC
This sequence comes from Eulacestoma nigropectus, assembly GCA_013397775.1. Taxonomy (NCBI): domain Eukaryota; kingdom Metazoa; phylum Chordata; class Aves; order Passeriformes; genus Eulacestoma; species Eulacestoma nigropectus. Next base: position 1,077,157 of record VZTE01002686.1, read on the forward strand.
TGTGCTATTTCCTTGAAGCTGACAGGAGAATCTAGTCACACCAAGGGAATGTGTTCCCCATGTGCCAGCTAATACAGCAACTGAAGCTGCACTGGAGTGCTTAGTAAATGAAAGCACTGGTGGCTTATGGGCTGTGCATTAATGCAGATGTATTAAAAGTCTTCTGAAGACGTTGGCAGAATTTTCATATTGCTAAATGAAATACAAATGAAGGTTTAATTGCTAAATCCAGATCTCTTCTGCATTATAAAGCTTTTTCTTTGCTCTTGCTGTTGTAAGAGAAGTACTAGCATAGCATATTAAATTAACATTTCTTCTGGAAGTCACAGTGGTAGTCTGTAAGTAGAGCTGCTCAAAAACTAGCTTATAGAAATTAACAGAAAAATATCCAAAAGCTTTGCAGCAGAAGGTTTAATTACGACCTGCCCACCATGCCTGGGCGGGAAATGGATGCGCTGCCCGCCGTGCCTTCAGTGTCCTAAACAGCCTCACAACAGTGGGGGGATTTCTTGTCCCAGGACTGTGTTTAAGGCTGGAGAGTGGGCAGGATGAATAGGAGTGTTGAGGTCTCTGTCTCCTGCCTGCTGAGGCAGTGGGCAGCACAGCTGGCCATGGAAAGCAGTGCAGACAGGGCATGTGCTCACACAGAGCTCAGTGGTACCCACGGACATGAGGTGTTTCTCCAAGGCTGGGCACACAGTATGACTTTTAGATATTTGGGATGTAGCCTTAAAACTAGCCTAAATCAGTTTGTTTCATTTCCCCTAAGGGTCTGTTTAAGGAAATAGGGATTGAAGTGGAGATGGTGGCTGTGAAGGGTTGGTTTTGGAAAGAGTGAATGTATGACTTGTTTTCTACACTCTCGGTTTTTAGAACAGATTTAAAGATCCATTTGTGATTTCTTTTTCCTTTGAAGTGTATGCAGGACACAGCATGCACTTTTGTTGAGATTTATAAAACTGCAGTGCTTTAGTGAGTCTCTAAGGCTTTTGTGCCTGATCTTGATTAACGCAGTGCCCTTCCGAAGGAGAAACTGCTACAAGGCAGAAGCAGAAAATAGCCACCATGCCTGTGTTTCAGTGCAGTATTTCACACTGCTGTGTTCAACTGCACAGCTGCAGTCATCTGGTTCTTTTAATTCCTTTGGGTCTCCAGAGTGCTTGGATTCCCCTCTTCATTATCCTACTTTTCCACTTACTCCCTGCTCTCTCTCCACACTCTTAACTTTATTCTTTCTTTCACTTCTTCTTTCAAAGCTTCTAGAGCCATGCTGTACAAACCCAGAAGCTTGCTTTGAGGTTCTGGACCTTGTGTGGGTTGATGGGGAAGCTTTAAGGGGAAAAGGAAAAGAGCTGCCTCCTGAATGGGGCACAGGCAGCTTGGCTGTGGAGAGAGAGGGCCAGTGGGAAATAGAAGCAGAGCTTCCAAAGGGGCTTTTTAACACAGTGTCCCCCCACCCATCTCCTTCCTCCTTTGGTGAGCTCCTGCTTCAGCCTTCCTTGGGGGCACCCACTCACATAGAGTCTTCCCTTTGCTTGGGGAAAGGGGGAGGTCAGAGACCTTCCCTGCCCGGAGACTTTCTTTCACATTGTAGACTTTAGAAGTGTATTTGTGTGAGGTGTCTGTCATGGTGTCAGCTGTCAAATACCTGTCAGAGGGGGATGAATCAGGGCTGGAGGGGGTTTGAAGGTAGAGGAACAGCCTTGGCAAAAGAAAGGCAATGTGTCTGTTTTATACTTGAATAGCAACTTGGATTTGTATAATTATAGTGTTCGAGCAGAAAAGTAACACCACTCCAGGAATCAATTTTGAAAATTGAAACAGCAAAGTGACTTGGAGGAGGTTGGTAGTGGAGTGGCTGGAGCTAACTTTGTTACAGAACCACGTCAGAAAATGTTCATTTCCAATGTTTAAAGAACTACCCATCAGTGCCCAGTTCTGTTAACCTTTGAAAATCCCAAGTGAGAGAGGTGGGATTGAGAGTCCAGAAAGCTGGATTTTATTCTCTGTGTGTGCCAGTTTTGATTTTACATTTTACAAGTCAATCTCTCCACGGATATAATTTTAATAGCTTTCTAGATCTTTTAATTAAGAGCTAGCTGTAAAGTTCTCCCAGCTGTTATTTGAGTCCTACATAAAGTTTCAATAGCTTTGTGAGGTATGAATTTTCTTTTAAAAACTCTCCCTAACCCTTTGTCCAGGATAATTGATACAGTACTTGTCCATTTGCCTATTGCTTTGGTCCTTTACTATTGCTCCTACCTACCAGTCCCCATTAGATGGATGTTATCTGTACTGGTCCTTGTGGTCAAGGCTTCTTAGTAAGAAGCTGTGTCATTTGTGCTGTCTTTTGTTCTTTTGATGCTGGTGAGGTTTCGAAGTATTAGTGTGTATATTATAGTGATCAGGTTATTATTTTAGCCATGAATTTCTTTTGAATTGGTGGGTGAATTATGGCTGGTCCTAGTGAGTTCTTACAGTTTACTATTTCAATTTATTCTGCAAGAAAATGTCAGTTCATTTTTGGTCACATTTTCAGCTGCATCACCCTTTCATCTACAGAAACCTCCCAGCGATTTTCTGTACCAAATGTGCAAAAAGATTAATCTGGTTTTTGTACAGTCACTGTGTTTTCTGTGGCTAGTCTAGCTTGATCCCACAGACTTTGGCAGTCATCCTGCTCCTGATGTAATGATGAAGAAGGTGTGTTAAGGATTATTGTAATGCTGCAACTTTGTCCTTAAAGTCTTTTGTGGCCTGTCATACTGTGTTTTTTACAACTAACCTGCCATGGTTTATATTCCTTTCTGTTACATGCATATGCCGTGATCTTTTTTGATGCTGTTGTTGCTAGTACCCTCTCTTAACCTGCCATTTCAACACAATGGCTTCTTTTGCTGTTAACCTTTCAGCAAGGTTCTTTGAGGTGAGTGGTATATGCTCACCTTCTTGTATGCTGTGCTTACATAACCTTCACATACTTGCCAATACTTAGCGTTTGAAATTTTGCTTATTTTAACAAGCTTTGACTTTGTTACATCACCTTTTTAAAATCAAGTGGAAATTTTTTTAAACTACTGTCTACTCTAGAGATATTGAATCTTACTCTGTCAGGGTCTCTCTCTTACAGACTGCCTTCTTGGTAGTAACTTTCTTGACAAGGGCCTTGACACTGCTGTGACTGTGTCACAAGGTGGCTTTTTTTAGTGGATCCCCTACTAGTCACTCTCTGAAATACAATCTACAGATCAAATTTGTCACTCAGCATGTCTGAAATAACGAAACCCTACCATTACTGCTGTTTTCCTGTGCTAGCAATCATTCCAGTTTCTCTGGGCACAACAGGGTTGCTCTTCTCAAATGAAAAAGATTAGATTGTCCTTAATAATATATTTTTCCTGTGTTTGGACATGGAGTTTCGCAGAGGTTCTATTTTATTCGTTGGTACATTTCACCAAGCTCTGATTTGGTTCTAAGATATGTGTGATACACTTTCTTAACATCATTCCCATACTGACATGAGATACTGCATCTTTTTTTTATCCTTTATCCAGATACTGAAGTACTAATAATTATCTCTTTCCTCCAAGTGTTTGATACTCTTCAAAACATACTTACAAGTAAGTGTTCTAGTCTACCCATCCCTTTTTTAACCTTCTCAGCATTTGTACAGAAACACATACATATTTGGCGAGGGCTTTTGTGTCTTCTGCCTCTTTTGGAAAACACAGCTTCACCTTTGACTTTGGCCAAGGCATTTTCTATCTTTGGGCCTGTGGATAGGTGAGGAAAAGGAGACATAAAGTCTCACCACGTGTGTATCTTCCTCTGGGGGTTCTCTGCTTGTTTTACAAGTGTCAATACTCAGATGAATTTTGCAGGCAGATTGATGTGTGTCTGTGCTTTATTATGGATTTATGTTATGGGAGTGGGTGACTCAAATTAATGAGTTTCACTTGGCAGTTTAAATCTGTTCCAGAGTCAGTATTAGAGAATATTTTTTTTGTGATGGATTTTGAGCTTAGCTGCAGATGCTGAGGCTGAAGACTTACCCTGAAACCCGTAAAAGGCCATGGCCCTTATGAGGAATGCTGTTTGTTGACAGCATTTGATAAATTTTTCAGTACTGTTCCAGTTTCACTTTAGAAATACAAGGCAAGTGATACAAGGACAAGTGGGAACTGTGGTATTTTTAGTGAGGAAAGAGAATGCTGCACTGGCTAGTAAAGGATAAGCCCCAAACAATTAGGGTAAAATGTTTTTCCATGCTGCTTTGCTCTGGAAGCTTGTCCAAATCATTTCCCAAAATAATGGTAACTGTTATTGTCAATAAGGTATCACGAAGAGAATAATGCAAGTAAATTTTACTTTTGCAGTGAGATGCCTAAAACTGTATAATAAAATGGGATTCTGAGCAACAGCAGATTTTGGACTCCTATGTCAATCACATCCCCTCCTTTCTCTCTCCACCAGATGCTGTTACAAGAATGTAACATTTTACGTGCAAGCAGAGAACAGCTGATTTATTACAGAAATGAGAGAATATTAAACGTTCCACAGGGCTGTAAGGACAGCCTTAGCACAAATACACCTAATCCTGATCTGATCATAGCAGGCAATGAACTCGCAATTTTCCATATTACATTAAAATTTCTGTAACCTAGTTGCAAATGGTTTTTCATTTAAATTTTGTTTGCTTAAGTTTATTACAGAAAGTAGAAATAACCCTGGCTCTGGTAGCACCTGCAAGATAGATATTGCTCTATTTCTTTGTAAATAAAGGCCGGCATTTTATTACTGTGAAAATTGCTGTATTTCTGCTTTTGCACATCAGGCAATTTTCTGAAGCTTCTCCCAACAGCCATGTTATAATGGCTTTGTATGCTGGAAGGATATCCCTTTTCTGAATATATATCTACAGATAATGAAGTACTTTAGGAGTCAGTGCTGCATGGAACCATGAAGGGAAAACGTATATGAACAATGTTCAAAGCAAAGCTAAACTTCTGAACCCCTGTTCTAGCCACCTAAAGGGAAATTGCCAATGGAAAGCTGAATCTTAAAAAAAAAAAAAAAAACCCTTATGAAGTAGTCATCTAAATTTTACTTCGAGAACATCCATCCCCTCGTTCAGTTTGGTGGAACGAAGCAGGACTATTCATGCCACTAAGATGCTCCTGTGTCTCATTTGTGGATGTGTATTAGTGGATGACAACAGACCCTTCATAATTTAGGGAAGAGTTTGTTCCCATGAAGTTGAGTGTGGCTGCCAGCCCTTTCTCCCTCTCACCCTTCGTGGCAGTACACGCCTCTGGAACAGCAGTGGAGGTGCTCAGTACAGGATTTGGTAGCCCAGCTGTGAGCACACAGGCCTAGGCCTTTTTATGTGGAGCAGCATTCCAAAGAAGTTCTGTTTGGATTGTTGTGCCAGGAAAATATCTGGGGATACCATTTACTGGTATTAGTTATTGTGGTTGATAGGCAGTGGCTCCTGGGTTTATATATGTAGGGTGTATAAGAATGTGTTTACTTGGCGTGTGTTAATCTGTGGTGTATTTACTTGTGGGATAAAGAGGCCAATTGTCTTTTTAGGGGAAAAATAGCTCACATGAGACAGTATTAGTTTTGTAAGATGATGTTCTAGTAGGATAAAAAAAAAGTGACTGATTTCATATGTGTTTTATAACCAAAAACTTTACATAATGTTATTTTTCTTCTCTTTTTAGTACACTATGGAGGCATTCATGCATGGATTGTTAGAATAACAGGAATTACTTGAAGTAACTCTGCCTTTATCTGAACATTTGCTATGCTTGTAAACTTGCATGCTGTTTGTGTCTAGTATTCCACGCACTTCCATTTGCCAAGTGCAAACAAATAGATTTTAATTTCTGCAATTTACACACTTTTGCATTGTACGTCAGTAAGACCCTAATCACATTTAATTCTACACCCATTACTGAATGGTAGTTTTTAGCATAATAAGTCTTGATTTTTATATTCATCTCACTGCTTTCTGAAGGGAAAGTGAAAGAGCTGCTGACTGCATTCTGCCTGCAGAATGTTAGCTTTGATGATAAACCCTATGAGATTTAATCAAGCGCGTGCGGCCGAAGAGAACAGCTGGATCCTTACACCCTGCAAAGCCTCAGTGCTTTGTAGTGTGTCCAGCCCAACAGAAGCGTGGCCTGTGGTAAACTAGCCCTAAGCTAATTAAATCAGAAAACAACTAAATTAAGGATAACGTTATGGGAGCTACCTGAACTCGCGGTAGAGAGAAATTCAGAACCACTGCTGGGAAGTCCAGAAATGTTTCCAGGGAGATGGAACAGGACATACTTGAACTACTGCACAAAGCTGCTGTTTATCAGTCTCCTAAATGCCGTGTCAAGGAGCTGTGGTAAACGGGGGGTGGTAACTCCTGCTGTCTTAGGTGCACCAGCCCAGAAAATATTTTCTTTCTAGAGCAGCTCTACCACAACAGCTAGTCAGTGCTGTCTGCCAGAGTAAAGAAGAGCACATTGACAGAATTTATTGGACTCAGACAGCCTTTGCTAGCATTCATCATAAGAGGCTATTTAGGAAGCTAAACACTGCTGAAGTGAAAGGGGAACTACTCTTCTGTGGTAGGAACTGTCTGGAGACAGAAAACAGAGAAGGAATGAGGTGTCAATTTTCCACATGGCAAAAGGTTAACAGCAGGGAGCCCTCAGGTATTGGATTAGATTCATGTGCTGCAAGTGGAAGTCTCTGTGAAAGGGAAAATGGCAAAATGTGCAGATAATACAAATTGTTTGGGTCAGTCAAATCTAGGAATGCAAGCAGGACCTTCCAGAACTCAGCAAAGCTATGTGAACGAGCAAAAGCATACCAAGCAAAATCAATTCACAAATGTGAAGTATTGCCTGTTGGCAATGGTAGGAATGATTTTAACTATGGACATCTGCTGTTAGTATTTAAGCAAAGTGTTAGGCATGAAAAAAGAGAATGTTGTGTCCTTCTGGACACAGTTCAAAAGGCTTGTTAAGAGTACATTAATAATGCCTCTGTGTAAATATTTTGCCTTTTATTCTTGAGTCTATGGTCAGTTCTAATTATGTGTTATGAAGGAAGTTTAGTTGAAACAGAAATGGTTTGGAGTTTGCTGAGGAAAATGTTTAGGAGCAATTGATTCAAGGGACAGGGAATTGATTTTAAAATGGCTTATTAAAATCTTTTCATTCACAGTCCATAATTCATCTGTAGAACTTGCTGGCAGACCTCAATGATGTTAAGGTTTTAGTAGAAATTCTGTATAAAAAGATTTCATTTCTAAGTGTATAATGAGAACACAAGTATGTTATTTAAAGTATAATACATGATCCACATTCCTGCAGGGATATGTTAAGGGCTAAGACATCATTTTCTAACTATTGAATGCTGTCTTTTTTCTTTTTTTTTTTTTTTTTAAGTATTTGTTTATACTTGTTATACACAGGTTACTCCCAGTTAGAAAGCCTGCTAGGCATGTCTAATATGACATTTCCTACTGTGACTGTGATGTCCTTGGTTCAGAAGAAAGCACAAACAGTTCAATGCCCTGTGTATGGATTCCTTCCTTCATGAGGTGTTGCAGTTGTCTGTGCTTATGCAAATGCATCCTTGCAGTCAGGGTAGGTTATTGTATCATGTATCATCATGATCTGAGCTTTTTAAACAGAGACACAGTGCAATGAAAACAATTTTCCTGTTGGCATCTGTTCCAGTTTCATTCTGAGTTTCTCCAGGGCCATCTCTCATTAGTATTCCAACTCCTTGGTGATGCTAATGGGGTCACCAGAAGTTGGATCAGAATTTTCAACCTGTAAAACACAGTTCAGACCCGCTCCTCACGTGCTATCACAGGGAAAAGCAGCCTTTGGCAGTTTGACCCTATCTGCGAATGTAGGAGAACTCTCCTGAGCTGCTGCTGCTGTGGAGGATGTGGGATACAGGGTGGGGTGGCACATTCCTTGGTGTAGTCCAGTTTTGGACACATCTTTTATTTCCCTAAGTGTTATTGGTGGTGGAGTGTAGTGGTGATGTTGTCATTACCAGGTGGATCAGTGCTTGTCTTCATTTCAGCTGCATTTCACCAGTTTATCATAGACGGGCGTGGTCAGTGCTGCTTGCTGGTGCTGATACAAACACTGGGATAAGAATGGGTTGTGTTTTAAGGTTGGGTTTTTTCTGAATGATTACCACAGCATCAGTATGCTTTTGCTAAGCCATGCTGGGAAGGACAAATATGGTTAGCAATGAAACTGAATTTTGTCTGGCACTATGATTACGAAGTTATTATTTCCACTGACATCAATTTAAAAGCTAATTAATAATAGACTGTTAAATGAGAAGTATAAAATCTGATTTTAGTCCTTATCTCAATTTTCAGAAAGTTCTCATCTGAATAGACACTCCCAATAATAATTTTCCAATCTTGTGACTGTACATAAATCTCTGAGCAATCAGATTAGGAGCCACTTTAGAAAAAACAGCCATAATTCACCAAATGGAGTAAGTCTTTTAAAACTAGCAAAATGAAACCCTCTATTTATCATGGTGGTGATAATTGCTGGTGTGAATCTTGTGAGAGTTCTGGTTTGTTTATTTTGTTGGAGGTGATACAATACTTTTCCATGCAGTGTTGCTCTGCCGTCAGACATTATGTTTCCCTAAAGTTCTGTAGGCCACCATTATCTGTTTTATATTTGACACTGTAGGAGGAGAGCCTGCCAAACCACAACAAGCTACGTGGTGATTACAACACTGAGTAATTGTATTTTATGGCTTGACAGGCTATAGGTTTCAGGCAACATTTGTGAAAGTGTGCTATTATGGGATTAAGGTTATATTTTGGTTTAGGAAATTCTGTACCTTTCTAAATTTGGGTGGGGGGTGTCTGGGGTTGCTCCCTTGCTGCTGTGTAATGCTGTGCTCTCACTTCACCTGACTCATGTCTCCCAGCCAGCTTCCACTTTCTTTGTGAGTAAGAAAACAATCAGTAAAATAATGGCTGTGGGAGGCTGAGCATCTGCTCCCAGTGCTGCCACAGCCTGAAAGGACCTTACATGAGGTGTCTTGTCTGTAGAAATGGCATTAATAATGCCTTGCAAAGTGTTTTGAGACTCTCTAATGAAAGGTGCTTCAACATTTTTGGGGTTAAGATACTTTAAGGAGTCACATTTGTTTCTAATTGGAACTAATTAATTCTATTGTTGAAGCAGTTGAGGAGGAATGTTACAATCTTTAATTTATTAATTGATAGATAAATGACTTGATGAGCTGTTTATTTCCAGTTTGGAATTACTGGAAAATTAAATGGTTTTTTTTTTCCATATTTGATACTAAAACTCCAAGTAAGGAAAATATTTTCCAGATTGATGGCTTTGATTTCTGCATACAGTACCAAGCAAAGCAATGAGAGAGATGTAGAATTCCTATAGAGGATATAATTTAGAAGAAATCTTTATGTCCCTATCTACTACCTTCCAAGAACATAAACAAATATGAAGGTTAGCAAAGTTCACAACAGATATTTGGCTCCCTGGAGGACTGACTTGACTAGGAAAAGTGAAAATAATTTGACGGTTTTTGGCCTCCTTTGGTTGGGGAGGAGTGTGAGCTGGTGGGCGGTGCCCTGCCTCAGCAGCAGCTCCCTGCAGCATGTGGGAGCACTGCCGGAGCCCTTGCCAGGCCTTCCCACCTGGAGCAGGAGGCACGGGAATGACGGGGTAGTACAAGGCTTACAGAATTCATTACTGAAAGCCATCAGCCCTCAAAACTCAGAAAAACCCAACCCTTTTGACACTGTGTGTTGGCTCAAGGTTCTTTTCCCTGAGGAGAATTTGGGACAAGACACGAAGTGCATTATTATGTGTTTTTCACCTACACATCAAGATGGCCTGAACTCCCTGACCCTGATTTGTAGCAGACATAAAGAATCAATGGTGCCACCTTCCTTTCCACTGCACAGAGTGGCCTGCTGGGTCTCTCCTACAGATTTTCTGTGTAACAGGAACTAATGGCTATTATTTAATCAGTCAAGCCTTTGAAAAATAGAATGCAAAAAGGACTGTTTATGATGAAATTGTCCTTCTCTGCAGTGCTGCCTTACCTTGCACCTTGTACAGTTATCAAATTTTATAAATTTTAAACAAAATGATTCTGTAAGTTGTGTAAGAGACCCCAGTTTTAACAGGAATAATGCTGCACGTCTCCTTAGCATAATGCATGTCTGTGAGGGTGTAAGTGAAGTGCAGCTGTTTGTGTTCCTGGTCCTGCTCCTCAGCAGGAGCAGTGCTGTGTCCCAGCTTCTGCAGCCAGGCCCTGGTGCCGTTCGGAGCGGGGTGGGTGCTGTGGGAAGGGCACACTCAGCTGCTCTGTGCTGGGAAGGGAAGGCTGTGCTGGAAAGCTGATGCTGAGGAGAGTGGATTTGTTGCAGTCATCACAAGTCAAGCTTATTTAGTGAAGAAGTTGTTAAATGCTAAGGCCTCTTGTCAGCATGACACCACTGTCCTACTTTCATGCCAGTGATTTACAACCTGCAGCATATGGGAGTCTTGTGTGGAATTGAGCTCACCTTTGGGAGTGCTCTGATGTATGAATGATGTATGAAGGGTGAACTTCCTGAAACACCCTCGTGACTTTATGGTAACCATACTCCCCAAGTCTTTGGGCCAGTGTGTTCTCAGTAAGCTTTGTCTTGGGATTTTGTGGGACAGTCACCCTTTGGAAAACTCAACCCTTGTCTTGAGTTTCAGTGGACCAATCTGAGTCGAAGAAAAGGAGAGCATGAAGGTACAAGAGGGATTTCCTGCTTCTTAATAGCAATAGGGTTTTCTGCTGGATTCATATGGGTGGTAGAAACAAAGAGATGAATGTGCTGTCCTAGCCATCCCTCCAGCCTTGATTCATCTTGTCCACTGACAAGAAATTCAGGGTTTGAAAGCCAGTCAGGTGTTGCCTACTCAGTGTGACTTCTTGGGAACTTATTAAACTGGCCACTATCAATCCAGGAGGTATTTCTTTGTTACAAAAGCAGAAAGCATCTTTGGTGCATTTACTCCAACTAGAAAAAAAATTGTTAAATCCCTTGAAATAAATTTTGCATTAGGGCTGGGAGAAATGACGTGAGGACTCAGGAAAAGCTCTTTCAACTTATGCTAAACATTTGCTGCTTTGCTGTATTTTACTCCAGTCTCAACTCTGCAGCCCTGAAGGCTGCAAGCCTGAAACTAAACTCCTAAAATTATAAAAGCGTAAAATAAAGTGAAGGTTAATGGTCACTGGCTTCTTTCCCACGGGCTCTGCAAGCTTTGATACGTGGAACACTAACGGAATAGGAAAGCGTAAGGCAGTTATATATTGTGATTCTTATAGTCAGTGTTACTGCTGTCAAGCAAAACAACACTTCCTAAAAAAACCCACACCTGCACTGACAGTAACCTGGGAAACCTGCTCTTGGAGACCCTGGGACAGGCACTATTTTGTCCATTACACAAACTCTTAAACAGAATGAAACCAGCAGAAGGGGGATGTGCAGTGATTCTTCACTGACCTGTGTTGCTTCAAAGGCATACAAAGAACGTAAAGATGTTTGCTGAGATTATCAGACTGCCCTGAACACCCTTTCAGTAGGGTTCTGCCAGTACCCTTTTGCAAGCTGCAAAAGGAGCTCTCGTGAATTTGCCTGTTGGAAAGGAAAATATAGCTTTAGAGAACAGCGTCTTTTCAGGCATTTGGGGAGGAGGCTCATTGGACAGGTAAATGTAAAGCAGATGAGAACTAATGTGTAACCTTCTTCAGAAGGATGCAGGAGTTACTAGCTTACTGGAGACTTGCAGTACAGGCCATCCTAGGGAAGGTATTTGACCAGAGGTCTTGAGTTAGGAGTTTGAATCAGAGAATCACAGAATGGGTTGGGTTGGAAAGGACCTTGAAGGCCATCTCTTTCCACTCCCCTGCCATGGGCAGGGACACCTTCCATGGACCATGTTGCTCACAGCCCTATCCAGCCTGGCTTAGAAATAGGGGATCATTTTAGAGTACTATCACAAATGATCTGAGGGAATAACCAACTGCTCCAAAATGGGAAGGAACTGACTCAGATACACGTTGGGTTCCACTATGTGGTGACAGAGAGATAAGCCCGAAAGGCTGGACAGACAGCCTCTTTCCTGGGCCCGGAGGTGACCCTGGGACTGTATCCAGGTCACCGGGGATGGGCGGAGAGAGGTTTGTGGCTTGTGGACAAAGCTGGACCTGTGAGAAGTGAAGATTGTACTTTGTGACCTTACAGGGTATTGTTTACCTGTTACCATAATAGGCAATGTCTGTGCACTGCTCCAGGTGATAGGGAGACACTGTGGTGAACATCTTTCCTGTTTCCATGATGTTATATCCTGTTTTGTGGGGGTATTTAGGGAATTGGGACTGTGCAATAAACGGGGATTTTGTCTTTGACTTTGCACCTGAAGGAGTGCAGAGTTCGCCCACGCGTGATTACTGCAGATACAGAGCTGAAACTGAACTGAAGGTGATGAAGTTTCAGGTGTCTGTCCACATGTTTTGCCATTATTGGCTAAATGAGCTTTGTAATTATCACAGTGATTTTTATAATGTATGACAGAAATAGGGAGGGGCTGTGTTTTCAAGTAATTTTGAGTGATTGACTTTGAGGCATTCCTTTATTCCAGACTGTTTTCCAAACAATTTAATGCTGGGACATCTTCACAGATTTGCAAACCCCCTCTTACTGACATTAGCATGCAGCACCACTGCAGTGTGTTAGCAAATGCTACATAGCAGGTGGATTTCCACAGAATTTCAGTCCTGCTCCAGCTACTGCCTGGCACAGGTTTTCCATCAGCTCCTGCACTCCACTGGTTACTTTTCCTCTTCAAAGCTGTTAATTCATTCAACAAAATTGGACTTACAGATGTATGCTGGAAAGAACATGTGACAGTCTCTGTGTTTTCTTTGTGTTGGGGATGCACAGAAGTGGAAGAGGAAGCATTAAATTGTATAAAATAGGCATTAAATTGAAAGAAGGTGCAGGTAAGGGGCACAGGCTACAGATACTCAGAAGGAATCTCTAAAAAATGAGTGTTTTATTTGAAACCTTTTAAAAAGGGGAAGATTCCTTGTTCCAGGGTGTAGATTGTAAATCTTTGATTAAATCCTGAACAGCCCTATTAAATAGACACGAAGTGTTCTGTGGTACTGAGGAAAAGGGATCATGGGTTATTCAGCTGCAGTTCTAAGAGCCTGTTATAACCCTGCATTTTAATGAAGCCATCAGCCCAAGGAATGCTGGCTATACACTGCAGCATCCCTGCCTGCCTGCAAAACTGTCCTATCGATACACAGAGCACTTCTATTTGCAAAGGCCTTTTTAAGTACATTAAAAAAATCCATTTGGGAGAGATTAATTAATAATTAAGCTAGTGTGGAATTAACCTTAGGCAAATCTGCTTCCTTGTTGCAGTATAGGGAAGTGTCTTGTCTGTCACATCCATATAGTGACCCAATAAAGCACCGATACCAAAAATTCAATTTGCTGTAGCTAATCAGCATCCTGTTACAGCAAGGCCATCATTTGAGATAGCTTTTGTTTCCTCATGCATAATAATTTTGAACATTATGTTAATTTTCACTAGAAGTTGATGGGATAGGGTTCCTGCAGAGGGTACAAATATTCTAGGCTGCTTTATTTTATTTTTTTCCATAGTGTTTGAGCATGAATCACTTCCCTGTAACTCATTTTATTTACTCTGATCAATGAGTCTTCTCTACTGGGGGAAGCAATTTAAAACTATTGTGAAAATGTCTCTAACATTTCTTTGTTCCTGGAAGCTCACTTGCTGCTAGGGCTGAGGTTGTAAGCAAAGCATTGCAGGGGCACGACTTGGTAGAAGTTCAAGGGCATCTGGTACACTTAAATGTAGCTCTTGGATTTTCTTTTTCTTTCTGTGAAATAGCTAATCAAGAGAGCAGAGGAGCTCAGACTGAAGGAAAGAAAGAGAGTGGACTGGGAGAGAGAAATCTAAAAAAGAAATCAAAATAATGGTATTTTTCCTTTCAGTGAGAACTAAGCCTGATCTAGGGGTTTTCTGCAATTGGGAAATTCCCTTAATAACCCTCCTTAAGGTTAAAGGCAGAGACAGAAAATCCTGTAGTATGTGAAAAGGATGAAAATTCATAAATCCTGATGTTGCTAAATTGGAATTAAATTTGCAAGTTTTGGATAACAGGGATATATTCCTTTAACTCTCATGTCCTTCCCCATCCTGCAGTAGTTCATCCTTAGTTCTGTAAATCTCTTCCCAATGCCCTTCTGAGCTAATTCTAATAGGGGATCTGTCAAAATTCATTATAAAAATACATAAGCCCAGGCATGCTGTGCAGTCAGCCATTAGGGTTCATACTATTTGATGAATTAAAATGCCAGAAAGTTAAGCTAAAATACCATTCTGACAGTGTCCCCTACTTCAGGCCTTTTCACCAGCTCTTCTGGGAGCCTCTAGGTTAGGGAAGAAGGACATCCATCTCTCTTGGAAATGCCTGTCAAGCCCCAAATATGTACACGAGCACATTTACAAGCAAACAAGATTTTTTGGTTATCTTTCTGTGTTGATACTGGGGTGTTGACATAAATGTGGGACACTTTCAGAATGTGAACTGGATGGAAGCAATGAGTACTTGTAATAAATTCTCACTACGGAGTCTGCAGGAACATTTTCTTTTCATCATCTCATTAACGACTTCGAGCCATTAACAGCTTCAAGTGCTGAGTAAGGATTTACATTTAATTTAAGTCTTCTGTTCTTAGCTGACAAAATGTATTTTACACATTTGATGGATGTAATTAGTGTGATGAGGCTTTAGAAGAAATTGGCTTGGTTAAATTTAGAATTTGCCATGTCAGTCTATACATGAAGCCAAAGCATACATATCAGTAGTTCTGTGGCTTTGTTAAAACACATTTTATTAATATTACTGATATATAGATGTTTTTAATTTATGATACTTCCACAGTCCAAATCCAACATGCTTTCAGATTTGGCAGCGCAATCCATTAGGTTATGATTTCAAATTATTTTATACTGCTCTTGCACATCAGAACTTACCATTATGTGCTGTGGCTGCAGACAAACTATCCTGTGGATAACAAGGAATTGTGCATGACTTCTTGAGTTCCTGTGCTTTACTAAGCTTTCATAAAAGCAGACCTCCATGGAGACTGCTGGACTTCAGTACTTGCAATCTGAGGGCAGTTGCACTGCACTCACAGTCCCTTTGCCCTGCAATGTTCCTGCTTTCTGCTCAGCCTGACTCCGTGTTCAGGATTCTCATTTGGAATGCTCTCCCTCATATTTTCTGCAATTGTGACTTGCTCACTAAAAAAATGAAGCACTTGTTTGTGCTGCGAGCATCAGCAGGGATGGGTTGTCCAGTATCACGTGTGCTTGGAGTAAATCTGTTCTTTAATGAAGGACAAGTTTCTGCCTGGTAATTGGAGCTCCTGAACTCGTGTAATAATATCGCTGGGTTTTGCTGCAGGCCTGCATTTTGTATCAGTAATGTAACCTGGGAACTGTTGTTAAAGATAAATTAGAGTAGGGACAACTAAACATTTAGTCCCCAAAGCAGAGAGCCTGTTTGTGCTAGGTACAAGTAGCCTTAGGGGCAGCTCCCGAGACGGGTTTCCATCCCCGTCTGGAGGGATCCTGTGTTGGAAGGAGGATAGTAAGCGTATTACACTGTGAGTCACAGCCGTGAGAGCACATGGAATGAATTTCTGAATTGGAAATCGCTGTGATGTGCACTGTGGATGTGTCTGAGTAGCTCAGGCTGTTTCAGGAGAAGCTGGCTGCTCTGGAGCAGGGTGGAACGAAGCTGCACTGCTCTGAGGATATGACTCATATCGCAGATGGCTGCAAGGCTGATGCTGGGATCTGAAAGTGTCAGATTACAAGTAATAGTGCACTGCCAACAGAACTCGGATGTTCTGGAATGGTTATTTGATGTTACTCTTTCTTGAAGAGCAAAAGATGATCCTTTTCTCATACTTTGGCTAAATATTTTTGTGCAAAATTATTATGATTGTTATTGGCGAGGAATGTGGGGAATAAACTCTTCTGGCTAAAAAAACCAGACTTGAGAATCTGTAGCTGTTTTTTAAAGTGAACCATCGTTAATTATTTTCTGAGGTGAGTTCACTGTAACTGCATGTCAGGAATTAGTGTCAGTCCTTTGTGTAGTAGCTCAGAAGGCAGCTCCCCAGGAAACACCCTTTCTCAACATGCAGCCCTCCCAGTGTTACTGAGGTAGGTCTGCCCCAGCTGCACCTCACTGAGGTACAACTGCTCCCTTTCCCTTGCAAGAGAACTTGCCAAAATCTCCGGTGATGTAATTTTTTAGAGAAGCTCCATGGAGCTGGCCAGAGCACTTTGTAGACCCTTGAGCCTTGTTCAGATTTCCAGTTCTGGGGAGAAATGGAAAGGAGATAATGTCACAAAGGTTAAGTGCTTGACTAGTTCAACAAATGGGTGAGATTTGGGTGTTTAAATTGCCATTTGCAGGCTTGAAAAACCTTTGCTTCAGTCTGTTTTAAAATAAACAGGATAATCTACAGGAGACTGAAAAAAGCTACAGCACACTAATTAAGATGAAGTTTGAAATGTTTTTCTGTTTGACTCCAGTCTGCTTTTTGTAAACTGTGTTCCCTTTCTCTACTTTTATCACATCCAGCTTTTGCACAACTTAGAACAGGCCAAATAGATGCTTCTGCAACGTTAAACAATGTGTTTAACAAAGAAAAGCAAACAAGAGACAATGTGTATGCTAGAATATACATTATGAAGTCTGTATTTTTGGAACAAGGAATCCATTTATGATGGTTGTGTTTCCAGTGGATTTGTATGACTAATGTATTACTATTGCTCATTATCAACACTGGAGCAAAACACGTGTTCAGTCTTTACAGCTCCTTCATCTACAGCTGTTTGTCATCTTGAGGGCAGTGAAGGGAACAACTATCAAGGCAGTTGGGATGCCCAGCTTCCATTGGAGATCCTGGCTTGCACCTTTGAATGTTTGGTGCACCTTTTCTCCCAAGTTACAGCTGAACCAGGAAGGGGATGGTAATCTCATTGCATTAGTTGGGAGTCTATTTGTAAGAAACTGGAAAATATAAGTGCCAAAATAATGAGAGCCATGAATTCTACAGTGCGATTTATTCTAACTCTAGTTAAAGGACTGGCATTCAAACATTCAGTAGGTTGTTCCTGACCATAAAGGGCACATGTAAGAGCCAACAGCATAACCTAGGATTTGCCATGAAGCACAAAATAAATGCCAGGAGGATGTGCTCAGCTAGAATAATGTACCTGTTACCTGTTAGCAGTATCTTACCATTTCTACAGGTGTTGTAAATAATCATGTAAGAAACAATAAAATAATAAAATGGAATATGTTTAGATTTTTTTCCAATACCAGCTCAGTCCCACAGCTTTGGAAAGAATGTCTTACATTATAGGAAGGTATTTTCTTCCTTTCATTTAGTAAGGTGTGAAAGAAAAGAGAAGGTTTATATTTGATGTCTGAAGATGCCCAGAACCTGACAGTAGCAATTTTTTTAAAAATAGACATCTAAAATTCTTCTAAGAGATGCAGAAATGTTTATTTGACATTCCATTTTTATCTATCTCTCTATCTCTCTATCTCGCTATCATTTTGTATCTTTTAAATCCAACTTTTTAAGTTCTGGGAAAGCTGAGTGACCTTCCTGACTTAGTACTAGTGCTGTAAGCCACATGCAGTCCTTTCCCTGAGTTTTTTTCTTTTTCCATCTCTCAATATAATTATAGACATGCACAGAAGTGCCCATGAAAATGCAGTGTTTTCTTATGATTAATACACCACACTATGGGATAGAGTGCCAGGATAATCCTTGGCAAGTACAGGGGGTACTGCTGGATTCCAGGTGACAATAACTAATAAAGGCTGAGTCCATGGTGGCAGCTTCTGCAGGCTGCTGCCACTATCACTGCAGTTAGGTTTGCTTTCTTTTGGCACTAAGGAATTAGGGTCCTGAGAGACTGACTTAGCTACTTAGTGGGTTTGTTCGTTTGGGGGGGAAAAAGATTTGCACACAGAACTGAGCAGATGATTTCCTCAGTGGTATAGTGAAGCACTAAACCTTGTAATGCATTTCTGTCCTGGTTTGGTGGGTAAGCAGGTGAGTAATTAGGATATTTTGGTTTTCACATGTCCTTGTGATGTATTAGTAGGCTCTGGCTGTCACAAAATGCTTGGAAAATTAGCAAGGTTAAAGTGTAATTATGAAGTCATACATGGTCTCAGTGTTGGAGAAACAGAAATTCAGCCTTGAGGCAGGAGTGTAAACTGTGATGCATGGGCAGCATATTGGTCAGGAGCACAGGAAGGGAATGGCTTTAGTGGTTAAGATGACACATGTGAGGAGTTTTTGGAGAACTTTTTTTCAAGATTACACCTCCAGTCATTCAGTTGCTTTTTGGCAAACAAAAGAATTTGTGGGAAACAGTAACAAACTGTAAGAAAAGAATCGGATGTTTTGTTTTGTTAGAGTTTGGTGGATTTCAGTGATGAATAACCTTAAACTCCTGATTTTTCACATGAATATATAATATTTCCTGTAATAACATCAGTAGGTCATTAAGCTCTTTAGGAAGAAGTTAATGAATAGGAATTAACTACCCTTTTGTCCCTTCTCAGTAAGCAATGCTTATTCTTACATTAGAATGCCAGTGCTGTGGTCATTATAGTACAACAGTGTGAGCAAGACAAGACTTGGGAGATGTGATTTCTATGATGGATTGGCTGAATAAAAAGATACTGCCTACTTGCAAATCTTTTTTCAGTCTTGCTTTTATGATGTTTGTGCTCATTCTAAATGAGATTCGCAGATCCTCTGGTAGGTAAAACATTGGCCGTCAGCTCACAGATAATTGTCCCAGAGGGTCTTGGATAAAATCCTTTCTATGACCTCCTTGGTGATCTGTTCATAGCTGTTGAGCTCAGCCACTTTTTACTGCTTGTGTGTCCTGCTGTGTTCTGTTGGTGGTGATGCCGGGGAAGAGTTTGGCTGTAACCCTGCCAGCCACATCACAATCGCATTCTGTCCCACTGTGGTGACACCCACTCTCAAAAGCCTCGCTAGGAGTGAAAAGCAAGGCACCAGAGCATGGACTGGTAGGTGACCTCCCAATGCACCTAAAACCATTAAAAGTTAGAACTACAACTGTATTTCCTCCAGTGTGGAGTGAAATGAGTTCCTGTGCACCTTCTTAGGGGCAATGAAATCTGAAGTCTATCAGCGGAGCTATAATCCTGACTTCATTGTCTTATCTCCTTCACTGTGGTTTAAAATCATACCAGTAACATTGGCACAGAGTTACTGAGGCCTAATGTAGTTGCAGCAAAACATGCCAGAGGTTTTGCCCAAGCAAATATGCTGCATATTCACGTCATGTTTCCCATTGTGTGACTTTACTATTGCTTGTGAATTTGATCTTTCATCATCTGCTTCTTGTCTCTTTGGACATTGTGTGTTTTTGAGAAGAAGCTCTTACTTTGACTTGCTCCCAGCTGGGGAGTTGCCCTTCCTTTTGATGTCTAATAATATCTGTCTACTAATATCTTCCTCTCATTATTATAAGAATAAACTAAAAAAATTAATTTTTTTAGTTTTCTGTTTTTAGGAAGTTGAATGAGTTGTTTGTGGACTGAGTTTATTTTCTAGTCTAGTAAAGTGGTGTTTTTTAAATAGTAAGTTCTAAATCAGTGGCCATGAACTTGTTAGAGCTCCTACCCTTGCTTATTTCTTTGCTTCTTGCCTTTTGCTGGCAGTAGTGACTTACACACTGGATAGACCATTTCCTGCCAGCTTTCATCTACTCTTATTTTCTCCATGTATTCACTACATTCAGGTTATGGCTCCTCTACACAGATCCAGTTGAGTACTCAGTATGCTGCAAGGGTTTGATGCTTCTGCTGTGTGATACAGAAGGATGCAAAGGGAAAAGGCAAACGCATCCTGTGAATTGATATATGCAGGAGATACCTGTGATTAAGCTCCCTACCCACTGGATGTCACTATTGTTCCACAGAAATTCATCCATGGAATATTTATCTAGCGTTGAGGGCTGACAGCAAAGACCATTTGCTTGCAGCAAACTGAAAATTTCTAATTGTATTTGCAGGAATATTGTACATTTATGTTCATTTTGCAATTGAATTTTATATCGAGGTTCACCATTTCATAGTAATAAGAAAAGAGAGCATTGCCAAGCCTTCAGCTGTGATGACTGTGGAAGTGCAGATAGTGAGTCATGAAAGCCAGCCAGCAGAGAAGCTCGCAGTCATTACACTCAAGCCACTTGTTCTCATTATTATTCTCTTACTCTGCAGTTGCTGGAGGTAATCTCAACACAGTGAATGAACATTACCAGTCTCCTCAAATTTGCTTAGTACATCAGTTATTTTCTTTTTCCAAAGATGTGCATTCTGTGTGGTTTATTACTCTGAAATAGCACTTGACTATTCCAAGAGCTAGGTTGCTCAGAGGCCAAGTAATCCACTGGCGAGGAGGATGTCTTGGTGTGAGGGGACTGGATTACACTCCCAGTACTCAGCTGGTGTGTGATCCAACAAGTTACCTCAAATCTGTCATGTCTGTTTGCCATGATCTCTCAACATCTCTTGTAAACAATGAATGTTAAGAGATTGTTGAAAGGTGTTTCTATAGTGTCTCTCAGAGAAAGTCCTGACTGCCCTTAAAGCTTTTGGGGTGCTACAATAGAATGAAGCAGTCTGGTGATTCCACCTAACATTTGTTTCAACATTTTAAAAATAAATGTAGACTGCAAAATCAATGACCATGACAATGGCCATGGAAGAGGCCTGCACTTTGTCTGCAGCTTGAAAAGCCCTGGTCTTCAGTGGTAGCCCCAGAACACCATACATGACTCAGGAAAAGGAACAGTGAATTACTAAAAATCCCCAAAATGTACAGCAAAACAGGCTCCAAACACCTTCAAAACCCATTGCTGCTCTCCTAAATTTGGAATACGTAGGTGGTATCAGCTCCATTAAGGAAGAGCCAGGTCATTGGAGGCACTCAGGCACATCTCCTTCCTCAACTTAGTGCCTAAAATGCTTGTGAGAAGGCTCACAGGTTTGTGAGAGGCATCATAGCTGCTTGTGGCTCTTACTTTGCCATCCTCTAAGGACTCCTTGGCATCACCCCAGCAAGGTTTTAACAGTTTTGTGAGAGACTGGTACCAAACTATCCAAAACCCAAGACAAAGTGGGATCAGGATTTTAGATACAGGAGAGAAGCAAAGGAGACGTTTCATTGCTGGAACCTTTGGAGCTTCAGCACTTCATTTGTATTCAGGAGAGGGCTGCCTTTCACAGGGACTAAAAG
Source organism: Eulacestoma nigropectus (assembly GCA_013397775.1). NCBI lineage: Eukaryota > Metazoa > Chordata > Aves > Passeriformes > Eulacestoma > Eulacestoma nigropectus. The sequence goes on from VZTE01002686.1 coordinate 1,098,647, forward strand.
TTGCTCAGCTAAGACCAAGTCATTCCCACAAGATTATTAGAATTTATGACTCTGGTGGCCTTGCCACCCAAAACAAGTCACTTCTGGAGTGTTTCATTTGACAGTGGTGAGGCTCAGTTTAGCTGAGTTCATGTGGGTTTTGCCCAGATGAAAGCAGGGGGTTCATAATGTGTTTTAAGATGCTGTGGAGCTGGTTTAAAATGTTTTCTAAGCCATGGGCACTAGAGTGGGATTTAGCACCTTGGCTCACAGGCCTTGGGCTGTGCGAGAAGGTTCAGAGTTACACTGGGCATGTTTTTGTGTAGTCAGACAGTGGCTTCATTACCAATGACAATGGCAGCAATTACACGTTGACCTGTGTGTGTGGTATGTGTTTGGAAATACCTGCAGCTGGAGTTTTTCAGGCAAGGAATGAATTAGTTGATCTGAGCATGTCTGTGCATGAATACAGATGCTGGATTTTTACTATATTTTTGTTACCCATCCATGATTAATGGCAGACTGGCCTTATTTTCTTTTTCATGCCTATAATTAAATATTTTTCAAATATTTAATTAGCTAGTGATGATTTTACAGGTATCACTTTCTGAAGGAGGTTGTGGATTGGTCCTTTTTGGGTAGTTATGTTTAGAACAAGGCATTAAAGAAACACAAAAGAAAGCATATAAAGTCCAACTCAATTATAGACAACTCTCACAATCCCAGTCCATTGAGAAGTTTTAGAAGATGTATTAAATATTTTTGAATAACAAAAATTCTAAAGTAATAGTATGACATTATTTTGTGATTGCAGTTAGCACTCCTAAAACTAAACATAAAAATACAGTTTTGTTTTTCTATGTATTTATATTTGTACACACATACACACGTGTGTATGTCTGTATGTATGTATATATGAACATCCATATGCTTTGGACCAAATCTCTTGTGTTTTGGCTGTACCTGGTATTAGTCAGCACTGCAGAGATGAAAGGCTCTGAAGTACAGGGATGGTTCTTAACGTGAAGTTTATAGCGAACTCTAATCCTTCAGTACAGAGAATAACCAAGACTTGCTGGTAGAAAAGTGAATTCTCTAGTAGCTAAGATAATTAAATGTGTATTGACTTTTTAATAGCAACTTCCAAGGTACAACTCAGGTGCAGCTCTGCTGTGCTGCTGAAGTGTCTCAAGCACTCGCATTGTTAATGGTGTGGGGTCCTTGTACTCGGGGAAATGGGGTCTCTGTTGCAGAGCTCGGTACAGTCTCAAGCTTCCACCCTCAGCTATTTCCTCACTACAGTTCCTGAAAATGAGAATGGTTTCATTATATGAAAAAACCCTCAAAGCAAACCCCTTCAAGGGTATTAGTTCTTTTAAGAGATGTTTCTGGCTTTGTTTTCATTGTATCAAGCATATTTCAAGGTGATTGGCTGTGATTGGGTTTTTTCCAGTAACAATTCAGGAGAACCTTCTGCTAAGGTTTCGCTTTTTCTAATCTGCTGCAGTGAAACTGCTTTGTAGAAACATTCCCTCCCAACTGATTGAAGATGTGCAGTTTACTAAGCCAAATCAAGTTGCAAAATAGAGATAATTAAATTAGTGACTTGCTTCTATAAAGGTGCTGCCGTATTATTTCATATCCTCCCTTCCTGATAATCAAAACAAGAGGTATGGTTTATTTGCAAATATGGGAGGTATTACATTCTTCTGCAACCAACAAAATACATGATTTTGGGAGAGGGAAGGCAGGGAATAGCTGCGTTACAAATCTGTATTTTGCCCAGAACCATTGGTGTATGACTAGACATTAAAACTGAGTATCTGTGAATTCTGTAATGTCATTAGGGTTTTGGTAAGAGAGAAAAATAATTTGTCACTGATTTATGTAAAAGGATTTTTGGGTGCACTCCTCTCAGATCAGTGAGTAACCAGTTTTCTCTGAAAGCTCTTTGCAGCTGTGGTATGTCTAAAATGCACAGTGTTTGGCATTTTAAGTAATGAAGCTTTATTTAGTTATTAGAGAGACACTGTGCAAAACATAACACACAACCTTAGCAAGCCTAGCCCAGCAAATAAACAGAAATGGAAGAAAATGACAGATTTTAATGGTTTCCTCAGCTACATTAATGCCTTTGACAGTCTTGAAAAGAGAATTCCTAATGAGAGCTGAAACAAATGTGTGCAGGAAGTGGTCTTGCTTTTGCTGCTGCACATTTGAGTTCCTCTAATTGCATCAATAAGGAATTTCTGCTCCTCATCTAATGAATGCCTTTTGACTACTTTCTGAAAGGCAAATAGATGTAGGGATAAACACTGGCACCTTTTGTATGAAGTCACATAAACAGGTTTCAATTGCTAGCTCTCAGCCCTGGAAACACTGTGTTATAATGCAGTACAGTCAATCTCACTGTACCTTTTTATTTTTAATTTTTTATTAAGCCTAGGTTTCCCTCTGCTTTGCCTCTGGTGTGATACCTCATATCCTGAGGGTGCTTTTTAGTCTCTCTTGTGTTGGGCAGCAATCAGGCATTTTTTCAGAGCTGTTCCTGCACCATCTCTCTCCTCAGACAACTCAGGATTCAAATGATGCTAGAGTACCTGGGTCTTTACTTCATTCTGGGTTCAAAAAGTGAGTTTTAGAGTAAGGACTGGCGTTGGGGAGGCAGAGGGGGACACTCTGCGTTTGATTATTTTTTTCATTGTTGTCATTTTTCTCCCTAAACAGAGGCACAGTTAATGCAGGTGCAGTGGATTACTTATGAAAGAAGTTTTCTATTTAAAAACAAGGGAGACTTTAATGAAATCAGTAGAGGGTTTGTACAATAGGTATTGTATTAAACCAGAGCTCAGGCTTCACATTGATTGCGGTATTTAAATTTCAATGAGTTGATTATGTATGAGAGTAAAATGACCAGTATTATGAATGTACAAAAAAGAGACATGGAAGAGCTGTGCCAGAAAAGTGAGAAAAACGTTCCCTTTATAGTCCCTAGAGTTCAATAAAGCACCACTATTTCCCAGCTTTTAAAAGCTCTTTTATCACAATGGTTCATACCTCGCATTCCCTGGAGCCTGATTTGTTATACGTGCAGGGTCCTGTTCCATTCAGCAGCATCTCACTGGTTTCAGTGTTGGTAGGTTTGTAATCTACATAAAATTCCTGTGTGCTTGGAGTCATTTGCTTCAGCGACTGTCTTTTCTTTTTCCTGTGCCTTCGCATGAGAGAGCGCTGCTGCAGCTGCTTCATGCTGGCAGGGTAACGCTTCCATGACACATAGATCACCAGCAGGATCACCAGCACAGACAGGAAAAGAGCCACGCTGCCTGCTATGATTTTATGGAAGGAGATGTGTTCTGTGTCGTGCTCGGGCTCGGAGCTGGATTCGGTGGCTCCAATAGTTGGGGGCAGAGGGGGCTTGCTGTCATGTTTAGGCCTGGTGAGTTTTGGTTTAAACGTTGGCTTTGGGAGAGCTCGGGCTAGTTCAAACCTTTCCGTGGTACTCTTGCCACAGATGCTGTAGTTTTTCACTGCATCAATAACATTCACCCCTTGCAGCTCTTTGGGGCTGGCACAAATAATTGTATTTTCCCTCAGCCCTTTAAAACTTTTGAGCCAGTTTACCAGAGAGCAAATGTTTCTGCTGCATTCCCATATATTCCCGGCAAGGCTGATGTCATTGAGAGATATCCAAGAATCCAAAATTTCTTGACCAATAAATGTGAGCTTGTTTGAATCCAGGTTGAGGCGCTGTAAATTGGGCACACATTGAAAAACACTAGGTCCACTGAAAGCTTCTATTTCATTACCAGATAAATCAAGTCTTTGTAATGAGCTCCAGGTCCAGGACATAGTTTGTCCTATCACACTGATTTTATTCCACTGTAAATAAAGGTTTTGAAGGCTGACTAGCCTTGGAAAAAGTGCCAGGTTGAGCTTAGAAAATTGATTGTGCTCCAGATGAAGCTCTTTCAGTCTGATCATACCTGCAAAGACATTCCTTGCTAAACTTCGGATGCGATTATAACCCAGGTCCAACAGTTCAAGGTTCCTACAATCTTGAAATATTCGAACAGGGATGGTTCTTAGGGAATTGGACCGCAAATGTAAACTCAGCAGCTTCCTTAAGCCCCTGAACTGTTCAGATCCCAGAGACTGCAGCTGATTGTATGACAGATCCAAATTCCGGAGATTTGTCACAGGTCTGAAGGTATTATTAAGAAAATAGGAGATTCTGTTGGAACTCAAGATCAACTCTTTTAGTCTGCGTATTCCACTGAAAGCATTTTCGTCAATATTGCTGATGTGGTTATGGTCTAAATAGAGCCAGGTGAGTTGATTAAGACCTTTAAATTGATTGTATTTTAGTTTTTGGAGGCTGTTATATCGAAGGGACAAACCTAAACAACCAGCAGATATACTCGAGGGAATCTCCTGCAATTTCTGAGATTCACAATATACCATTTTGCCTTCACACCTACAGCCCTTAGGGCATCCTCGTTCAGCAGAAGAAAGCATTGTCAGTAATACAGTAGGGGCTATTACCAGAGCTACAGCTGATCCGCTCAGTAGCCTAATTACATTGAAACCTGGAAATAAAAACAACTTAGAAAAGTTATCCCCCCACACATCAGTCATTTCTTTCAATCATGCTAAAATCTTTTACTTCAACAATCATTTACAAAGCCCTAGCTCGACTTGACTACTTTTCACATTGTTTTGTTTTTTGTTTGTTTTTTTTTTTCCCCCTCAGCTTTTTTTTTTTTCTTTTAAGAATACCTTGATATAAGTACTGAAAAACATTTGGGTAAAAGGTGTAATCCCTAAGCCATTTAAGTATAATAACAAATCACATCAAGATAAGTCTATGGAGTAATTAAAGCACAGGCTATGCAGTAACTATGAACTATAAATTAAAAAGATAACATGAAAAACATACCCATCCTTTGTGTTGTTCAAAGGTCGTCCTTAGGTCTTTTGTTTTTTGCTTAGTGTGCCACAAGCATGGCAGCCCCTGTCAGCTGCACTGTAGTGAGTCAGGGCTCGCTGACACCCAGGAAGAAAAATTGGACCCCTTGGGAGATGGACCGATTTTGGAACATTATTCTTTGCCAGCCGTGCAGAACACTCCAAAAATAAATCAATCCCAACACAGCATTCGCAGCAAAATGTCAAATTCTTCCTAGGTAATAGGATCTTCATGGATATTACGGTTTTGCATCTTTCTAGTTAGGAACCTGGCTTTTAAAACGTTGCTTTATAGGAGAGCATGTTGGTTGGTGCTGCCCGCAGCGCTCAGCTCTGGGAGCTGCCACCCCTGTACTCCATGGGCCAGCGGCTCGCTGGCGGCGCGGCCGGCCGGGCGCGGCAGGTGCGGGGAGCCCGGCCCGGGACGCGGCTCCGGCGCTGCCGCGCTCGCATGCCGAGAGCTCCGGCCGACTGTGGCGGGCTGGCGCCGGGCTCAGCCTTATGTAAAGCTGCCCCCAGCGGCAGCAGCACCGCGGGCATGTGCAGTGCCTGCCTTCCCTTGCAAATGAGCGAGCTCTCCCGGGAGAGCGGGCGCCGCTCGCCGCCGCTGCTGCCTGCGCAGTGGGCAGCTCCGTGTGCGCTGCCGAGGGTGCCGGACTACCCGGACCCTCTCTGCGTGGTAGTGAGAGCTGCCCTGTATGCCTCAGCTAACAGCTCAGCGGCACCTGCTGAGGCTTTCGTCTCGAGGGCTGACGTGACATTTGTAGGACATAGATACAAATTTTTAGTCCGAAGGATTTTTTTTTTCTTACTGCATTAGACGTGTGTTCACAGAACCTTTTTGCAATCACTATTTTTCAGTGAAATATCAGTCCCCTCAATGTGTCTCTTATCAAGTGCTTTAGTGCGGACACTATATTTTACAACGTGAAAAATGTTTTTGGAGCTGACATTTTGCCTTTTTGCTTTCTTGTTCTCCGTTAAAAGGCACAGTGCCAGGAGGTTAGAAGAGAGTAGTGCTCATTTATTTCCAAACTTGCTGTCACTTTGTTCCACAACACTAACACTTCAACCACAGGCTTCCAGAACCTTTACAACATAGCAACTAAGCAGCTTAGTGTAGTACCTTAATGAGGTGAATTGTTTTTACTGTCACTTAGGACATGGACAGGATTTTATGTGAAGGTACAATAATGCTGAGGTTTTTATATGTGCGATGCTCAACAGTCCTCATATATCACCGAGAGAGCCACCTTGTCTTTCCTTAGTTTTCCCTTCTTTCCCGCGTGCTGTAGGGAAACAACACATCCTGTCATCTGGGCAGAGCAAGGGCAAGATGGTGCTACAGCAAGTACACCACGCTGGCAGTCTTCCTTCACCAAGAAATGGGGGATCACAGATGAGGGTGGGGAGGTGGAAAATCCTGTCTCTTTGTCGTGCAGGAATGGGCAGAAGGCTGAAGAGATGTGTACTGGTCCTTAGAAGAGGAGTGCGGAGTGCAGTCCTCAAATGCAACTAGACAGTGGTGAGAACTGCTTTGCCTTTTTGGGGCAGAATCCTTACCCCTGGAATAGTGTGCTCTGGCTTTTCCCGTATTATTCACTGCTGTGAGAATAGAATAACTTAAAATGAGATGGAACCTAAAATTTTCCAGGGATTAAAATGGCACATTTTTTAGCACTTAGGCTGTGAATGACCTCAGGTTTACAGTAATCCCACTAGTAGTAACGCACCAAACCGGAGTCCCCAAATGAGGAGCGCAGCCATTCCTGCCTAACAGCTATGAACATCTTTCATGTCAGAAACATATTGCTGCACCATGGCACATTCTGTGAGAATTCTTCCCTTTGGGACAGATTGGTGGAGAAGGAAAGGGTTAATTGCTCCATTAATCTCTGTCAGCGTCACCATCTCCCATTGTGTGCTACAGCCTGTTTGGGGCTCTGCAGTCCAGTCTGTAGGGTCGAGGAGCCAGCGACAAACTGCAGAGTGCGCTGGGAGCTGAGCTGTTCTGCTGACAGCAGTGTCACATGCCAGTCTGGTGTCCTGGTGTAGGCTTTCCATCACTGCCTTGGGGTGTCTCTGTTCTTGGTGGAGCAGGAAGAAGACAGTTCAGATCTTTGGTAAATCAATTTGTCTTTTGGAACTGCTGCTCTTCCTCCATTGACAGTAGATGTCTGTGAGAAACTCTTTATAGAAATTACTTTTTTAGGTTCCTAAACTTAAATGGCCTGAAATTAGGTCTGAATCTTCACCTGGTTCAAACACAGCATGTAAAACTTCCAATAACATCCAGAGCCTTTCTCCTGAAGCATTGGTGCTACTTAGCATATACCTGGCACTCAGCCTTCTTCCCAAACTTTGCCTGTTCTCTGGCTTTTCCTTTTTTTATTTCTCTCCCTTCTCCACCTTGGTTATGGAGTTAACAAGTAACTTCTTGGCCACCATGAATCAGCAGAGCTTCAGCAGCTTTCCTAGGGTTTTAGTAATTGCCAATATACTGGACTAATAAGAGGGAACAGCCACTCTTTTACCAAGAGTTATTTTCATTTTTCTGAAAGGGGTGAGACATCAAGAGATGAACAGAGAGAGCATCAAATCTATGTTAATGGATTGCCAAATTGAATTTTCTTTCCTGAGATCCTTTTTGAATTACACAAGCAGGAAAAGTGCCAGGGTCTGATAAACAGTTTTTTAAAATTGCATTTCTATATCTTTATATAGAAGAATAAGTTCTTCTCCAATTGTGGAAATAAAGCTCCTAGTATGAAACAAATCCCAGTATGAAACATTTCTTATAAAATTTCAGATCGGTCTGGCCATATAAACGATGAAAAATAGAGAATTAAGTTAAAGCTATGTTTTACCTAAGAAGATAGCTTTGCCTTGTGTCAGCTACACCTTGTGTATCAGTGCAACCCCACTGCCTAACCATTCAACTCATGGAACAGGGAAACAAGACCTTGAGGCCCAAGTGGTTAGCTTCTCTCATGGATAAGCTATGGATAGTTTCCATTAGAACTAATCTCATAACTCCCGAGTGCCCAAAACCCAGGAGTTTGCTGATGCCTTGGTGTGAATTTAACTTGTGCTCTGTGCGAGTTCCTGTGCATTCATTCTGCAGGACGCTTGCTGTAGGCACAGGGTGTTGTAAGCTCACCTCTCTGTATCATTGCTAGGCAGCCCTGCCTCCTGTCCTGTCCTGGAACAGCAGTTCCCAGTCAGGAGCAGGAGGGAGAAGGTGACTGAAGTCTCAGTGACTTCATGCTGACTGAACATTAGTGCTCAGGAACAATGTTATTCCATCTGCCTGAGAGAAAAAGTGTTTTAGCCAATTCTGCAAAGAAAAACCTCTTAAGAAAAATATTTTATTTATTTGTATAGTCTTGAACACAAAGTTCAAGTTTGTGTTTTGGGATTTCAGCCTTAAACATAAACTGAGATATCACAGAACCTGAGATGCTTAGAAGTTTTGAGTTTTATTACACCATGATCACTCGAATTTTTTCCTGGGCTTTTTCTGAGGGGGAAATGGCATAGATCAGGAAATACATTGGCAAATGTGTTACTAGATATGCTTTAACATCCATCCAGATGAAAAGAGATGTGTTGGGCAGAGCCTGTGATGAACATATAGATTTCTTTGTCTACATGACAGAGAAATTCAGAGTTGTTCGGAAGTATGCACTGTCCTAAGGTAGTGATGGTCCAGATTTTTCTCTTGGTGCTAAATTTTCAGTAAGTTTTCTATCTGGATATTGTTCTATATTGATTTCACTGCTATCTGATTTTGCAGTAATTTGCTTTGATTTAATTTCATGTTTGATTTTGCTTATGTAGTTAAATTCTAGTGTGTTTTCTTTTTCCATTCATTCTGGCTGAGTTCTCTATACCTAGCTGCAACTTCCCTATGGAAAGCTTAGTATGAACTGCAGCCAAACTAGTAAATGGTGAAACAAAAGGTGGCATTCACTGTGAAAGCGTATTCCTCTACAGAGCTGGTTTGGAATTGAAACATTTCACAGAGAAAAGGGGAAACAGCAAATCGTGCATTTTTCAGGATTATGAGAAGGCGCCTGTAATGGCCAGGTACATCTGTTTGCTAAGCACATTCGAAAAGGGGGGTGACGGAATTATCAGGCTTCAGTAGAATGGGGGTGAAGGGTCAGGGAAGGGATGTAAACTTCCCAGGGTGTAAGAAACCAGCTCCCAGTGGGATTCCATGCAAATCAATCAACAGCCTTCCCCTGTTCCGTCACATGGTTCACCTTAGGCTTCCTCAAGATATTCCATGCTTACTCTTTAAAATCCATTTAATGATGATGTTACACAGAAGAAAAAAGAAAACATTTAAAAGGTTTCTGTTACTCCCATGAGAAGTACATTCAGGAATGCAGTCTGAGCTTTTCTAGACACAGTGCATGATGTTCATAGTGCACAAACTTTGGAATTCAGACCAGACCAGAATACAGCATTTTTCTGCTCACAGAGAGAGCTCTTGGGTCTGGGAGTGCCTTTATGTGTGAATCACACATCCCTTTGGGGAGCTGCAGTTAGCAAGTGCCGCACTGTGTTCTTTTTGGGTTTATGAAGTGACACTGTGTGTCATTCCCTTGACTTTATTTCCCTATAAAGAAGCCAGGAGTCAGCTGGGTTAGCAGTAGTAGCTTGCTCTAAATGGTACTGTAGTGTGCTATCACTGTATCGTTAAGAGAGATAAGTCTAATAAAATGTGTTTGCAATTTTTGAGCCAGTGATTAAATGAACCTGCTGTTCCATGAGGATCAGATTAGAGCTGGGGGCGTATAACTCCCAGTGTAAATATCAGAGCGTGGGACGGCAGAGGGAAACTCAGGATGCAGCGTTTGCTGAAGGCAGACATAAGGAAAGGGAAGCGTAGGAAAGCCAGGTTCAAGGAACATGCAGGCGACAGAAATCGAGGCAACAGAAAATGTTCTGAAAAAATAGGGAAAGAGGATTGAGAGTAGAGAGGATCTTATCCCAGGAGTTGATCTGTACCGCCCTAAAGGACCATGGTGGTAAATGGTATGTGAGGGAGATGGATAAATGAAAATATTCCCTTGCTCTTCTGCTAGGAACAATTAGCTTTGCAAGGCCTACCTCGGCCTCTGTGAGGGTGAAAGGATCCCATGTTACACACTGGTAAGCTGAAGGAGTGTAGGAGCCATGCCCCCTCCCTGGGAGCCAGTGCCCCCTGTGATGTGGGACAGCTTGCAGAGGACACCAGCGGCACATCTGTCAGTGTGTGTGCCCACAGGGTCTCCTCAGGGCCTTGTCCCAGGGCCACTCAGGCTATCGCTTTCCTCACACACAGTTACACACTGTTGGGTAAGGAAGCTTTTCCAGCTGGGCGCTTCTGTTTAAGTCTTAGCGTTGCGGACAGGTCACAGGGGCTTCTGCACTGCCCCAGGGGAGGTGAGGCTGCACACAAACCTTTGTTCATGGCATCCAGTGCCTGCATTTTTCTGGACCTGATCATAAGTCCTTTATCCTTGATGAGGCATTGGACACACAACTGTTCCCCGACTGGCTTTTTGTCCTATGATTTTGAAGACATTTGAGGGCAAGCAGCCTGTGCTTCAGTCTCGTCCTCCAGAGACACGACATGAGATGCAAAGCTATCATTTTACTTACTCTCTGAAATTGATATGACCACTTCTCTTTCAGTGGATTTAGTGTTGATCCGTTCAGGCTTATCCTCCAGCCTCTTCCTGGAAAGTTAATATGAGTAGAAGCAGCAGAAGGTGCTGGAGGATGAATGATCATCATGGAAGTAAAACATTATTATATCTTCCACATAGTGCTTCAACCTGCAGAGTATGAACTGTCCTCACCATAAGTGCCCTGGAGATGTGTAGGGGTGAAATGCAAGGCCGTATTGGTGTCCTCTGCTTGAGATTCTGCCTGCAGTCTCTGTGAAGATACCAGAGAGATTAGGTTAGAATAAACCCAGGCTTGTTGCAAATGCTTCCCACTCTTCCATGGGCCAGGATACCATTGCTGGAAGAATGCCTACTGTCTGATTGTCCAGACCGCACTTCCAGGGTTTGTGTGGCCTGAGTATTGAGAGAGCCTTAGGTATCACCATGAAGTCTGCTGTCTGGGAAGAATGACTTGTCTCTGTCTTGGTTTAAAAGACAAATGTCTGCCAAGAAGGTGGAAACCTTCCTGGAATGGAAAGACAGCCCCTCCCTTTGAAAATGACGAGGCTTCCAGGCGAAAGTATGGGAAAAGGAATAACAGTTCCTGACTAGAATAGATATATATGTAACAAGTCAGAACAAGAAGAACAATAAAAGCCGCACTAGCAGCCTTTCCCCACGCCTTAGGCACTTCCCCCTTTGCTGTGGCCAGGGCCACAGCCGGCAGGGGGCGCTGTTGGCTCCGTGTGAGGCAGAGGGGCCGCGGTGAGTCCCTCATGGCAGCCGGTGCGAGCCCTGAGCCGCCCGCGGTCATGGCGGCCCCGGGAAGAGAGAAGGTGTGTGGGGTTGGCTTTCCTCAGGCCCTCACGTGTCCGGTGTGAGTATCCTGGCCATGGCAGCCGCCGAGGTTCCAGTCAGCAGCTGAGGCCCTCTCTCCGGAGACAGGGAGGAGGTGGGGGCCCGGCTTTCCCTGAAACAGCCGCGGAGATGGTGAGGATCTCCCGGCGCTGGTGGGTGCTTAAAAGTCCCTGTCAGCCGGCAGCTGGGACCCCCTCTCCCTCTTGCAAGCAGCGGGCTCACCTACGGGCAGCAAGGAGAGCTCCGCAGCAGCACCGACTCCCTCAGCAGGAGAAATCCAGCACCAGAAACCGCCCGAACTGCCCCGCTGCCCGTAGAGCCAGCGTGTTCCCCCTCAGCTGAGCGAGTGCCCAGCTCCCGTTTCCCCTCCCTGGAAGATTTCAGTGGAATGCTAGAACCATTGGCCAGTTCTTTTGTATCGGAATTGCTGACTATTCGTCCCCCGGGCGTCAACCTCCTCTCCTCAAGGCGTCTTTTTTTCGGGTGGCAAATGGGAGAGGATTCACTGAAAAATCAGTGAAAAGATTCACTGAGAAAAACCCAAAGCCACAACAGTCTCCTGGGGTAGCTGACTTGGGCCTTGCTAGAACAGTTCTATGTGTGCATCAGGGGCGGACTGTGAGGGATGGCAGATGGACTTCCCAGGCAGCCAGATTTACGTAGACATCTTATATAGAACAGTTTTGTTCACGGAGAAGTCTACAAGGGCTGGGACATCCGTGTAGAGGCATTGCATAACTGAATCCAAGCAGAGCTGCCGCCTGGTCCCGGGGAAAAACAATCCTGACAGTGTCCAGTACGGGCCAGAGGGAGAGGAGTGAGCTCTGAGCATGGGCTGTCATGTTGGTAAGAACAGGAACAGTAACGTTTGACTAAAGACGAGGTGGTGGCAGTGTCAGCCATGTGGCCATTCGGACAGTTTTGTTTTTCACCAAACCTTACAGTTTTTCAGTGTTCCATGTGTATGTGTAGTTAAAACCCTCAGGGCTGGCCTTGTGTCCTCAGCTGTTCCCTCTGTCCTCATGCCTTTGCCTCTAGCCGCTCCTTTTTAACTCCTACCCTTTCATACATCTCTGAGGGATTAGTATTTGTCATTTGCACAGCATGGAGCACACACAGATAATGCATGTTCACACATTTCTTATGAATTTCAGACCTGTTTCCTGCTATGCATTTAACTCTGTGGGGCTCCAGATGAAGCTGCCTTGATATCTCGCTATGTGCTGAGGCTGTAGAATTAAGTATTCCTGGAATATCTGTTGGCTGCAGTGGCTCCTTGACTGCTGGAGGAATGCAGCTGGCAAGAACTTTCATTATAGGAAACCCGTGACATCCACATCATATCAAAAACCATTATAACTTTTTTTCCAAACTTGAGCTTTTATTCTAATATTTTTGGGTCTTGGTATCTTCACTTACGAGAGAGGAATCGTGACATTTAATTATTCTATAAGCTTATCAGCATAATAGATGATTTGCTTGACTTTTTGTCTGACACTAATTATATTCAAACATACATCCTTTCCGTCAGTTAAGCTGATGGAAAGGTGAAAAAAATTTCCTTTTTGGAATTCCAACACAAGTTATTCCGTATCTCCTGTAATTTTTATTGCTTGTTATGAGTATCATTTATTTTGATGCCTTTTTTTGAGCTAGAGTGGCCAAATAGCAGAATTCCATGTGAGAACAATGTAGTTGTCAAATATATAAACACAGACTTCATTTTAAAATGCAAAATTATCTCTTATCTGTGGTTAATAAATTTGCCAATGTCTGTTCACTTACAGAACCTTTCTAATGTTACAAGAGTACCATTTTGAAAATGACTTCAATATCTGCTGAATATTACCTTTAATTTTCCATATAAAAATTGCGACTAACATATTTTTAGCTTCTTCAAATGAAAGAAGAAATGTAGCATTTCTTAGCATCAGACCTGAATTAGTAGAAGACATTTATTGGTGTACTTCCTAGTCTTACTGCTCTTCAGCATAAACAGGCATACAGCGGGGGCAGGAGGGCAGAGTAGCATGATTTCATTTGACCTGTTGAAATATTCTAAAATAATTTCCAATTTCTTCTTTCACTTGTTTATGCATGAAAAACTCCAGAGAGAAAAAAGCATTCCAGCTATCCTCTGTTAGGACTCCTGCTTGGACTTCAGTGTGGTGTTCTGAGGTTGTGATTTCCAGTCCAAAGACAGAGTGATGTGTTATTATACAGCATTAATAAAGTTTTGAAGAGAAAACTAATCATGACAGTTGAGTAGATTTGCAACTGAAAGAGAAAAACATGAACAAAGTTAAGAAGCATATAATTGTGCTCATTCCCACCGTGACTAGCATAGAAATTATTAATTCCAAGTGGCTGCAGTTGCATGCTTAGTCACTTCCTTGCCTAGCTTCAGCCTAATGCTGTTTTCTGCCATTTTCCTGCAAAAAAAAGTTTGTTCTCTTTTTCATCAAAAGTTTCAGATTCTTTAGCTTTTAATAATTCAGTCAAGTCTTTTTCAATTAAGCAATCTGTGGCAGCTTGTAGATATTCCAGCTTTGGTAGCCTGGTGTTCCTGAGAAGGCTCAGAATGTTAATTATACTGACAGTCTTAGTTAACCAGCCTGTAATCAGCTGCTGCTTAGGCAGGGGTCAGTCACCCATGCCAGTAATGGTGGACTAGAACTTTAGGATTTAAATGAAAATAAAATACACGCAGGTATGTTTTGACTGTTCCGTTCTATATTTGCCATCCTTCTTTGTCTTTTCCCATTGGGGTGTCTGGCAGACAGAGCTCTGAAGAAACCATATGTGATTTAAATTATCTATTAGCTCATCTTCTCATGTCTACCCAAGATAATTGTCTTAAATTAAATGTGTTTAAATAAAAAAATAACCGTAAAACCAAACCCCAGCATGTTTGGATGTTTTCAAAAAGTGCAACAGACTCCCATATAATTAATTAATTAAAAAAAAAAATCTGAGTACCTGCATATTTATTTTGGATTCTGTGACAAAGTACTCTACTGTTTATTGAAACTAAGTGTCTTTCACCCAGTGGACAGGACAGCAAACAAATGACAAACCAACTCAAAGCAACTTAATATGTGTGTAAAACAGTAAATATCTGCAAACTGGTAATTGCTGATGGACCAAAATGCTGAAGGGTAGAGGAGAGGAAGCTGACATGAAGAGAAGAATTGGAGTTTTCACTCTTCTTCTCTTTCTTGCAACAAAATTAGGGTAGGCATGTTGTATTTCTGAATTTTATAAATCCTTCTATCCAGCATTCTGTATCTCCTAAGTACGTAAGTGGCTTAAAAGCACCTTTTCCTCTTGCAGCTTAGTTGCATACAGAAGTGGTTGGAAAGCAAGAAATGCTGCAGCTGATAACCAAATAGAGGCTGTGGCCAGCCCATGTAGTGGAGACACAGGAGAGCTGAGCCTGAGTGAGTCAACAGCTTCATTTTGTGTCCGTGAATCGTAACAGGAACTGGGAGAAAATGGAAGCACTCACAAACTTGGACTCGGTTTTAAAACCAAACGTTTTGCCTCCAGGCAGACAGGAAGCAGGGGCACCTCCATCCATGTGCTCTTACAGGGAACCTCTTTTGTCACAGATACATGCAAGGAAGATCTTCTGTGTGTGTCCTAGGGGAATGGAGTGGCTGCATGCTTTGGTCTTCCAGCATATGTTTGTGTCATCATTTATTTGGGATTTTGACAGACTGACCGGATTGAAATCCAGAGCAGGAATAGACATGTGCTAATAAAATTAACACAACAAAAATGCTTCCTGTGGCCATTTCTGCTGCTTTATTCTATCAATGTAGGACTAAAAAGAACCCAAATCTTAGGATAACTAGGTACAAATGTAATATACAGAACAACTGTAAATAGAGGGGTTACAATGTTACTTAGTTTGAAATTTATAAGAAAGATAGGAAAGAACTTTTCAGGGAAAGCCAAATATACCTTTGGTTTTTTCTTTACATCACCAGTATATCTCATTTCAGCTGTATAGTTTAGTTCATACTATGATAATTGAACCCCACAATACAATTCCTGAGGGACTCCTAAGGTGATGTGCCCTGGTGCTGTTCAAGTGCATAAAGAGTTCACACAGGGTATTCAGTAAAAGCTAAAAGACGTAAAAGTCTCATGTTTCAACGTAAAAGCCAGAAAGTAACTAATGGGTATTAGGAAAAGAAAAAACCAAGGTACTGTATGGCCACGTTACTGAATAAGAGCTGTCTCTTATGAAGATCTTTGCAGTTTCCTTTCAAATACCCACGACTTGCCACTCTGAGACAGAAAGCTGGAAGAGATCCAGTGCTCTTATCTGACATAGCAATTTCAGTGTTCTTCTTGGTGTGATTTAAAGTCAAGTAGAAATACGCTGTTGGAATTGAGATATTTGTAAACGGATAAAAGTCTTGGAGTTGTATCAGAACACCACTGCCTCAGAGCATTTCCAAAATAAAACTATAAATGTCCTTGAATGCATTTGCTCCTTACATAAATACCATGGTATTTGGAATTCTATATCAGATACTTGCTGATCAAAAGATTAACATTTTAAAGAAGTCAGTAATTCATATGTTAATGTAAAGACCAGGATTTATTATTTCACCCTTTCATAAACACAGAAACATGAGAGGAACAGTGAGTGCCAGGCTCTGTAACAGTTGAGCTGCAGACTTCTTAATTTTGATAAAACTAAGTTTTACCCAAATCCAGCTTTAGAAAAGGTAATAACTGTTACTAGTGGGGTTATTCACAAAGTCCCAATCTGCTTTAGATGGTTTTTGTACCTTTACAGAACGGTAGCAGCCTCCTTCTGTCATTGCCCATTACTGATGTGGTGGGAATTGCCATAGTACAGATAAACTTCAAACTTGGATCTTCTGCTTTAAAAAGGTTGTTGTAAATTACATCGGGGTGCCAAGAATGAGAGAATTCCTACTCCTTGTAGGGTTTTTTTTAGTCAAATGACTTAACTGCTGACAGTATTAATTATCATATGAGTGTGGTTCAGTTGCAGAATTTCACAATGGGAGAGGATTCTCCATTGGTATTTTTCTCTCTCTTTTTAAATATTAAATCTCAGATCATATAATGAACTAATACAGTATGTTGCATGCAGTGATCAAGGGCTAGAGAGTTGCTGATCAAGTCTGTCAAAATTAGCCTCTTAAATGTTCAGCATTTAATTTCATAGGTACGCCAGTGACCTTTCTTCTGTTGCTGTTCTTTTTCTCAGCTACTGGAAGTACTTTGCGACTATTTTATTTTTTTATTTTCAAGTGCTTCTCTAGGACATTTGTATTCTTTGCTTAAGTTGACACTTACTTGGAATTTTTTCTTTAGGCCACTTGCAGCAAAAATGTATGAAATGCCTTATGTCCCACTGTGCCTAGAATGTATTTGAAAAAGAGTAAATGCTTTTAGTGCTTTAAGAGTTTGCAGCCTCTGCCACGTTTTGCTGCTGTTTGTCTTTTGCTTTCTGCACAATTTGCTTGGCGCCACGCACTGCTGCCTTGTCAGAGGCTGGCTCCAAGTGTCGTGTGTGTCCGTGCTGCCTTATTTTACTTGCCACAGTTTAACGCAAAGGCAGCCAGCAGCAGCAAAGGAATCTGCTTTGTTTCAATGCCCATTCTTCCCATTGTTATCATTCAGGAAAGGCAGAAAGCACATATGAAAGCATTTATGAATTCATTAGAGAGTTTCTCATGTTCTCAAACACAAACGAATTTAAAAATTATGGAGAGCTTTACACATCCTTATGTAGAGTGATGCACTATTTCAACACTTTCCAGGAGTGCTGATGAACAGGAATAGCAGTGGCTTGGGTAGGGATGTGTATGGCAGAACAGCAGTGTCCTTCTGCACCTATGGATATGTGTGTCAGAGGTCATTAGTAGGAACTTTTTGATCAAGTTTCATGGTTAAACATAACAGTTACTGGCCATATGTTTTGCTGATTTTTGTTCCTTGTGGAATTAATTACTGTCTCTGCATGTCTCTAATTCGTATTTTACATTATTAGAACAGAGGTCAGAGGTAAATCTTGCCTTAGTCCCTGTTTGGGTAGGTTTACTCCTGCTGTTCAGGGTGATTCATCTATCACATATTATACTGATTCCATTCATGCATTTTGAATTTGAGCATAACTCCCTAGGAGCTTTGAGTATGCATTAGACATGGTTGTGTCTGCTGTAGGTAGTGTCTTTAGAAGATTGATAAAATCTGAAATGCAAATACTCTGTTTTCTTGAAGTCTAAGAGTATAGGAGTTGTTGCTGGCTTTGAAACAAAATGAATAAATGGGAACTCACTATAAAGTGCTGCTGCCTCTCCTGAGTTTTGCCATTACCTTTGTTTAATGGAATAGGTTTTGACATCCATCTAGCAGCTATACTGGCTTCTCATTCTCTTTACTTCCCGATGAAAGGGAATTATTTCATGTGATGAAAAAGCAGTATGACTGTCTGTTAAATGCAGTCTGCCTGCTGAAGTCAGGAGCCATGAAAACACCACACAGTTGAAATGTTCTTGGCTCTGGCACCACAAGGAGTGTATCCTGTTCAGTCTAAACATACTGGCATGAAAGATGTTCTTCTCTTGTAGGTAGCTGCCCCTCATGCTGTTGAATGTCTTCATGTAGGGTTAGGGAGACAGGCTCCAATGTTTTGTCTCCAATTTGCATCTTAATTAACTTAGAACTGAAGCAGATAACTTGTGTGACATTCTAAAGGGGAGCTTTTGTATCCCGTTATTCTGGATTACTATTCCATGGGGAAAGAGACCAAGATAGCCACATTATCACCACGTTGTGAAAAGTCCCCCATGCACTGGTAGAAACTCTTGTTTGCAAGGTTCCTTTCTGCAGAGTAGATGAGAATATAGGATGTCATGTGTAACTTTTTCAGCCCCTTCTTGGTCCCACAATTAAAGGTGAGTTTAAGTTGTGCATATTCATTCACATTGCACCGGTATGTGAGTAGCTCCTGTGTGTGTATCCGTGTAGGAGTACCAGTTTGTCAGGTACCTGCCTTCAGGTTCATCACAGCCTCACGATAATGGTGTTCTGTGATCTGAGGTGTTTTCTTTCTCCCTGCTATGTCCAGTAATCAATATGTAAGTCCAACTTGAATCACTTTCTAATGCACAAATAAGTAATTGAACATCCACATGATATTTAATACAGGAGTTTTATGATAGCAGACATGGGATGTGTTTTGATTTTTGGAAGATGGTTGCAAAATGTAATTGCTCTGGAAAAAGCTTACAAGGGAAATGCAATAATCCTTTTATCCAGGTCCTTGTCATTCCCTTTTAGTTATAGCTGAAACAATAATGGATGCTTCTGACACAAGTCCACGGGGACAGATGGGACCCACCCAGGGGTTTTGAGGGAGCCGGCAGAGGTGCTCCCCAAGCCCCTTTCCATCATTTCCCAGCAGGCCTGGCTAACTGAGGAGGTCGCAGGTGACTGGAGCTTGGCCAGTGGGACACCTATCTACGAGAAGGGCTGGAAGGAGCATCCAGGGGACTACAGGCCTGGCAGGTGTGAGGCTCAACAAGACCAAGTGCAGGGTCCTGCCCTGCATTACAACAGCCCTCTGCTTTCATATCTGGGGTCTTCCAGAGCTTTATAATTAGACAAACACGTTTTGAGTGAATTAAGAAAAAAAAAAAAAAAGATAATCGCTTTGGCTTAAGGCACTGAATGGCTAACCTTTCTTCTCTGCCAGATAAAACTCCCACCACTTCAGTGTTGCCATGCAATAAATTTGTTTTGTTGGGTTTCTTCCCTCCTTTGACTTGATGATTCATTGAGATCAAACATGTGTTAAACTGCACTTGTAAAATTTCTGTTTATTATTTTTCTATGCTTGGTATTTTGAGGGCTGCTTGAAAAAGTTGACTTGTTTTTTCACCAGGCTAATCCTAAGTCGTATTTCCTACAATTAATTTTATTGAAAGAAATGCAAGTTTCAAAAATGTTGTTTTGGTTTTTTTGGGGGGTTTTTTTGGTAGATGACAGGCAAAGGAATGTATTTGCTATTCAGGTTGCATGAATACTCATGACATCTACCATGAAATGCTCCTCTCCTCAGGTTTTTTGGTTTGTTTTTTTTCTGTCTTGGGTAGAGTATTTTTAAAGTTGTTCCATTCTTCTCCTTCTCTATGCCTGCACCCAAACAACCTCACCCTAAGAGCCCTAATTAGCTCAGCTGGGTTAAAGAACAGCACAGAACAAGTAAAGAACAGCTGTACTGAGAGGGCTCAAAGGACGGTGGCTGGCATAAAGGAGTTCTGGATTGTAGGCATTGTGGAATTAGGGTAGAAGAACGTAAATCCAGATACTAGGAAGGCAAAAGCATAGGAGAAAGGAAAGAGAAAGGAGACTGCTGGATCTAGAAGGGTATTTTTGGAAGCAAGCAAAAGCAGGACCTCTGATAGTAAAAACAGAAATCCACTTCTTTAGCACCAAGAACTCATGATTGCTTTAATTGTAATCAGCTTTAATGAAAAAGCCTGGTTCTTGTAAATGAGAAACTGAGGCAGTTTAGGGCAGAAGGTTAGGAGGGGTCTCTGGCAGGGTTTGCAGTATGAGGGGAAAATTCTTGCAAGGATTAGAATTGTAATAACTCTGGAACAGGCACCTCCAGGAAGGGGTGAAAGCTGTGGAGAAGGTTGTGATACTGAATTGGCTTGGAGACTTCTTGGATGTTAGAACAGGAAAGCAAGAGTTTGTACGAAACAAATGGGTTTGGGATAAGAGACAGAGCTCAGAAAATACTGTCTGGTCAGCTTAAACAGAGACCCTGTTTTCAGGTAGATGCAAACAAAAGGCTGTTTGCACACTTTGGAAGGACTCAAGGCATTTCCTAATTGTCTTTCATTTTACACATGTCCGCAGGATCTCTGATATTTTAATAGAAGGACTCTCTATTTATTAGACCAGTACCAGGATCTGGGTAGTACAAAAGTATCAGTGCCAGCTCCTGCCCTTGGGACACAGTGACCCCATGCACCTTGCCAGACTGGGGGCAGGGTGGCTGGAAAGCTGCCCAGTAGGAAGAGACCTGAGGTTTATCCTTTGGACCTCACCACCTCTTAGGAGTAAAGCATTTACAAGCTGATGGGGACAAATAGTCACAGTAATGTGGTTACCTTATTTATTGTAGGTTAAAAGTGCACTTGGGGGAAGTTGTCACTTCCCAGGGAGTTGGTGTAGGGAGTCCTTGGTGTAGGGGAGGCCTCTTGGTGTATGGGAGTCCTTGCATGGATTTGACTCAGGAAATGTTCTCACATTGTTGCTGCAATGAACTGGTAATAGCTGATGTTGCACTTCCATGCAGCCCAAATCCAGCTGTGTTCTGCTGCCAGACATTTAACCAAGTGTAAAAATTTGATAGTTTAATATTCTATTCATAATTTCTCTTGAGCACCACTGCTGGTATGATTGTTGTATAATAATTGAGGTGGATGTGTTTGGTATTCTCAGATACTCACTGCTTGTTGATTAGGGCTTTTATGTAACACAGACTACGGAATAGGCTCTGGTGGCCTTTCCCTATTGGGAGGTCATGTAATCTTTCAGTTTAATGAAACCATTTGGGTATACTGAATAAGAGGAAATCAATTTTTGAGGTATTGATTGGAACAAAATTCAAAAGGTCAAATATAATGCTTGATCTTGGAGTCTCTGGCTTAATACTCTGTTCAGGTAGGTACTAAGTATTAGGCTTGGCTGCTCATCATGGATCAGGATGATGAAATAGAGAAAGAAATGCTGTTTAAGGCAAGAGTAGCTGGCTCTCTGCATTTAGGACCACTGAATGGGGGGTGTTCAGGGATGAAATGGTTCTGGTTTTATCAATCTTCAGTGCTTGCAAACATACCTTCAAATTATAACACAAGTTTTGTTTAGGTCTTTAATGTATAAATTGTTAGCTGGAGCAGAGTCAGTGGACAGTATACAAAAAGGGTTAACCCCAGCCCTACCAGGTCATGATATCACTGAAAAAAAGACATGACAGATGTTACCAACAGATAACACATGAAGAGTGACAGATGTGGTAGTTCTTTTCAGAACTGCTCATGACTAACCCTCTGTACGGCTTGATGATTTGACATCATTGATCCATATTGATTTCATTGGGAAGTTCAGAGTAGTTGCTGCCATTATTTAATTAGTGCTTTGAAGCTATTACAACAGACAAAAAGCAGATACAGCAGGTTCAGTACTGTTAGAATCATGATGCTTCAGTTTCACAGCATTTTATACACTGATAAATCAGTGGAACCTGCCAGCTTTACCTGAAGAGTGGCCTTTACACAGATAGGAGAAGAATATTTGACAGCAGACAGATATTTAGACAGAGGAAGAGGAAAACCTAACTGTACTTTGGATCTCAGTTCTTGCTGTGTTTACATCTTTGATTCAAACTATTGTCCCACATTCTGTGATGATAGTTTTTTGTGAGATTTCTTTGGAATCACTAAATATTTAGTAGTGTTTTATTACTGCATGTCTTTTCGGAGCTGTAACTATTTATGTAATGAAGTGTTTCTCTGTCCATCTTCGCTGTTTTACTTCACGGTAATATATAAGGATGTGAGCCTATTTCTTGTGTTCTATTGGTATGGAATGCAGGTCTCTAGGTGTGCACATCTCATAGGGTCCTACCCTGCATCACAGTGGTTTTCTTCTCCCCTAGCCAGGGTTATGGAGATAGACAACTTGGGAGACAGAAGGACATGGTGAATAGGCTGATGTGACCAGTGAATAGGCTCTAGCAAGATAAATGTCTGGCTGCAGTGTAATGTTGGACACTGCATGGAATGAGTTAAACTTCAGTCCCGAATCTTTAAAATTCTGTTTATCCTGCAGTGAGAAAAGGTTCTTCTCTTTAAGGGAAGTTAAAATTGTTTGGTGGGAATAAAACTTTTATGGCAAAAATTGTTCCCTGAGGAAGAATGGAATTCTAGGAACACACACTTGCCTGCCAGTCTGGTCTCTGTGGGAATGACACCTTGTATAAACAGCATTTGTTCTTTTCTGAGTGTGTATTAAAGTGATATCTTTGGACACTTAATGGTGATAGAACTCTCAGACCACAGCCAAATTGCCTCCCACAGTGGAAGGTATTTGAATTGAAATAATTAGAAAAGTTCTGTTGGAATCATTTTAGTCATGGGGTTTTGCTATTGCAGCAAAAGGCAATTCAGTCCTCAGGACTATAAAAAGGTATTTACTTTAAAATCAGTTGGAAAACTGGATTTAACTAACACCTAATAAACACAGAATTAATAAAAACTAATGCATATACAAAATAGTCTTAATTGATTACACACATTGCATTAGCACTTTTAGATGACATTGAATTTTAGAATGTATAATGTTTGAACACATACATCCCCTGAGATTGCAAGCAGCTCAGTATTATTGCAAAATATGACATGCTGGTAACAATAAAAGAAACCAGTGATTTTATTGTTTTGTTTAGATTCCAGAAATCAGAGGTGAGGAACAAGATAGCTGTGTTCATAGTTTTTATTGGTAAATTCCTCATCTGCCTTAGTGTGACTGAATTAATAACAGCCAAATGGTTTGATGCTGAAGCGAGGGAGGATGCTTTAGAAGAGGCTCAGTACTGAGAGGTTTATTTTTCTTTCAAGGAAGATGGTATTAATATAAATCATATTAACTTACTGGTGATAAAAAATATAGCTTTAAATGCCGCCAGTGCTAGCATAATTTTTTGGGTTGGTTGACCTGAATATAACTGGCAACAATCACCTCTGGCACACTTGTGGCTGCTGCTGAGGCACAATTTTTAATCCAGTGTGCCTGGGGGCTGGACAAACTCTCTTTCCCTGAAGGTACACTGCATTTTCAGGGTATTTAAAAAGCTAATTAGGGGAAGGAGGTAAGCCGAGCTTCACGCTTCTTCCACTGTTCTAAAATCCCAGCTCCTCCTGCAACTGGTAAATACCAGTGTAGTTCAGAGCTGTGAACAGACTTCTCAGTTCAACTCATATAGGGTATATGCTGTTGTCTTTAGGTAGGCTCTAAAGGAAAATAATTAATTTATGGTATTTTCTGCTATAATAGAAATGCATTTTTGTTTACTGGTTTGACAAGTTATCATTGATTAAATAATTAACCCATATGATTCCACTAATAGCCAGAGAAATGAAACTTTGTATTTTATATCTTCCATATAAGCTAAGATGCTCTGAGAAATCTGTGTCACTTCAGTGAGCTGCATTCCTTAAATCCTCCGAGGGGCAGAGGGCATTGGCTGTGATCCTTTGGTTGGCCAACCCAGCTCTCCGGTGCCGATTCCCTACTCGGGGCCAAAGTCAGATTTTAGTAGAAATAGTTGCAGTTCTGTACAGTGTAGAAGAGCTTAATGAGGTTTAGGATGCCAGATTGCAAGTCTCCGTTCCTCGGTCACTTCCACAGATGCTGTAACTGTATCCAACTCTGTCATTGTGTAGTCTGTGTTGGAAAAAGGAACAACTCTCATTTTAATTAAAATAAATTGTTTATTACAAGAAAAATAATTTGGAGAATAACAGCATCCGAATTCATAATTTAAAACCATATAAAAACCCCGGGAGCACAGGATCGGAGACTCTTGGTGCCAAACTGGGTATGTGCCCACGGCAGTAATCTTCAGCGCTGGATTTACCTCAGCTAATCTGAGGCAAAATTTTCTTAAAATAAAAAAAGGTCTCTGAACAGAGATAGGCCTAAGGCCCCGCCCCTCCCCCCCCTTTTACCCAGTGCTGGAGCAGCTGCACATAAACATGTTCACCAGCTTGGCCTCATGGAGGAGAGAGAGGGAGGGGCTCTGGGATCCTACTTTTATACCCTCTTGGCTCTTCCCAGAATCCCCCACTGTCCTGCCCCACGACATAAGATGATTGGTGAATTTCAAGGTACATCACAAGTTCCTTTCACCAATGGATCATTTGCTGGGGAGGGACATTGGTTCACAGAAAAGAGGTGTGTAACAATTTAACTATCTTAACAACTTTAATAACTATTAACTTGGTTATAAGATGATTTTTATATGCAAAAGCCAATTACCTAATTTCATATATGACATCTGGAAACTTTGTTCTAAAGTAACCAGAGTTTTTTCAATATGTGATTCTTACCATAGGGGCTGGAAGATAAATGATAGGCAAAACCTCCAATCTTTTAATAGAAATAAGCATGTAGTTGCATTTTGTAAAGTATTTGAAATATTTGAAAATATTAGCTTTGGTGTTTAGCATTAACTTTGATGGGCAAAAAAAAAAAATACAAACATTGCAAGTCTGCCAAACTGCCATTCCAGAGTCAAAACCTGAAATCTAAGTTGCAGGAATGTTACTAATGGTTTGATCTGAGACGCTGAACTTCAGAAATAGGCTGTAAGAATATAAAATGTTCTTTGTAGGAATGCTTAGATTTCTGCATTTCAAAAATAATTATATTTAGCAATTATTTGATTTTTTTCCCCAATCAGATAGAGGTTTGAGACACTGTATGTGTGATGACTAAAATTACTTTATAGACATGGGCATGTTTTCAAGTGAAGTCAGATCCTTGGAATACCTGTTGTGAGAGGTAGAAACAAAAGCAAAAGTACTGATACCTCGAGATGCCCTTGGAGACCTGTGATACTGCCTGAAAATTGAGTGAAGTGTTTTGGAATGAAAGGTCAGTACCTGGGCTTGTGATTTGTGAGCTGGGAACCACAGAGGGGTGAAGGCACAAGCATAAGGCATCCAAGCTCTGAGGGAGGAGAACTGAGAAATGGATCTGTAAGGCAGGATGGGAGACAGTGGGGAAATAAAACTATTACTTGAAGAGGACATTTTTGTGGCATTTGGAAAGGCTGGCACTGGAGGATGAGTGCCCAGCACCCACAGGACAGCTGAGGGTGTGTTCTTCCTCTGCTCTCTGCAGCACAGGGCTGCTGCGTATGGCCCTCCCTTGCTGCTCATGGCCCTCCCAGGGCTATTCTCTGCTCCCTCCCAATTCCCACATCTCGATTTGCTTATAGTGCAATATCTGTTAAGGCCAATATTAGCCATATTGAGGACCTCTCTTTGTCAGGAAATGCATTAAGCAGGCACAGCAAATTGCATGTGCATCCATTCATATGCACATCCCCTGCTTGGATTTTCAGAAACATTTAGATTCACAGTTAGGTATTCTGGTTGTTAATGAAAAAAATACTATTTTTGAGGTGCTTCACACATATTTTGTAGTTGCACTTGGAAGGCCAAGGAAAATGTATTTTTCAGAGTGCCTGGCATAATGTAGTTGGTCTGATGGCAAAATCGTTACCACTGGTAGATTTTGTCTTCATTGCTGTTCAAAACAGTGAGGAATTCTGATGTGTGAGAGTATATTTGTTATCAAACTAGGGCATACTTTAGTGGCATCTAGAAACACGTGTTTTCTGCTGACACTGATGAATTCATGTGGCAGAGATTGAAAATGGTAGTGGTGTGTACAGTGAATACTTCTACAGTGGCATACGCATTTTATGAACTGTGAAATGAAGAGGATAACCTACTAAGTTTATTTTGGTGGAAAAGATCCAGAAGAATGAAAATATCAGTATAATTTCTTTAGTACTTGGCATAGCTGTTGGAAATACGCTGTTTCTCTTGCTGTTTCTCTAGCTTCATTTACTGTGGATTATTTTATTTCAATATATATTCTAGTTACTGTGCTGTGTTATTGTTTAGTTTAAAAGAGGAGGAGACTTTTGTAGGATTCTTCAGTATTTCAAGATGAAATTTTCAAAGCAGTGCAAGTGATTTAGAAACCCAGTTTATGGCCAGTGATGACAAACCTAGTTGCTAAGGCTTGTTATCATCACAGAGTTTATTTGGTTAACTGGAATAGTGTTGGATCAATCCCTCCTCCTCCTGTATTTTAATCATCTAACAATGCATGTGACACCTCCAACAAACAAAACCAACAAAAGGGAGTTTTTAGCTTTGTTTTGGGACGAAACACTGCCCTACCTGACCTATTCTGTCTGGAAGTGAGACCTGGAAGCAAGAGGCACAGGCTGAATCCATGTCAGGCTGAGTGGTGTGATGTCCTGAGACAGATGTCTGATCTCTGAGAGAGGAAGGGAATTGGATGCACTGTTATTTTCTAGTAACAACCTCTTGGTAGCTGTTCTTTTTGTGTATCATTTTCTGAATTGCCCTCTGGGAACTGGCTGTCTTCTCCCTATTGATTGATTATAGAGGGAATGTAGAGTGCTATCTCTAGATGACCTCCAATTTTGTGCATTGAAGTTATTTGGAGAAATTCACGTGGGTGTCTGGATCCAGCCTGAAATTTCCAGTACGGGAGGGGATACTGCATTTAAGGATTAATTCAGTTGTGCCTCCACTCAATACAAATTCTTAGTTTAAACCCTCTAGCTGTTTTGAAATGTAGTTTGAAAATGCTGCAGATTGAAGGAGATCAACAAGATGTACATGGAATTTGGGACAAACATTCAGAAGGGGCTTCCACGGTTTGGTACATAGTGGACATCAATGTCAGCTATAGGTAGTGTGTTTTTCAGCAGTTTCTGGTACTCTGCTTTTCTTTCAGATAGTAGCATTGAGATGTGATTAGGAATTCCGGGAGACACGCGTCATTGTCCTGTGTTTTTGCTTCTCGTGTTAGGTAGCATCTTGAATTGGAGGGAAGGGAAAGAGGAAAAGAGAAGCGTCTTTGAAATAGTTACAGTCCATGGAAAACAATGGAGCTGTGGTCTTGGCTGATTTCTGTTTGACTCGTGCGGGGGGAAGTAAAGGAATCAGAAGAGACTGAGCTTAGGTAACCTTGTAGTCCCCATCCCTTCATTCCTGATGAGACCTGGAGGGGTGAAGAGAAGTGGAGAACACCAAAAATTAGCAGTTCTCCGAGCATGGGATTTGGCCAAACATTTTGTCACAAACAAATTATCTGGCTAAAGCAGCATTTGTTTGTGAATTGTTCACGAACAAGCATTCCTCTTCGCTTATATATTATTAACGTTGACATAGTTTGTGAACAAATGTTAGCCCTTGGGCATAAACTGTTTGCTTGAATTATTTGCAATTTATTGTTCATGGCGTGCAGTTGCTCACCTGGGTCACAGAGTATTGTTTCTACTTTAAGCTTCAGTGACTGAAGAGTAATG
This sequence comes from Eulacestoma nigropectus, assembly GCA_013397775.1. Lineage (NCBI taxonomy): Eukaryota > Metazoa > Chordata > Aves > Passeriformes > Eulacestoma > Eulacestoma nigropectus. The sequence goes on from VZTE01002686.1 coordinate 1,126,319, forward strand.
AATTATGTGTAGGTAGCAGTGAGACACAGTTTTATTCACTGCAGCTGTGGATTTGTACTAAGAGGTGGAGGCCACCCCTGGCTCACCGAGGCCCAAGGTCAGCAAGTTGTGCTGCATGTTGCCAATAGGTTGGAGCACATAATTTGGAAATTACCAGTGTGTATTTTTTCTGTCCTACACACTTTTCCTAACCTTTCTCGCTGATTACTGTCAGAGACAGGGTCCTGAGCAGTGGGGACCTGTGGCCTGATTTCTTACACTTGCTGTTGTATTTATATGAAAACCCAAACACTTGTGTATGTATCATTTTTGGATGTGGTTGGGTGTAACATAGCACTAAATTAACTGGGACTAATCTTTTGGAGATCTGACAAAGCATTGAACGTGAGCACAAACATTATACATGGGGTCATTTTATGGATTGCTTTTGTATCAGGTGGATTGTTCTGCTGAACTATGGCAAAGATTATTTTTGGTTCACTTTACCATTGTAAACTAAGTGAATGGCTCTTTTTGGACCTGTATGGTAGCAGAGAGAAAGTCATATGAAAATTCAGTGAATTGGAAGTTTAGGAAATAGGGAATAATAATAATTTGTATTTTTTAGTGATTTTCAGTATAGTTTGGGGTAGCTGCATAGAAGGAAAAAACTTAGGAACAACAACATACTAAAGATTTGACATTTATTCATTTGAATCTTTTCTTTCATATTTATTCTTAAAGACATTCCTCCCTCTTGTTAAAGGCTTCCTCACACCAGTCTATTTCTGTAACCGTTATTAATGCAGGATGTACGTGTATATGTATATAATGCAGTCTTATACACAAATGGTAAACTTCTCTGCATGACAGTAGACTTTCCATTGTTGTTTAAAACTGTGAGGAAAAGGAGGGCAAAATATAGTAAAAATACAACATCATTTTAATGGCACATTGAATTTGTTTATCTATTCATATGTATTATAAGTAATTGGTATTTTTTATATGCTACTTTTTGCATTTTATAGTGTACTCTTGTAGGCAATACCATTAACACAAGTCTAGCTACTATTATTGAGCAATGTAAAGCCATATTTTAGTGGTTTTATCATCAATATAAAAGCTCCTTCAAAACTGGTTTTTCTCCATCTTGAAATTTTGTTTGAGCTTCAGATGAAAATTGTATATATATAGATTAGAATGAATGCTACAACAACACTGTATACATTGTTTCAGTTATAAAAAAATCTGTATTTAAAAATAAAATCAAGGGAAACCTTCTAAAGACAAGGAGATAAGTACAAAATTCGAGCAGGAACTGACATGAGCTCATTAGGTCTGTCTCACTGGTTTCCAGCGCTGGCCTCACTTGCTGCTGGGAGAAGGTGAGGCCAGTGTGAGGAATCTCTTATTTGTTGGTGTGCAAAGTGTTACTGCACTCAACCCCCCTCTGCTATGCTACTGCTTATTTGACTGGACTTCTTCACACTTAAAATTGGAAACTTATTTGATGTGTTTTCCTAGCTTGAGGCTTTTACAAAATAAATGCTATTTAGCTTGGGTTCTTAGGAAAATGAGGCTTAAATGATTACATTGCTGACTGTGAGCCCCCTTGATACACATCCCCAGCAAGTCCCACTGTGGGAAGGCTCTGCTCAATTCTCAGAGGCCTGTACAGCCTTACACATCGTTCTAAGAAGAGTCAAGATTGTGTGTACTAAATATGAGTTGGTTTTACTCTTGATAGGTTTTGAATTTCCTATTGTGTTACATTGTCTCCTGGGGGTTTATTCATATCTTACTCTGTAAAATGCTATAGTAAGGAAAAAAACTCTGAAAATAATGTGAGGAACATTCTTGTAATTCTCAATCTACTAATGGGTGTTCATGGAGGATGACTGGATGAGTCTTGAGGACGTTTCAGAAACTTCACAGAATGCGTGTGTTCTCCCAGATACTCAGCACTGCTGTGGTGATGAATTGGTTTGTCTGCTGTAAACACGGCATCCTTGTCCATTAACTGCAGCAATGTCAGAGTGTTCTTAGAACACCAGTCAGCTGAGTTACGATGCCAGAGGGAAGGGTATGGATTTGAGAGCACCCTGCACCTGGAGGAGTGTGCTGCTCTCCTTTCAAATACTCCCAATCTCTTCATATCGCCTTAAATCGAGTGAGTGAGCAAGCAGCTGACACCCTCTGCCCTCACCTCAGCGACATGACAGGACTGTTGTGAGGCTTGGCCGTGTTCCTTCTGCTGCAGGGCTACAGCTTTTTGCTTCAAAGGGAGGGGAAGTGGGGCAAGGGAGGGTGAGTGTTTTCAGGGTGCTATTTGCAGTGTTACCTAATTTCAGTGGCTTTCGTAGATACAGAACTAGTAAAACCTGATATCCTACTTAATTCTCACCCTTAATGGTGTGGTAGAGGTCCATCTGAGTCCCTTTGCAGTACACAAAAATGGCAGTGATGCATCTGGAATGGCTTTGAATGAGCAGAGTTTGTCACATACCCTGAAGAGGCATTTTGGGTGACAGGAACTGCTACTGGGTTCTCCCTGAAGTCACCAACAGCATCAGGATCCTCAGATTTGTAGGGCTCATTAAGCTTCTTCACAGAGAATATGCAGGGGCTACTGTGGGTGCAGATCTCCCAGAATGAGGGATGAAGGCAGGACAGTAAACTTTTGTTGTCCTTTCTCACATGTGACAATCTTAAGGCAGTGGAATGGCCCCAAACTATGTGCTCTGAGATCTTTTGCAGTTCCTGAGATGAAGGGATGCAGGTTCACATTTGGAAGGGGAAAACTCTAGGTGAAAGACCCGCAGTGTGGGCTCTGGCTCTTAAAAGATACAAAGTCTGTGAACAGGGGATTAGTAATCAGAGGAATTCAGGGACAAAGAAATCTTAGGGAAGAAATGAAAAGAGAGAATTGCGATTTCATAGCAGTTGTAATGAAGGTAGCAAAAGAGGCCGTGTTAAATGTAATCAGGCATTGATTCCCTTTGGGGAATGACAGAAGCGGCAGCACTGCCGGGGCTCTGTGCCAGTTCCATCCATTGCCAAAGTACCCATACAGCTGTTGTTTGGAGATAGCATTTCTCTGGAATATGCCATTTTCTTTTATTCCTGGGAGTGGGGAAGTGATAGCTAGTTTATTTGAAATCCATCAATGTAAAATGTATTATAAACAAAGGCTGCACATGCTATCATGGTACACTTTCCCCCATTTTATAGTCCCTGCATAAATATGTACACCCTCCTTCAGATTGTTCAGTAGAGGGGCTGTACATGAGAGACTTGTGGCATACACCAGGCTCTTGCTTGGAATAATAAGCAAAATTAACTTAATTGTGTAGAAAAACACATTATTTATGCTGGCTTAGGATGAACCAGCTCAGGCCTTAAGGGAAATGTCCTGTTATATCTTGTTGGCCACGAACAGCTGTGTGTGTGCTGGTGATTGCTTGGTGCATTTCTGCCACCCCCTGAGCACTGAGCTCTGTCTGTCTGTCTGTATTCAGCTCTGAGGAAATGCCTTTCACCCCCCTGTATTCTCACACCTATTGCTGGGGATGCAAGTGGAGCTTCCTCTGTGATGTGAGGAGGTACTGGGGCAGTCAGGCCCTTCTTCTGTCTCTCAGACCTCGTATCTGAAACAGCTGAAGAGCCAAATCTAGGACAAACAAAAAGAAATTTTAGACCAGGAGTTTAATCTTTAAAAATCAGAATATAGAACCAGGCTGATTCTGAGCAGTAGGGTGAATAATTTGTCATAATATTAACATATATTTTCATTCCACGTTTTTAATTGTGATGAAACTCGAAGCTCTTTAGCATGTTTTGCTGGGGCAGAACAAAAATGAGGAACAGTGAAAACCAGGAGATGAAAATATTGTATATGCAGACACAGAGACTCAGTTTCTGTCATTCAGTGGATCAGTTAGCTCTAACCATCTAGGCCAGCTGCTCTACATTAAGCTACAGTAATTAGGGTCATGTCTATTAAGAATACTACAAGATAATACTGTAGAGAATTTAGCTATAACAATAAAAAGAGAATGAACATTAAATTAGGTCTTTGAATGAAGTTAAACCCAAACCTCCTCCAGTTTTTTGCACTAAAACAGCAAAATGTTCTTAAAATGCACACATGTAATTGATACCTGTACATTGCTAAAATTTCTAGTTTAGACTTGGTCCAGTGTATAACATGGGCCTTTCTTTGGCTAAACAAATGCTTGTGCTCTAAACTAATGACAGGCAGTACTGGAGATTTAAAGGTAATGCATTTATGATAGAAAATAAAATTAGAATTAGCTTTGTGACCAGAATTTAGGCATTATATGAAGCATCAGCCTCTGTCCTGTTTACCCATCTTTGGCTTTTTATCAGGTAAATGTTATTTGCTGTTTTCCCTAAGCTAATATTTGCTTTCTGTTGCCCTGTTCTTTTTTGGCTTAGGTTACAGGCTGTACCTGTCGTCGTCATTCTTGCTCTGAAAAGGGACTGCACGTAAGACAGTGGTGACTAAGGCAGTGCAAACATGGGCCTTTTGTGGTAGCATTTCTGACTAGAATGGAAGGACTTTCCCTCTGGAAATGAAAAGAGCACATTTCAGTCTGTGTGAGTGAGCTGATGGTGAGCTCGACTGAGAGGGTTGGCGTGGGAAGAGGGAGGAGCTGTGGATCACCAGCTTGCCCTCAGCACTGCACAGGTTCTCTTATTGTGAGGGAACTATTGTGAGCTACACTTCTTCTTACTGAATGCACTGGAAAGAAAAGGAAATGTTGGGCTGTTTTTATGCTAACTTCAAATAGAACTCTCCATACATAGCATTGTAGTACAATCAAATCTTCCTATTTGGCTTGAACTGCTGAAAAAGAGTATATTCGTTTGATTTTTATGTAGGAAAGATTTAATTTAGTTTTTATTTTATAAATTCTTTGGAGTTTTTGAAATGCAAAAAAATCTTAGGGAGCAAAATGTAGTTAATTTGAATGTATAATTCCACAAAATACGTATTTTTTTGAAAATAGATGTTTTAGTTTCCAAATAGTTCAAAGCTTTCTTGTGAAAAAAATCTTCAGTTCTACTTCCATTTAGACAGGTGGTAGTGTTCCTGCTGCCTTCTGTGTACTCAGCATTGTCTTCTACTGTTTTCTATCAAATTTGTGAAATATTTTTTGTATGTTCTGTATGTTTTCATCCAGCTCTCCCAATAGCCAGTTTCAGGTGTTTTAATTTAGTGGCTAAAGAAATGGTAAAAATTTTGCCTGACTCAAGGGACACGCCTTTTATGTGTTTGTTTATTTTTTTTCAAACAACCCCAAAACAGAAGATACTCAGGCCTTTAATTTACAGTTATGCAATGAAAAAAACTTTCATAGTGACATAATCAAACCCATATAAAAATAAAGGGGCCTGTGCTTTTTTTGGACACTGAGCGTGGAACTCATGTTGCTTAAATTTCTCTATCTGCTGTGCAGTGATCTCCACCCAGCCCAGCTGATGAGGTTCCCATCCCAGCGCTGGGGGATGAGTCAGTGGAGTCCACAGTCTGACCAACTACAAAGGCCAAGTTTAGGCTGAGTTTAGAATCACAGAATATCCTGAGTTGGAACTGACTCCATTGTTGGTGTTGGTTCTCTCTCCAATGGCACAGAAAGAGTTCAGAGCAGCTCACTCAGGTGTAGGTATCAATAGTGCAGATACCAAAAGTCAGATGGTTTGAACTGAGTGAGAAGGGTGATTTTGCTGTGTTCGATCTGTGACTTTCCTCCTTGTTGTGTTGCCAAGTGTTGACAAATCAATGGACCCAGATATTAAAAACAGGGACTTGAAATTGAAGGTGGCAAACATTTGATACACTAGGGCCTTTCAGATATTGACTAATGATAACTAGAAAATAGATCAGTACTTTCAATCTCCATAGTTTTGTACTGTTAAAGATCAGTGAGCTTCGTCAAAGTACAAGAGGCTGGAACGGAATTCAGAGGATAACTAACCTTTAAGATCAGAAGCATAAATTCCTATACATTCCTCCCTCTCCTCCAGCTGCCAAACACCATCTTGTCAACATAATGCAAACAGGAGATTCTGAGATCTCCTAAACTAGCTGGGGAGTAGGTGTGAGTTGTTTGAGACTATCCTAAACAATATAGGTTGTTTCAGAAAGATGAATTTGCAGTTCTGAGTGTGATGCTAGATGTCCAGCCTGTAAAACATATTCTGTTTTACATTCAATGCAGCTTTTAAGCCATTCAAAGGGAATTGATATTTCCAAGATCTATGACTGTATCAGTCAGCTAGGCCCATTTGGGTGTAAATCCCAAACACTATACAAATCATTTTAAAGTAAAAGGAAACAAATTTAAGTTTTGTGGTGGTCAAGTGCAGAACTGGGAAAGCTTGGAGTTTTTTCCTTCATCGAAATGGAAATGACTCTATGGAGGAAAATGAATACCATGTTAGAAGCAGAACAAATAAGAGAAATAAATAACCACCGTGCAGCACTATAAGATTGGTGGCTTAAAGGCTGAGAAAATTAAAGGGAATTTGGCTATAATAAAGGTACTGTATCATAGTGAAGTGTAATGTAATGGTAATGTTGAGTCCATTTTGTAGGAACAATAAAAAAGACCTTAAAAAAGATTTTTTAGAAAACCCCTATCTCGTGTAATATTGCAAGTAAACTATACAAATATTTCTCATTCTTAATAATTACTTTCTTTAAGCAAATCTACTTGACATGCACACCAGTAAATTCCCACTAGGCTTATATAAGTACTGAATTGGTCCTGTATTTCCTGTCAATCTGTACAGTTTGATAGTACTTATTTTTATATTTTCATAGCTACTGCTTCTGAAGTAATTGATTTTAGGTGTCTGAGAATCTTTTTTTTTTTTTTTTTCTGTGCTGAAGCCAGTCAAAATCTTGTCCAGAGATATTTCTCTCTACATAGCAAATAATTGTGTTCCTGTAAGGGTGATAAACAGTATTTTATGTGCATGTCTCATGTAAAGAATGCAGAAGCAAAATATGAATAGCACTGAGACTGTGCCTTTCCCATTATATGAGATGCTACATTACAGGATTATCCTGCTGAGTTATTAACAAAGGCTTGGCTGGTCGTAAACATTTCATAACTGCAAAGTACATTTTGCAAACTGGATAATACTAACAGCCTTTTAGTCCGGAGTATTTATCATGGCTAAATGCAGTAAAAGTTGGCTTATTACGTCTATGATTGTAGTCCTGTGTGGCAAAGTCACTCTGTGGGATAGTGAAGCCAGAGAGCCATAAAGGAGGAATGGCATCCCTGTTGTCAGGCCTGTAAAGCAGCTCTGGCTATTTCTTCTGCAGTCTTGAGGTGACAGCAGGTTATACAGCCTCCATACTGAGCCTCTTCACTGGAAAGTGAACACATGGACTGAGCCTCTTCACTGGAAAGTGAACACGTGGCAGGCTTTTGGCTCCATGTCTGGATCCCCACGGCCCCCTGTGACTGCAGACATTCCGGGGGCCACAATACACTGAAGTTGCAAACCCCAGTTTTGGTGTTAATGTAATGGATTTGCACTTTATTTTCTGCCGGGTGATCTCTAGCAGGAGAGGAGGTGTCATTGTACTAAATATCCCACCTGATGAAATGTTTTCAATTAGGGAAGGGATTGACAGTACAGTTATTGGGGTTTTTTACCACTTTCTTGTAGATGTAGCTCGAATCTCAAGTTGTTAGTGACCAAAAAATGCCTGCTCTGTGAAGGTTCAACATTGGTCCATGTGCAGCAATGATCATAATTTGGAGTTCATAAAACATTGATTCATCATCTTTCCAAATTGGCTGTTGTGATAGGTAAAAGCTGTGCACAAGTGGCTGCTGTCTCAGCCTGGGCTGGATGTTTCTGGCTCTTCCATCCTTCATGTTTTGACTTGATATGATTTTATACTTAATGCATTCTGTGTTAACTTCTCATCAGTCACTCTAAGGTACAAAGTACTTCACTATTTCCTTTCAGACAGCTGTTGTATTGATGGTGTATTTCAGGGGTACTGTTGATTCCTAAACCCTCTGATTGCTGGAGAGCTGTAAAGCTCCATTGTTCTCTTTTCCCCAACAGACTATTGGGAGACCTTTGCACGCTCCCCTCCAACCATGTTTGTTATCTGTGACTGCTGTGAGTGTCGGTCCTGCCTGTTCCCTGGAGGATGGAGGCTGGTGCTGGGGCAGCCTCTGGGGACAGGCCCTGTTCCCTGCAGGACGGAGGCTGGTGCTGGGGCAGCCTCTGGGGACAGGCCTGTGGGGAATTGCCNTCCCTGCAGGACGGAGGCTGGTGCTGGGGCAGCCTCTGGGGACAGGCCCCGTTCCCTGCAGGACGGAGGCTGGTGCTGGGGCAGCCTCTGGGGACAGGCCTGTGGGGAATTGCCCATCATGGCTGATAAACCTCCTCTGTGCCACTCTGCCGTGTGGGGAGAGCTTGCAAGGACAGAGACAGTTTGTCCTTGACTGTGCTCTGGGAAGCACGGGCGTCCTTTGTCCGTTGGGAGAGACAGACCTCAGCATACACATGCATTTTAACAATGGAGATTCAGCAGTGCTCTGAACAGCCAAAACAACAGTACCTGACAATGGGAGGGATAAGGAAAAGGGCTTCTGGGGTTAAGTTCTATGTCGTTAGAAGATAGGAGGCAAACTTAAACTTCAAAACATGCAGTTGTGTTTGTTCTGCTGAAAAAGGGTCTATCAACTGCAGTCAGAAGGGCAGTGCTTACTTTTATTTACTGGCATGTCTGTTTATTATCTTAACCTGAAAAGTAAGGACTGTGTGGACGTGTAAAATGAATTAGTTTCATTCTGAGAGTTATTTCCTAATGTGAGAGAAGAAGAAATCATGAATGATAGCTTGCTGTGCTTTGACCTGGCTTTTTGACTGTAGTTTCATAGCTAAACAAAGAACTGTTCATCCAAAACACTCTCAACTGTCACTTTAGAGAACTTAAATAAGATTTATCCGTCCCTAAATCCATGGAACAAAACAATAAAAGAAGTGCTTTTCACTGCTGCTTGTTTAATGATGACCAAGACAGAGGGATGACACTGCCTGTAAGATTATGTGATGTATACTGAAACCGCTTGCAGGGACTCCTTCCTTTTGGGAGTGATTGATTTAAGCTTTTGCTATAATATTTAATTTGTGTCTTTGTAATGTGCATCAGTAGTCTGGCCAGTTCAGGTTCTTTCTATAGCCCAAACTCTGTAACATTTGCAGAATACATTTCTGGAACTTTTAGGGATTCATTCAGGAAAATACATCTAATTTCTGTGCCCTTCTTAGGGTGAGTGCTGCACAGAGTAAGATCCAGGTTAAGCAGAATAAATGGATTCTAATTGTTGTAGTTTGCATGCTCTGCAGATGATTTTGTTCTTCAATATGTTCATTCTTATTACAGTTACCCTGCCATTGCCTTTTATTTTATTTCTTTGAAACTTTTTATTGCTGCCAGGAAATATGATAGGTTTGTACTGATTATTGTCGTGGATGGATTTTTGCCTGGAAAAACCCAAGGAAGTTGGCATTCTCATTCCTCTTACCTTGTCTTGGGCTGATGGCTGACTTTTCCATTACTCAGCAAGTCAGACAGGCAAAAGTAGAAGTTGGACCCATCTGTTGTTTGAAGGGGGAAAAATGTTTAGAAGATGAAGACATGACTTTGTAAACACAAAAAGAAGGAGATTGAAAGGGGAAATGATTCAACTGTTGGCAAATTGAGGCTGTCTATCCAGTTTCCCATGCCTGCCTTGTCAGTGTAGGATTGTTCGCTGGATAATGGCAGATTTTTATGTGATATTGCATTTCATCATAGCAGTAAGTTACAGTGACAACAGATGTCAGTGAATACTGAGTTTGGCATGTGAAATCCTGACCTGCACTGGGAGTCTTGTCTCAGGAAATCCAGATTATTTTCTCTAGTTAGTTTCATTTACTAGTTAGTTGTTACGTACACTCTATATATATTCAGTTGTGTTTTCAGGTGTGACCCCTTTGAGTTAAATTGCTTTTTATTTTCCATCTCTGGATTTGGTTTTGGCCTGAAGGCGGCAATGGCCACATAACATCACCATTCTGTGCCTCAATTTTCTCATGGGGAAATCAGGGAGGAGTATTTGCTTTCCTTAAACAACACTTTGAGAAAAGCTTAGTGGAAAAGCTGACTCTTGTGGTTGTATTTTACAGTTCTGCAGTGATTCCCATTGCACTATGGGTGATAGGTGACATTAGGCTGATTCTATTGACATAATAACCAAGTACAGATACTGATGGGTCAATGTGTGTCCCTCAAGCCACAGAAGAACTTTTGGCTGTAGATCTGATTCTTTTGCAGGAAGAGTAAATGAAACAACAAAGAAGTGGATGGGTGGCTGAGCTCCGAGTGTTTCTCTGGAGTGTCTCTGCATTTTGTAAAGCCTGAGCTGTGGGCTTTCTGTGCTGGGCTCACTGAGAAGTTCAGGGCACTGCTCATTCGGTCTGTCAAAAGGCAAGTGCTTAAAATTGTCTCATTTCTGTATTCAAAGGATCAGAAGATACAGTTGGAGAAAAGGTACTGTGGATCTCACGCTACTGAGCACCTCTTTAGTGTCATTATGCTCAAGTTGATTATTTGCTTTGGAGAAGCAGGAGCAAGACAGATAATAAGATTTTATTATTTTCTGTGTTTACAGAGGTTTTAATGAGTGGGTATTAACAGCAACATTAAAATTTTATGTGTGTCTCCCTGCTGTATTTCTGAGGTGGTGTGCTGTACATCTGAGCTTACCCTTTTGATTACAGACTTCATAGCTACAGTGGTCTGCTGTTACAATAGACTAAGCTGCTTTAAATTTCAGTTTGCATGGTTGTTACAGCTGGGCAGTCACGTAGCAAGTGGTACCTGTATTTTTTGTTATCTCTGAACAAATGTATGTTGTGTGGATTTGTATCCATCTCAAAGAGAGGTTTGTCTTTGAGTAGTGACATACACTTACATCCTTAATTTGTTTTCTCCTTGTAAACAATGGCCTAGTCAAAATCAGGAAGTTCATAGAATTGTCTCTGAATTTCAAAGTACCCAGGATTTTTGCTTTTTGCCTTTTAAAATATTTTTCATTTAAATGAATGTTACAAAATTTTCTGTAACAGAAATATACTTGAAAAAGCCATTGATATCTTTAAAATGGAATTAGCAGTTGCTAATTGTAACACCTTTCTATGTTTGTAAATGTTTAATGATGAGAAATCAGCAACAATACACGTTAGAAAACTTCTAAATCAGACACTGATTGACAATTTCAACAAACAAGCCACATGATAAAAGGCTATGAGCAGAAATTGAATTACTCTTTCATGAGAGACTTTCATTGGCTTCCTTTAACATAGAGTTCTTTAATGAACCGTAAACATTTGGCAGGTCATTAATGTAGAAGTGCTGCAATATGACTGAGTCTCGGGAACACTTACTTTGAAAAAAATAAAAAAAGGAAAAGAAAATGGAAGAGAACAGCCAATTTCAGCTTCAACATGCACAGTACATACATTTTCCACAGTGACTGCAAAAATGAAGTGCCAAAGTGGACAAGTAGAGATGTAACGTGGGTTTACCAGTTTTTTAGAAACAGGAAAAGTAAAAACATCTGGAGTACTAGTGCTTGATTTGGAACAGTGGAATTAAAATAAACAAGAGAAAGAAACTAAAAAAGTCAGTCACAAGTGAACTCTTGAAGATGTGGAGAAGGTTTGAATAAACCATATTAGAGGCCCAGAGTACCTTCATAGCATCTGTCAGAAAAGACTTTGAAACAGCCTCAGAAAGTTTAAATCCCTGAACAATAGTGTGAATGTGAATACAAAATAAAAAAGTTAAATCACAGTGACTTTAAAGACATGCATAAGGGCTTGCAAGAATTGCATGTAAAGTGAGCCAGAAATGACTGAAATATTTTCAAGGGTGGTCACTGAGTGCAAACATTAGGAAGGTAGCTGGTAGGATTCTTGCTCCCACTTTTACAGTGTACATTAGAGGTCATCCTCATGAAGCACAGGCAAGGAAATCACAGAAAAACTGACAGAATGAAGAGCAATAAATCTTCAAACCCCTGTAATCTTCCTTCTACTAAAGGTGATTGTCAAACTACAGCTAAACTGTGCCTCTGTACTAGAGCGCTGCTGCTGTCTGTTCCTACAGCTGTCATGTAAACTTCAGTGCCAGGTGATAAACAGCATCGAGGCAGTAGAGATGTTTATCTGGAGAGTTTTAGTGACAATCTTGTTCACTGGTAAACAAGGATGTGAGGCACAAACCAGGCAAGCTGAATCCACTGCATAGTGCTTTATATGATTAGACAGCCGGACTTTTTTATGTGATGTGGTTTCAAATCCTGTTTGCTCTTTTGCCCTCAGAGACTCCTGTATTATCAAAATTTTTGAGACCAAATCTATGAATGCATTTATAGTTGTATCCCAACCTTACCTGCTGTCATAGGAAGCTGCTGCTGTTGTTGTTGTTGTTATTATTAGTGCTGTTTTTATGATTGTCACATTTTGTTCCTGTGTTAGTAATCTGGCCCACTGAGTTTTGGCAGCCTATCTGCTCAGTCCAGTATTACCCAGTCAAGTTTTCAAGGATGTAAAAGAGCTTGCTAAATACAGTTTGAATATATAAATGTTCTTTTCTACCAGTTAGCATAAAGCCACTTGCAGTGTAGCCTGTGAAACCATTTCAGTGTACGGTTATTAATAAATACCTGACTGTGATGTTGAAGTGTAAATACTTCAAAGTAAGCCTAGTACTTAGGGTACAGTGTTACTCATGTTATTACAACATATTTGGTATTTCAGTGAACTACTTTTTGAAGGTATTGCAAGTTGTAGATGTACTGTTTTCTTGTCCAGTCTTCACTGTTTCCAAGTAAGTATTATAATTCTTATTTTACAATAGACTAAAGATAAGCATGTTGTGAGAATCTCAGAGCATTAACCACTGTGATAAAGGCTGATGAGGTTGATACCAGTACTCCATTACTGTAATGAGTACTGTCTTCAGTGCACTTCCTTGTTTCCAACAGGGACCTCATCCTAGTGCATTGTGTGTAAGGAGATGAAAAAGGTTTTCAGAGTTTATAATGCACCCAGGTGAGCATTAGACACACAGTGTCATGGCATGATTAATGTGACAGCTGACTCTCTTACCAAAACAGCACTGGCTCTTAGTTACTGCGACTCCGCTTTATCATGAGGCTTGATAATGCTCTGCAGCAAAATTTGCTTGCCACAATAGCACAGAAGCTTCAGAAAGGACTGTGGTCCTGCAGATCAAAGCAGGCTGGTAATTGCACTTGTCTGCTCTGTGTTTACCTGTGTCAGCTCCAAATTACCTCCAGTCTTACATCTGAGTGACAGTTTTTTGTGATTGTATCTGTGGCCTGACCTTGCTTTTATTTCCTGGCAGACACATTTCCCTGGCCCTAGAAGTAATATTCCTTGATATCAACTGTTTCCCACCCAAGGTGAATTTGTCGGAGTCTGTCTCCATATATTGTGTTTTTCATGTTAAGGTATGCCCAGTTAATGCTTGCTGGTAAACAATGCACAGGGAACCACGCTTATAAATTTATTTCTTATTTTCTTTTGAGCGATAAAGATGAAAATATGCTTCCCTGTTTTCTGACAGGCCAGCACACTTTGTCCAATTTCCCTTTCAAAAGAGAAATAGTGTTTTAATCTAATAGAAAATAATTTGCAAAAATACTTCCTTTAAAAGAGACAGACATTTAATAAGTTTTTCAGTGATATGACACTAAGGTCAGTGGAAGACTTTTTCTACATCTTTCTCTTTTATTTCAGGTAAACAGAAAGTATGTGTTTGATTTTTTTTCCTCACTCTTATCTCTTTTTTCTGTTGCAGCTTTAAATTTTCTGCCACATGAATATTCTTTATGCTAATTTTTTTCTTAGCTTCTTTGTAAAAATTGTTTTATTAGTCCTGTATCCATCTTTTGATGGATATAAAGAGTGTATTACGCATATTTAAAAGTAACCGTGGGACTTAAGGCCCCATATGGTGGTCAGAAAGCTCCAGGTAAAAACATCTCCAAATAGTCTGTGTTGCTGGTACCAAATTATCCATCAGGAGTGCCTTCTCATGGACAATGGATTGACTGCGTGCTGTGTGTTCACTCATGGGAGACAAATCAGGAAGATTGCTGCTTGCTGTAGGCATTCCTAATTTTCTGATGAAGAACATTCTTGCACTACAGAACACTCCCATTAATTTTTTCCTTCTATATGAAAAGAGGACAGCCAGAGGATCAGGGCCACCCTGGGTTAATAAAGTGCTGCTCCCCAGGGCTCAGTGTTTATTGTCTCCACTGATGATCTGGACAAGGGCATTGAGGGCACCCTCATGCAGTTGGCAGATGACACCAAGCTGGGTGGGAGTGTTGATCTTCTGGGGGTCAGGAAGGCTCTGCAGGGGGATCTGCACAGGCTGGATCCATGGGCCAAGGCCAAAGCCAAAGGTCAACCAGGCCAAATGCCAGGTCCTGCCCTTGGATCACAAGAACCCCCTGCAGCTCCAGACTGGGCAGAGGGGCTGGAAGGCAGCAGGAAAGGCCCTGGAATGCGGGTGACAGAGGCTGAACATGAACCCAGGTGTGCCCAGGGGGGCAAGAAGGCCAAGGGCACCTGGGCTGTCACTGTCCCTGAAGGTGTTTAAAAGACGTGTGTATATGTGACACTTAGGGACATGGGTTAGCAGTGGGCTTGGTAGTGCTGAACAAATGTTTGCACTTGATGATCTTAAAGGTGTTTTCCAACCTAAATGTTTCAACGATTCCATATTTCTCCTGCGCCAGCCTCTAGATCTACTTGAAGTGATCTGAGACTCTGCCAGTCTGCGCACATTGATGTCCTCTCTCATGCACTGTGTGGCTTGGGGGTTCCCGGTATTGCACAGAGACCCTGAGAAGGATCTGTTTGCTATTCTGTGTGGCAGAAGGCAGAGCAGAGAGATCATTTAAACTGGTCTTTAACTCTTCAGCTGATGGTTCATTAGTGTGTGAAGCTGGAGTTCTGACCTGGGTGTAACAATGTGACACGAAC
The DNA here is from genome assembly GCA_013397775.1 of Eulacestoma nigropectus. NCBI lineage: Eukaryota > Metazoa > Chordata > Aves > Passeriformes > Eulacestoma > Eulacestoma nigropectus. The sequence continues at coordinate 1,141,430 of VZTE01002686.1, forward strand.
CTATTCACAAAGCTCTTCCTGGTAAAATACTTTGCAATGCAAATCTGTGTTTAGATACTGAGTATTGTCTTTATTCAGTGTGTGTTCTGTGTTTGGCGACAAGCTCGTTGAGGAAAATGAGAAATGGCTGTAAACAAAGAAGGACTTCGAAGTTCATCTTCCGCCTCTCTGATCACTAGGGGTAGCTGTTCTTCGGCATTCCATTATCGAGAGTTACCTTAATCTCTGGGAGAATGTGGCAAAGAATCATTAGCTGGCATGACACAGATAACAGGCATCGCTGTATTTCTAGGGCCATGTCATGTGAGATGTATATTAATGAGAGACTCAGGAATTAATGACAAGGTGTAGTTTTCGAAAGCTTTTGATTTACCCAGGTTTTATTTAAGGTATAAAGAATAAAAGGGATGGAATCTAAACATAGTCTTGAGCAGAATCTGCAAATGTTTACAGATTTTGTATTGTTAAACTAAAGTGGGACTTAGGTATTCTTTAGCAGAGTGTTTTATAGTCTGCAGATAGGAAATGGATTTTACAAAACTCATGGATCTTGATTTGCAATTGAATCAAATTGTCTTTGTTGAGCCTTAGGTGAATGAGACTGGTTAGCCAAACTAATTAAGAAAGGTTTGAATTTTTTTCTGGCATGTGTCCAGAAACTGAAGAGCTTTTTAGGGTATGTTAGAAATGTGGTGAATAGTCTCAAAACTTATGGAGGTGAATTCTTCATAAGGTCACAGATGGTACTTAGCATCCCTTGTAGGAACCACCAGCTTTAGGAGTTTCAGTCCGAGTCTTCTGTGCTGGCTCCTGTCACTTTGCAGTACATAGTGCTAAGGAGGGGAGTTAATTTAGAAGCATTTTTCAGTTTAGCAACATTTCCTATTAATTAAAATACAAATTCTAGGAGGGATACCAGTATTGTTTGTGCTCTAAATAAGTGCATGTTGTGCACACATATAATTTAGGGTATTTTCTGGCTTATTAATCAGTGCATTGAATCAGAATTTTGTCTCATTCAAGTATGGATTAAAAATTGGATCAGTCTTTTCTTACACTTTACCCGTTTCAACAGCGTATATATCATTATGCAGCAAGGAGCATGACCCCTATTTTGTGGAAGCTGTGTTGTAGTGGGTGGGAGTCACAGGACACTAATTGCTAATGAGAGAGGACTGACTATTGCTAACTATAGAGGATGCTCACTGCTTCTGTAACAGCAGAAACATATTTGTAACAAAGATTTTGTTTCTTGAACTTCAGTTTTTCTTCCAAAAGATTGGAGAAAAACTGCTTGATAAAAGCCCTGCTTTGCAAGTCCACATTGCTCTCTAATAAGTCAACAAGTAACCTGTTGAAAATTACAGATACTGTCTTCAGAGCTCTTTTCCGAGATGTTGTTCTGTCATCTGGCTTGTTCCTGCTCAACTCTCCCTTTTCCATTACTAAACTTACTCCCATGGTGGGAAGTTGTTCATCTTCTGCCACAGCCGCAGAGTCAGTCAGTGCCTTCATTTTATGGCAATGTCTCTTCATAGCAGTCTTGAAATGGACGAGGCACTTGTTTCTCAGTAATGATGTGGTTTTTAATTCTGATTAGTCCTTTATAAGTTCAGAGATGGCAGTGTTGTATGAAACAACCTCCAAAATTTAACGTTAGCAAGAACTGGCAATTCCTGTCATTCTCAGCCCCGTGTTGAATGTTCATTGATGCTGGAATTGAGTTGCTTGATTTTTGTTTCATCACTGATTTCCATCATATATTATATATATTTATGATTTAGAGCCCCTGCATATGCTTCTCTTTGGTATTTCAGTTATATATGAAAATGAAAGCAGAGTGTTGTTTGTGCTGCTTAGAAGCTTGTTCTTATTTTCTTTTTCTTAGCTTTATCAGCAAAGTTGCTTACAGTGTATTGAGGTTTACCAGCTCTTTCAACTAATGCATTGAACCTTTCAGCTTTGTTGTCTTGGTTTTATTTATGCTCAGGTTACAGGTAAAATTTGAGTGTATTCATCTTTCAAAATGACACTGGATGGCATTAGGTTGGATCATTTTTTAATGGATGAAATTTGGTGAAAGCAAAGCACTTACTTGTATGTTGCACATTTCCCAACCTTGTGATTGATACCAAACTACTTTTAAAACTGTTCAGAATGCTAAATTAAAAGTCCAACATTTTCAGTAAATGCCATACTTAATATATATTGTGATACGTAGTTAAAGACATTTTATGTAACACGGGATCTTTATCTTTTTATTGCATGAGGACTAAGTGGATATTATAGTGTATTTCCTTTAGCCTATTTGATCGCCCCCATGCACGTAATTTCTGCTGGCACTTGGGTTGTGTTGGCTGCTTGCTGCAAAAACAGCCACAAAGTGAACAGAGCTAGAAGCTTCTTTATTTGAGCTTTTGCAGAGTATGTGTTCTAAACAAAACCTGCACTTAATGTTTTTGCAGGCACTACAACCTTCTTCACTACAACTTCTCAAAATTTCGTGAAACATGGATGAGAATACCCAGAGGCTCCCAGTACACATTGGCCATATATTGTCAAGGACTTCTCAGAGCACTGATGTTTGTGCTGCTCACGGTGGATTTAACTGACATGTTTTAAAAGTTGGTTTGTCCCCATCCCTATAACCTCTATCTACCAGTATTGCTTAAAATGTCACTAATTTAAGAGAGAAAATGCCTTTTTTTTAACATGCTTACAAATGCCATGGGATTACCATGATTTAATGAAGACACATTCTGTTGGACATCTGCCAGCTTTTGGGTTTGGACTTGGCCAGTATGGGTTACATGAAGTGATCCTGTTTGACTGCGTAATTTACAACACAAAGTGCCTTCGTCCTTTGTCTCAGGGTGGTGTAAATCACACATACCTCCAGTGCCCTGCAGCTCTGTCTGCCATTCTCCTCTCCTGATCACCTGGGGCACAAGTAGTTGTCCTGAGAGATTTGATGGGATTCCTGCAAGGCCAGAGAATCTTTTAGTTGGCACCTGCTCTGCTGACACAGGCTGAATGTCTTTGGGCAAGGAGAACTACTGGGCAGGGATCATGGCATATCCAGTTATTGCCATCTTCAAACTCCAGTGGTGTGGTTCTCTATGGCTTTGTTTAACTGTCAGAGTTGCATTGGATGGTGTGTGAGGAGCCAGGTGTTCCTGAGCCTGGATTAGCAGCAAGACCATCTTGGAAGCATTGAGGCTCTTCTCAGCCAAGTTGCCATGCTCAGCATGGCTGAAGGATGCACCAAGTTGGATGAGCCTTTGCCTTTGTCGCTGTCAGGCCTGAGCATTTGGTTTGGTTTCTTCAGCTCAGAACCTTGGCTTTAAGTTATGTCACTGTGTGCCTGCAGTGGCTCTTACGTGTTAGTGCCCACCTGAGGTTTCCTGAGTGTAGCAAAAATGTGTGTTATATTTAATTTGCTGTTGTTATGGATGAGTGTAGAAGTATATCAGTAACCTTAAAAAATCATGAGCTGGAGTTTGATAGTCTTAAGCAAGCAAAACTAAGCCCTGGTCCTGCAAACTCATTTCAGCTCCAAGTATCCTTCTCACTCATGCCTTCTGAGTAGGAAACAACTCTTCCATAATTTATAATTTAATTTCTTTTCTGCAATTACAGAAGAAACCTTGCCTGGAATACATACTTTGCCTTTTCTGCTTAGCTTTCCCATTCTCATTCTTTTATGATTTTGATTTTTCTCTTATTAGCATTCTTTGCAGACACACAGTCACAGTAGCTTTGTGGTTTAAGTAATATGGTTTACTACAGCATCTATTTTGTCTTACGTTATAAGCACAATCTGATATAAAGCCTTTTCATGTACAATTGCTCTTGTGTTTTCTTGGATCCCATTAATGTGGTTTTGTTCAATTATTATTTTTACTTTTTTTTAATATATAATATGGTCATGTGATTGCAGAGGTATTTTTTTCTACTTTGGAAGACATGCTCTAGTTAAAAATGAACATGTGGCACCCTTGAATATCCCTGTAAAACAGTCATTTAATTGTGTACTTTCAGTGTGAAAATTTTAGTAAGTTAATAAAGGAGGTTTCCAGCATTTGTTTTTAGTGCTTGTTGTGGCAGTCTGGAAGCACGGCACCCTGAAGTCTATTTGATACAACAAGTGCATTTGAAAGTGTATTTATTTACATACAAAAGGGGATGCCAAATTGAAGTTACATTTTCAGTACTGGGCCTTTTAATATGTTTTATACTTTTGTAAACTATTGATATTTGAAGTGATTTCACATTTTTCTCCCCCACAATCCCATACAGTTCTCCTTGTGATTTTAGAATAAGAAGGTCAGGATATCTTTTGGTGGAACAGGAGTGGAGGGGAGGGGTTACAGAAGAGGGCTTACATTCTGCCATCCTGTTCTTAGTATGATAGCAAGTACTTTATTCATGGAAGTCTAAGGTAAGAGAAATACATCTAATAAGTATCACGTTATCTTCATTCTCAGAATCATGCTCCCAATTTTATTATATGCTAAAGTCTTTTTCCATGGAACTTACTAACAGTGTTTATGTTTCAAATTAATATAAAATTTGCTTTTCTTTGATTTAGAATGCTTAAACATGGCTCTCAAATATGGTAAATTGAGGGGTTTGTACACTTGCTGTTTTGAGGCTCTCATCAGATCAGCCTGGAGTTTTGGCAGCTCTTTCAGTCCAAAGAGGGTTTGTAATGTAAGCTAAATACAGTCTTATTTATTAATTTAATTAAATTAATTAAATTAATATTTATGTGTATTTATTTTTGCATATGTATGTGTGAGGATTGTGATGTGTTTGAAGAATGTATCTGTGTGTGTGATGAAATGCACAGATACAGCTAATAGCAACAGCTCTCGAAGCAGCAGGGACTTGGTGAAATTAGGATGGTTCTTCACACCTATCGTGTTCCCCCAGCAGGACAATGTTGAAATTCCTGCTGGAATGCCACGTGTTCTCCACAGGAGTGCCATTGCAGTGTCAATGAACAGTTCTATCCGGAGCTTCCCAGTGTGCTCACCGTTGGGAATCTGTCCCACGGCTCCTGGGAGGGCTCTAAGCATGGCAAGCTGAGTCTGCTGAGCTGCGGCAGGGGCCATCCCGCACCAGCCAGAGCCTGTTACAGACTCCTCCTGGGCGTCTCTGGCTGGGCTGGGACTGCAGCTCTGCATGGCTGCTCGGTGCCACCTGCAGCTCCACTGGCACTGCCATTAAATGCTACGGCCTCTGGGAAGAACCAGGAGGTGACGTGGCTTTTGGCAGGGTGGCACTTCATCAGTAATTACATGAGAAACTTCAAAACTATCTGCCAGCTAATAAATGAAAGTGATAACTGGCTGCCCCTGCTAGAACAAACACAAGCACTTGCAAAGAATAAAGACTTCCTTAGCAGTAAACTGTTCCTTGAAGTTGGCAGTGTGGGTGGACTTCTCCTCCCAGCTGCCCTTTGTTACTCCTGTAGAAGCACCCATCGGGTGGTGAGAGTTACTGCAGTACTGCAGCTGCTCTGACCTGACATCGTGGTGAGGAGCTGGGAGGGAGATCCCCGAGCAAACACTCCATGGTTTTATTAAGGAAGCATTTCAGATCTTACACACGGAGGTATAGAATGTGCCCACTTTTAGGGTATGCAAACAGCAGATCTTTTAAGACCTTGATTACAGGTCCACACAACTTGAATATTTCTTTAATATAAATGGATCATATATGCATTTATATAGAAGTGCAAACTATGAATGTTTGAATTTTCGTGTACATTACAACTGGGGAAACATATTTATGAAGATCCTACTTAACCTTTTGCTTTTTGTCTTCTGACTTTGTGTATTTTTAACATTTCTTAAACTTCACATGAAATTTAGTAGTGCACATTTATAGCAAGAACAGGTTGCTCATTAGATTTCAGCCAAGTATTTAATTTATTTCATTGAAAGTTGAAGGAATTAGTATAAATCTTAAAGGAAAATGGTCTTTGAGATCTCTAATATTTTTGCTTTAGCCAGCGTAATTCCTAATGACTTCTTTACTGATTCTCTTCTAGTTAGATGTTTCTCCTTTCCTTTTTATGCGATATTCTTCCACGGAGCTGATGACAATTATATGAAAATTTAGGTTCATTTATAATAAATGAAATCCTTGGCTAATTGGAGATGTGAATAGTTAAAAAAATTAAACATGAAACTTTGAATTTTTAATTTCGACAAAAATTCTCTATAATGTTTAAGGTAAAAGTCCTGCAAAAAATGAACTTCCAACATTAAGTATGATTGCTATGTTAGAATGTCAGAAATATTGCATGCTGGGTTTGAACGTTTCCACAGGTGTATTTGGGTTTTTTCTGTGTAAAAATAAATAGGGAAAAAGTCACAGGGACTTTCTGCATAGAACTGCAGAGGAATATGCCCTGAATAGCAGACTCTCCTGATCTCATGTAGGATTCTGCAGATCCCTGCCCTGTAGGAGACCGTAATTTTCAGTTGTCTTCCCTGCGTGCCATCACATACAGCCTCCCTTGTTCCATTTGGTAGCTGCTTCTTTTAACAAACTGGGGCTTTTTTCTCTCTTGTAGCACAGGAGCCCAGGGTCTTCAAACTTGTGCTGCGAGTCCAATCCAACAGCCCAAGTAATACACTGATTTCTCACTCTCCAAATCCATCTGCTGAATTAATGGCTATGCAAGGGCCCCTTTCTGGCAGTCATCAGTGAAAAAAGCATAATTTGAGTGCTCTTCTACCAGTCTCTTTTGTGTTCATTCCCCCACAAGTGCTAACAACAGAAACTGTCTGAACTAGGGTAGATCTTCGCTAGCTAACAATAGTGAGTTTTTAAATAACAGTTGAGTATTTGAAACATTTAGTCATGAGCTTCTAGGAAGACCACCTTAGAGCCTTTTCGTTGTGTTGCTATAAACAGAAGTATGTTTTGTTCAGGAGTGACTGAATTCACCCAGTGAGGTGATGGCGTCAACTGCCATTTGCTGTGATGATCCCCCAAACCTCCTGTGTTCCTACCTCTTATGTCATAGTCCTCTGTATAGACCGGACAAGTATAAAGGAATTCCCACAGTCTGGGCTCACTATACACACAGGATGCTGGGGAGCGTTTAGCTGAAGTATTTGTAAATTTGAGAACTTACCTTAGTCCTGTCTCTAAAAGCTGGACTTTCATTCACTGCACATGCTTAAGTGCCTCCCAGCCTCCTAGATTCACATACTGCGTCACAGTATGGTGTTAAATTAAATTAATTACTGTGGATTAGAAAGGGATTAACTCATATAATTAATACATAATTAAATGGAATTACATTTTTTTGTCTGTTTGGGGTTTCAGCATTTAACTTTTATTTAGAAGTACAGTTTTGAGCAGAGCCACATCCACAACATGTATGTTATTTGAAATTACCAAGCTCTGCCTGGTTCAGAGCTGAAGTCTTTGATAAGTAGCTGTTTTCTAAGATTTCCGTCTGTAGGCCAAGTTCTGTCATGGGTCAACCCATATTTATCTTGAGCTGCTTCCTTGTGGAAAACTCCACAGAAATGTTAAAGTTATGTGGGAGTGAAAATCAGGGAAATCAATCTTCAACACCCATCCAATGTGATACAAAAGTGTGCTTGGTTTTCTGTTAAAAGAAGTATCACAGCATGTCTGTTCTGTAAGGGATCATGAATAGTATCATAGAGATTTTCCAGAGTAATGAGTGTGCAACAACACAGCAAACTTCTTAGTTTTACTGTTCTACCTTCCTTATCTCTTCATGGTACTCTTTGATATAGTGGAAGTACAAGGAGAAAGCGTGATGGTGCTGGATGGCATGGAGTGGCTATGAGGACTTGGAAAATTTTCTTTTAAAAAAATTTTTAGTCACCCTATATATTTTTAAATATATATTATATGTATATTTATAATGCTGTTTGATTTGAGTGCTGTTACACTCCTCTTAAGTCTACAGGAATCTGTTTGTGTAGTACATTGTGCATTAAAATACCGCCTCAAAAGCCACAGTAAGCTTGTTTTTGATTTCTTGAAAAATGCAGGATGTGCCTTTGCTGTGCCACTTTGGAACCCTCACTAACTCAGTCTGTCCCTAGGTATGGCAGAATGTGAGTGGCTTGGTGCTGGACATTTTTCCCTATTTATGGCTGCTGTTTAAGACCATAACTTTCAGATTTAAAGTACAGCTAAGACTTTTAAACAATCTGGATGAGAAAGACTGTCTCTGCAACTCTACTATATTTTATTTTGAATTTTCTTCTCCCTCTTTCCCTTTTCCCTTCCTCTTTCTCATAGCAGCATATAATCTCCAAGCAATTTATATGATAGTTCATCATAGGAAAGTCTTACGCTGCTGCTGTAGAATGAGATTTTCTCCAACTAATTTTCTATTTTCCCGCTGTAAAACTGCCAGAACACTTTGCTGAAAGGTAGACGAATATTCAATTAATAACTTCCATACTAGAAACTTAGAAAATTGCTTCTTAGTAAAAGGCAGATTAACCTTAAGTATACCTCTTGCTGTCAATTCAATAGTATTGCTCTATTTCTACTTATGTTTGCCTTTCCTTCCTGCATCATCTGGGAATGACAGCAACATCTGATTAAAAGAAATTTAACGTATTTTTACTCCCTACTGATTCCTCCAGTAGGCCTAGAGTTGAAATACAAACCAAAGTACTACTGGCCTTTAAGGTTTCTCTATCAAGTTTTAAGACTGTCATATTTCAAATATGAAGTGCTGTGGTGTTTGGTTTTTGCATTAGAAGTAGTAAGTGATGGTTGTATCTGCTCTGCAGCGCACCAGTTATGGCACATGCACTTCCCAGGACACTTCTCCCCAAGTTAGTACTAGAAAAGTATGGATGTTTTATCAGGATCACCTTGAGGTCATGCTGAACTTTTCTAATATTCCCAATGTGAAAAAGTAGGAGAAAAACTGATATAAGGAGATATTTGTCTTATGTATGAGAAAGAAACAATAAAAATTTAGAATACTGTAGGTTCCTCATCTCCTCTTATGACTGGATCCCAGTCACTTTTCAGGAGAATTTATTATCCCAGGGATAAAGATCTCCACTCTGTCCTTTGAGACAGCCTGGCCACCCTCCCCACCTTCAGCTGATTGACACCAATGTTTTGGAGAGTGGATTAAAATGTGCAATATTATGCATATTCCAGCAACATGATTCTTTCTGAGATTTTAGGATTAATTAGGATCTGAAAATTTCAGTGTTTTCTCTGATAAGGGTTATGCATTCTAAATTTTTGTTTCTGGGTTTTTTAGGCTGTTTTATGCGTGCTTATCTAGAATGAAATTTGTTTCGCAGTGTTACAAACTATATGTAACTGAATGCCAGTAAAGGGTTATACTGAGAGGCTTTAAATTCAAGGCTGTTCCTGAATATTGATTGGAAAAGGGTAATTGACACAGGGAGGAGAACCCTTGGTACTCCAGTTGCAGCAGTGGAGGTTGAGGTGATTAATTTCTTATGAGGTACTTCACATCTCACAGCATTAGATCCATAGGGAGTATTCCATGAGGGCTTGAAGAGGAGAAAAATGACAATCTCATATTGAAGCTGTTGAGGAAAAAACCCTGTCTATAATGAGACACAGTTCCACATGAAAGAGTCCTTATTGCTCACTTGCATATGATTTTCCATACCCCTTTTTTAAAAATACACTTACCTGTTTATCACAGAAATAAGTTTTCTTGAGCCAGGTGTCTTTAAAAAATCACACTAGGGGTGGGTGTGTTAGAGTAGGGAATCTGTGTCACTGAGTGGAGGTGATTTTCAACTTAAAGTACTTGTGGGTTATTCATTCTTTATGTTTCCCATATTAAAAAAGAAACGTAATAAATGTACTCCTAAATTAATTTCCCTCTCCAGGCTTTTGATGTACAGTAAAAATAGGCCTTGAAATGCTGTATGAAAAGGCCTGGGAGCTTTTGCCTTTTCAAAGGAATTTGTGTCCTGTAAAATGTCAGAAATGTCAGGTTTTGCCGTAACTGCCTTGTCAGAGGATTCCTTGAGTAACTTCTGAAATGTTCATTTAAGAGATTTCTCAGGTAGTGGGTCCTGTGCATATAATTGTTTGTGCATCTAAATAGTTCAGTGTTTCAGTGAGGTTGCTTGCACTCAAAAAGTTATTCCTATCCACTTCCACGATGGGGAACCAAGAGGTCTGTAAAATATTCTGTTTGCAAGCGTGAGACATACTTGAGAAGAACTGCAAACAACTGGCTCATTTTTGTGTTCCAGCCTAACACAAACTTGTCCACTGAGTTCTGCAGGTTTGGAGAAGGTCATTGTTTTGTTCTGGTGTATTTAACCAGACATGGCACCTCCAACAAGCAATCTTGGTTTTTACTTGGACATTGCACTTTGAGGAACAAGTTGAAAATTTGAAAGGTAAAATAATATTTAAATTAATTCTGCATTTAAGGGACAAATCCCAGGGCCTAGTGGTATCCACATTGGTACAAAGGAATACAAGGAGGTTCTGCCTCAGACTTGGCATTTCTCACAGGTGTTTCATAGGCAAACAGTCATCTTGGATTTTTTTCACTGTGTGACCTTCAAGGTGACAAATCCTTTATCTCCTCCCAGCAAAGAATGCAGGAAGTGGTATTAGTTTGATTTGGCTATTGATGGCTGAAGCACCGTGTTAACTAATTCTGGCAGAAGTGAACCAGTTGGGATAAATGAAGACTGCAACAGGATTGGACTGGATCTTCCCTTATAAAAGCTTATGGGCTTCGTTGGGGCTTTTTTGAGACAGATGCTTGTAGGTGTCTTTACTTTGTTGAATTCCACAGCAGGATTTGAAAGATCAGAGTTTCTATAAGCTGTGTATAAAAAAAAAATTGTCATTGCACAAAAAATTCAGGTGTGGAAATTTCCCAAGTAACGTCAAAATTGTTTCATCATGCAAAATAAATTATAAAACTGCTTTTTATACTTTTTTTTTAATCTTATGGTTTTGCTTAGAATTCACAATGACTTTATAACTCAAAAGAAGAACCATTTATAAATTCCATATGCAAAATCAAAATCATTAAATGTTACATGCTAAATTGTAACAACAGACATCAAATGCTTGGTATCTCTACAGAGTCTGTGACTTTGCTTTAATGTCCTACCTAAGTTGTGTGAGAGTTTGTTTCTTTGGGTTTTTTTTTGATTAAGGTGCAATGAACAGGACCCTCTAATTGCTGAGCATAGCAATGATTATTTTCAGTCAACACATCACCTGAAACAGTCAGTCATTTAATTAGAGCTCTGACATTTATTAAGTTATTGTAGTATTGATTGGTTTTTACCTTATAGCTTGGCTTCTTTTTATTTTAATATTTCCATAGAGAACTGATTTTGATAAATGTGCTAGTCTTTTTTAAAATAAAATTGTTCTTGGATACATAGAACTATATGAAAAGTTGTTTATCACAGAGTCATGGTACAGCTGCTGGAGACAATTGACAGAGGGCAGGTTTAGATCAGATATTGGGAAGAAATTCTTCCCTGTGAGGGTGGAGAGGCCCTGGCACAGGTTGCCCAGAGAAGCTGTGGCTGCCCCTGGATCCCTGGAAGTTTCCAAGGATAGCCTGGATGGATCTGGGATAGTGGAAGGTGTCCCTGCCCATGGCAGGGGTTGGAATGAGATGGGCTTTAAAGTCCCTTCCAACCCAAACCATTCTGTCATTGTGGGATAAACAAAGAAAATTATGCTAGTGGATTGGATTTTTTTTCTATTTATTCCTCCCAAGATTGTACAATGGGTATTTGGGAACAGACACATCCCATGAAACAAAACATGTGCTTAATTTCTGGCCATAGGCATTTAAATATCTATTAGCCTAAGTACTAGAAGAGATTAGATGATCACTTAAGTAGTTCTGCTCATATCTTCCTTATAATCTACTGATCAGTGCAACTATCAGGTAGACATTTGTAGGCCTGCAGGAGTATCAACAAAGTGAAATTAGAACCCTTCTCAGAGTATCTGTATAGTCCTTTGTTTAAGGTCTCTGCAACTCGACGAAGTCTGAAGCTTATAGAATCCTGCAGTCTTTGTTGCCCCTGGTAACTGTTGGCATGTGCCCACAAAGGCTTGGCTGGAGACTTGTTCCTGGGTCCTGCAAGGCTGTGCAGCCGGCGCAGGTGTCTTGGTTTGCATTGTATTCCTTGGGGTGCAGGAGGATCTGTAGTGCCTGGGAAGGTCACAATCCCCTGCTGGTATAAATGAGCTCCATCAAAACCAGTGGGGATATCGCCATGTGTTTCAACTGAGAATCTGCCCTTAGATGTGTCCTGGTTTAAATGAAAATCCAGCAGGAAAGATTTTATGCACATGTGGGTTTTGAGGCATTCAAGTAATGTGGTTTGCCAGTGTGTGAAATAGGCCTGTATTATTTGCAGTACCCAGCATTTATCTTCAGGCTATCCAGTGTTAATTAAAAATACTTACTTTCATTTAGTGGAATATTAATAACACTGTGACTTAGTGCTTGAAAATGTTTCAAATGTTAAAAATGCATTGAAATAGGAACTCGATATTGCTTTTAGGATCTTCACGGGGGAGCCATGTAGCTGTTATTACATATATTTTACAGGAAAAAACAGTAGGTGAGTGCAGGGTAACTGAAAGGCTCAACTGCCTGATTTTTAAAATCCAGACCCAGAATAATGTGCATAATTTTCCTAGCCCTTTTCCTAATTCAGTCACTCTGTACAAGAAGGAACTATTTCAGGATAGTCTTGTTTGTTTTGAAGTACAGCAGTCACAAGAAGGACGTTAAGTGCCAAGCAGATGCAGAGTATTGCAGCTCCAGACGTGTGAGTTCCATCCCTGGGAGTGAGACAGCTGCACTCTGCTGAGTGTGGAGGTGCCCAGGTCACCTTTGGTTTCACTGTGCCAGCATTTCAATGTACACTTCTAAAACATTACATCTGCTCTTTTTCGGTTATTCAAGAGCAGAATCATCTCGTGTAGCTCTTGGACTGTTACTGTCAGATCTGAGGTGGAGGTCTGCAGAGGAATATGAACTCACAGCAGTACTTCAGATCCCAAGGTACTTTGGACCAATGGATGTTACCCTACAGATGCAGAAGGCAACATGAGGCCAGTGATGCAAATTTGAGAGTGTTCCCACAGGAGACTTTGTAGCCAGGTGTCCCCCTGCCTGGAAAAGAATGCACGCAATTTTGAAGTTCATAAGTCTTTATAAGTAGAATTTATCCGAACAGTAGTGTGTTTTTTTTGATGTTCAAATTTCTTTAGGGAAGAATGAGTTATGAGGTTACCTGCAGTCTGGACTTGTCCATATTCTACAGCCTGAAGCTGCATTTACAGTTCATTTGCAGTGTATTTATTTCTTAGGGAAAACATGAGGTGAAGAATAACTTCATTTACAGTTAGATTTGCTCTCTAGACATTGACTTTTATGTTAAGAATTTGCAAATAAAGTATTTTTAACTTGTTCACTGTTCAATATTTTATGCCACTTGCTGCCTGAGGTTATTTCATATTAGCTGCTTCAAAGATTTAGATTGGCTTAGAGCCAGTTATATCACTGGTAACCACCCTCGAAATTACAGATTACCAGAGATTTTGAAAAATATCCCAATATTTTGCAATAATTTTGTCTTTGTAGGAAAATAGGCTCTAAATATAAAGCTTTCAGAGGATATGCCAATGCATCTTCGTAGTCTGAAAATACATAGGCGTAAGCTGAGTTGTATCCACAGTTTTTCCTGGCCCTGTTTACCTGGCAGTGCAGAAGGGATCATTTTGTTGTCAAGGTTGACAAAAGCTTGCAAAGCATAATAGAGAAGTCATTATTTACTTTAGTTCCTGTGCAAGCCTTGGTACAAGAAATGATGGCATTGCTGCAGAACAGAAAGTGAGTATCGACCTCCAGGGATTCCTCGAAGGTTTTAAGGTGAAGTTCAGACCTTTCTCCAAGACCTGCTTTTGATCATCTGTTCCCTGAAAGACTATAGGCAATTTCAGAAATAGAGGGTCATGGGAGATTTTCTAAGTCTCCCTGAAAATACAAGCTCAATTTTTAAAGTAGTTTTTCCCTTCAGTTGATAGAGAATGTGCTAATAATTTCAAGGCATTTATGACATTGGGCATTCAGTTTTGATGTAAGAGTTCTTTTCTTGTCACCTCTAGGTTTTGTTTTAATATTAAGCATATTGTCCTGTTCACAGGTTTCTTTAGTAAGGAAATAACTCTGATTGAAGTATGATGTATAGATAACAAGGGTGTACTCCTAGGTGCCTACCAAGATACTACTACTTTCATATTAATTTTAATGTTATTTACAAAATGACACAGTCATGTTCATAATAGAGACTTCCTGGTGATGACTTCCTGTAAATGAAGTCCAAATACTGTGGTCAGTGTACATAGCTATTTCTTAGCATTTATGAGAATCTGGTTCTTTGTGCTGTAAATGTCATGTGTGGTGACTTTGTGTAAAGAACCACTATTTGTAGTTCTTTCCTTTAGACCAGGGCAGTCCAAGGTGGTGAACAATGATTGCTTGCTTTAAGCAAACAAAGTTCATCAGGCATTTTGGATTTTCATGTAGTTTCTGTGCTAACAGGAAAAAAAATTTCAAACCAACTAATAGGCACAGAAGTTTTATGGTAATATTGTAGGAAAAAAAGGCTGAGCAGTCCAGTAAAGTGTAGAGTACACTTTTCAAATAGGTAACAATGATAGAAGCGCTTTGCTTATAGGTGGAAATAAAAAAATTAAGATTGTTTAGAAAGCATACAACAGATTCTCTTTAGACCTCTCCAATATCTCAAGAACTCAATCTTCTAGATGCTGAGAATGAATGTGCTGTTGAATGAAGCGATTGCCATTTCAGGGACAGTGTTTGCATTGCAACATCTTGGACATTTCGAAACTCACCTATTCTGTTTTACAGGAGGAAAATAATGAATGCTGCAGACAAAAGCATAACCAAACTGCATTGTGGGCACCTGAATTTATACACTGGTTGTAGAGAGAGAACAGTATTTTTCACATGAATAGGGTATTAATGGATTGACATAAATATTATTGTTGTTGTTATTGTTATTACTATTATTAATCATCATCACCATCACCACTATCATCATAATTCTATTAATGTTGTTGTTGATTACACTAGGAGTATTACAGCAATTCAGAAGTTAAGAAGTGTTTATTTGGTTCCTACATACTGCTTGTAAAGCATATGTTTTGATTCAGCAAATTATGCTTAACATCACAAATTGGCATTCTGTGAATATTGTGGTACTGGCTCTTGAAATGTATGAAAAATTGGAAAAATCCTTCGGCACGTATGATTTACCAAATGCTCTGATGCACTGGGGACACAAAGAATGTGCTTGCTAAGGGATCCCAGATAACCACTGATGTGTTTTCTGTCCCATTGATTGCAGACTGACAAGGCAGAGAGAAGCAATGCCTTGACTGTTGCCATAGACAGTATGTGCAAGAAGACCAGAGACCTCCGCAGACAGGTGAGCACCTGGGCAAATGAAAAGGGAGAAAAAGGTCTTGAGGGATTCTTTTCAAAAATGCTGTTTTCAGTTTATGCATTTTGAAAGTAAGATTTTTTTGTCACTATGTGTGGGTCTTTACGTTGTGAGAACTCTTAGCACACAAAAGGGTCCTTGGAATGCCGAGTCTGCCCCCCATTTTACATCCCAGTGTCCTAAAATTAATGTGAGACATGGACCAAAATCCACAACTTCAGTGAAGTGCAGAAGGTTAGCAGTAGACATCACCTGTATTTACATCCTTTCTCTGCAAAAAATATCTTTGAGAAAAATTGCAAATTATGCTGGAAGTGTATAATGTGCCAGTTCAGAAAAAAACCCCTAGAAAGCCAGTAGTTCTTTCAGCCAGGCTGCCCCAACCAAGTGTATGAAAATTTACAGCTACACAGAACATGAGCACACCTCTTTCATCCTGTCTCCAGCTTGGGCTGTTTATCAACTCCCTGCTGGAAGACTATCCCTCCCAACTTTGTGTTCAGTCTTGCAGGCCAACCTGTGCTTCAAGAGGAGGAATAAATTCCTTCCTGCTCCCATAATCAGCCAGGGGAAACCTTGAAAAATTAGAAGAATATAATATAAATATAGTGTTTACAACTAACTAGCTATCCAATTTCTGCTTACATTCTGTCAAAAATATGTTCAGTGCAGAGACCTGCATCACCAGCTCAGTGTGTCTAGGAACTCTCCCATTCATTCTCTTCTATGAGTTAATTAAAACTCCAGCTTATAACACTTATATTGACTCTGTTACAGTGGTTAGAAGCTGTTAACTAATTCAATTTGTGTCTTTCTGTAAACCTTTGGAAAATGTTCAGGCTGAATGTAATCATGCCCAATTTATAGTCAATCTAGAACCAGTAATTTTCTCTTACCAGAACAGCTCTGTGCTTCTTGACATTTTTTTCCACTGGAAAGCATTTATGAGAAATATTTTATCTATTTTCTCCAATTCTGTGTTCATACATATGAATTGCATAAGAATTGTTTTAGGAAGAGTGCTTAGTGCATGCCTAATTCCTGACTGGGAGACAAGAAATTGTGAGTTTTGTGCCTGCAGATACTGCAGTAGAGTTATGTGCTTTCACCTGTGAACATTCGTCATTCTGTTTCCCAGCAATTTTACAAGAAGCATGACAATTGTTGTTTGCTCTACTCTTACAGCTTTGATAATACTTTATTTTTTAATGATACTGTGTACCTTTGCTGCTTTCCATCAGGCACTCACAGTGGCTTCAGGGCTGTGGTGTGCAGTGTACTCTGCTTTCAGCCATGACTGAGATTGCCTCTGCAAAATGGGGGTTAAAGATGAAAGCCTATAAAGCTGTATTTTTGAAATCTCTTCATTAGTACCCAATAAACAAAACCATCAGAGAGTTGCTGTCTCAGTCAGCAGCCTGGCTGTGGGTTATGCCCTGGGCCCTTGTGCAACTCCTTTGCACACCACAGCAAGGGGAGTGAAAAAAGGCTTGTGTCTGGCCAGACTTGAAGGCAAAAGTAGCTGTCCCCAGAACAGGGTATTCTGGGAGCTGTAAAAGTTCTCAGGCTTTTCAGGGGAAGTTATTTGCATTCACTTCAGGAGCTTGCCCAGTACTTCTGGGGATTTTAAACTATTCTGCTTTGTTTTGATTTTTACTAGTATTGTGCTGGAGATGTGCACGTCATTTCTGTGTGTGCAGTTTTACCTGGATCACTCCTTCCCTGCCGAGGAGAGCTGGATGAATATTTAGGAAGGGATTGCCTATTCATTCAGATTTGTAATTATGTGAAATTACCGTACTCAGTTCTTCCCTCCCAGTTCTTTCCCAGTGTAGCATGAATGGACTGCACAGATGTTTCTCCTATGGTTGTTCTGCAGTTCTGGCAGGTTGGTTGTTTTAATAAATGTTATTCCTGATGATATTTTTGTATTTCTGTGTTACTTCATCATGGATTGCCTTCCTGGCATCCCTTTAAAACAGAAAAGGGAGATCCTTCAGTAATTACTCTAAGGTTTGTCCAGGCCTTTTGCCAGGGTAGTCTTGTGAGGCAAGTAGAGGCAAACACACTTTTCTGTACTCATCAGGACTCATGTTGAATAGTGTTGCAAACAGCTGCTGGCATTTTCTTCTCTACCCTCCACTGTTTTTGACAACCTTATGCCCCATGTTTTATAAACAACATGCTTCTATGTTATTTTTTAATGCATTTTACTATCAAAACAAAAATTCTCCATGCTTCTGCTTCTGCAACAGTTTGCTCAAAGGGTAAGTGTACGACCTTGCATCTTAAGAAGAAAACAATTTGTCAGACATCATCCTCCCTCTCCTTTCCCTCTTCTGATGGTGTCTCTTTCACTTAAATTATGAGAAAAAGTTTAATTATGGCACAATAACTTTCCTAGCATTGCCTGCTGGCACTACGGTGCTGTCCTTTGTTCACATGCCTTCCTTTCTGGCTACATAGCTTTTAGCATTTTGCCCTACAGGTGGCCAGAGTCAGAAACAGACTTACTGAGTCATGGAAAAAATGCTTGTTAGGATTAGCATGAAAAGAAATAGATATTGCTTCAGATATTCCTTTTTTCTTTTGTCTTTTCCTTCTTTTTCTGTGTTGTATTTCTTTGTTCTTTAATGCTACACAAGCCATCCTTTGAAACTCTCAGTTTCATGTGTTCCTTTGCAAAGCTGGAACAGGAATATAATTTCAAACTTGTTTGTATTCAGCAAAGACACAGCATTATCTTTGTTTTTTTGAAGAAGATACGATTTGCTGCATAATTGCAGGATAGAGCATTTCTTAGAACAAAATAATAATGATAATTTCTGTGGGAAAGGTTAATTAAGCCAAGAAAACCAGTGAAAAGCTATAGCAAAGAATTATGCAATGAGAGATAAAATTAAGCTGCAGGTTTGAAATTGGATGTCTCAAGCTCACCACAAATGTGACTGAGGTTATTGTAGTCACAGTCCACTAAGGCTGTGAAAGTCCTGCAGTCTGGGCTGTACAGAACCCCATAATATTTCTGTTGGAGATAATGAATCATTGGCCATGGATATGATGGTTCCACAACTTTTTGTTGTTGTTTTTTTGTAAATTGAAATCTTTATTTTTAAACTTTTACTCCTCAAGGTCGCATTCATGTACCTAATTTTAAACAGGCAAGAATATCTGTTTTCTTTAGTGGAGCCTTTACAACAGAGAAATCTTAACTTGGCAGGACTCGGAGGTTTGATGTATTTTATTTCTGGTAGTGAAACTTTCTAATAACTTCTTTTATTTTTTTTTTTAATTCCAGCCTGAATAAAGCTGAGAATGTAAGAAATGCAATTTTGTATTGGAATCCCACAGCCTTTGTCTTCGTAAATTACTTTTCAGAACATACAGTGTATCTAGACAGTATATGCTATTGTGATAGGCTACAGTAAGGGGACAAAGAAACCATTCCAAACATAAATTGCCTGTGTTTGTTTGGAAGGTTTGTCTGTCCCTCTGGTGAGTCAGGGAGAGCTGACTTTAGGTGGTAAGGCCATCCAAAAGCTAATGGTGGAATTCATATCCAGATCCTGTCTGGTAATCAACAGATTTCTCTGTGGGAACCGTCAGCTGGTCTGAAAGTCTCACATTTCTCCACTATTCTTTCTGCTGTGCATGGGCCCAGCCCTACCTACAAACACAGCAGCAGCAAAAAGATTGTGGTTTTTTCTTTTTTTCTTGTGGTAGGAGTCTTTACTTCTGCTGAGTTTTCACACAGATACATTGGAGCAAAATGCCTAGTGAAAACAGGTACTTTGGCAACAGCGTGTAAGAGCTTAAAAACATTTTGTGTCCTTTTCTGTTCCAATCAATATCTTTTCTATATATTGTAAAAATATTGGAGTTGGAGTAGGAAATTCAGTGAACTCGATAATTAAGTTGCATTTCATGTATTGTTTCAGTTGGTATGTTTGTTGTAGTGCTGGGTGACCTAAATGAACAGTTGTCCTGTGTAGATAACATGCAAAATAACCTCGCAAGTGAAGTAATGTCCCAGTGATCAGTTCCAAGCTTCTGTGAAGCCTAATTTAAGACAGGTAATTTATAGCAGAATGTTACACTTCTTTAATAATTTAAGTTAGAAGTTCAAGAACAATTAATTTAAGCAGAGAAAATTGAACTTCAGCCTCATTTATAGATCTTCTTACTCTATTAATACATTATCAGGTGGCATAATCAGTAATCTCATTGACATAATTACCATGAAGGCTGCCATTCTGCAAACCAGACTGTGTCGGTGGGTTTCCCAGCAAGAAAATACTTGGGTAATTTTGCAATTATGAAAACATTGGATGTACATATTTTGTGAGTACAAACATGATTAAATTAATATTTTCTTTGTAAAATTAAATAACCTTCTCCCTTGGCATCTGAATTACAGGGGAGAATACCCAGGAGATATGAGATCTGGGCTAACTGATTTTTCATGTGTGGAATTGCTTAAGTAGCCTATTTATCAAGGAAGGGGAATATTTGTTTGGCTCCCTTGATTTCAAGAGGACCAGTACACGTTGGAAGTGTTTATGTATCTGTACTCACACTTAAAAACAGGCATATTTACCTAGTGGCATATTAAAGTTGTCCTTAAAATTAAATACAGTTTTCTGTGTAATACATAAATTGTAGCTGCCGTAAGTTTCACACCTATGGTGTAAATAATGCAGGAATACAGTGTGTACATGTTGATGTTATGAAATAGGAATGGACAATAATTACAGCAGACTTTAATAATAGTCCAGTTAGCAAGTACTGATGTACTGCTTTCTTTTGCAGCTCCGAAAAGCCATTATAGATCACATCTCAGACTCCTTCTTAGACACCACTGTTCCACTGCTAGTTCTCATTGAAGCTGCTAAAAATGGAAGAGAGAAAGAAATAAAGGAATATGCTGCTATATTTCGAGAACATACCAGCAGGCTTGTGGAGGTATGTTTGATGGAATTGCACTTTTTTTGGAATATATGCTGTAAGTGACTTGCCACTGAACACTCCCTTTGCTGGCAGATATCAAAAAATGTTTAAGGCTGGCATTTCAGGAAAGAATAAATAAATGGCCTTGGGTAATAGTAAATGTAGTCCATTTTTCTCTAATGGTATGTAGTAAGACAGAGGGCTTTGTGCTTGTATAGCATTTCATTGCACACAAATTAGACAGTGTGGAATTGTAATTTAAGAAATCAGTATAAGCCTTTTCACCAAGATATTTAGTGGGAATTTGATTAAATGTGTGTTCCTGGGAGTATTAGCTGGCAGTGTTCAGGATCCTGCTGCCCAAAATACAGGAGACACCGTGCTAGTGTCAATTGTTTGCCAGCTTTCTCCCTTGGAAAGTCTGTGACCTGTGCAGTGATCTGCTGAAGGGGAAATGGGGCTCTGACACAGTTTAGAGCCAGGAGCCTGCTGGCAGAATCATTGAATATTCTCAGTTGGAAGGGACCCACAAGAGTCATCGAGCCCTGCTCCTGCCTGTATGCTAAATGAATTCCCCTGCATACACTGGAGACTCAGTGTTCATTTCTAAAGGATGTACTTCTTTATTGCTTATAAATGATACTTCTTCAGCACTTGGAGATTTGCAGATATAACTGGGGGGAGATTTTAGTTTGTTGGACAATCGGTCCTGCAAACGTGACTAAATATGCGCTGACCTAAACTCATTTGAACTGGAGCTTGGAACACTGCTGGAATACTAAAGTCAGAAATTTACAGCAATATTATCTCAAGTGCCTGTAAGGAATGCATTAGTAATTTCTGTGGGGTTTTTAAGCTTTTGGTGCTTTTGTGTGCAGTAATGCAAAAATGGGAAAAAATCTATGAATTCACTCTGTGGCTGAAAATTTACTTAGGAAAACTATTTGGCTCTGAATATATAATTAATCTTGAGTGATCTAGAGATAATGAAAGAAAAATAGGTAAAGAGCTAAAGTAAAGGTAGGGTATTGCATTTATGTTTCTCTTCATGGTCATGTGATTACAGAATAAGAATAGTTATTCTTTGATTTACAAGATCTGATTTTGACCATGCTGCAAAATCAAATGACAGCTGAAACACAAACTCAAACTTGCAAGCTTTTCACATTTTTAATACTGAAGCTAAACCATCCTGAAGTGACTTCATTTTTAGAAAGAACAGGTGATCACTGAAGATCAAATAACTTGACTGAATTTCTGAGTCCAGCTGAAATACCCAAATCATTATTCATTTTGGAAGATTTAAGCCTAAAATCCAATGTTCATTTCCTTTCATGGGTTTGAATTTGTGTCCCAAATGCAAGGAATAGCTGGCCATGAGTGTGGGTGTGTGATTAGAGGGACTGATGGCTGCACAAATTCACTGCCTGGAAAATCCACAGACTGGTCTTGCTGGTATGTGTGAATACACTCTGTGTGTGTGTATGTACTTATATTTATGCTGTGACTCAGTGTGCTTCCTACAGTAAAGAAAACTTACTTTTAAAGAGACTGTATGCAGTGCCACCTCCTATTGTTGAATGAGTTGTTCCAAATGTCACTTCACTGGAGATTATATCATGGGCTGCTATTGGAAATTAACTTCAATTTTACTTCATGTTATCTTCTGGATATCTACTAGAACTAAGTATCTTATTTAAAATTTGCTTACATTGGTTTAATACCCTTACCAGTATCTCTAAGCAAGAGCTTGATTGATGGCTTTTTGATAAACTGTATTTATCAACTGCTAAACTCTCCAGCAGATTAATTAGGTGGTAGTTGTACTGCATCCATCAACTGTGAGCCTATCCGAGGTAAAACAAAACAAAAATTAAAAAAACATTAACAGCTAAGCAAGTGGCTGCAAAGGGGCTTTGTAAATTTATCTCACTTTTAAGAAAAAATCAATCATTTCCAATAGCATCATGTAAGAGAAAGAGATATGGCAGCTGTTTTGGGGAATGTTTAATACCAATTAAATTTATGTAAATGGAATAGCTTTTAAATGCATTAGAGCAGTTATTAGAGGGGTTCCAACTGGAAGCATATTTTGGGTTTTAGTGGCCTAAACCATGTTAAGATGAGAATATATGTATTTTTAAATTGACATACTGGAGCACTGCGCTCTTGCTTTAACTTCTCAAGGAAAATAGTATAGATAGACTTGGATCTGACTGACTGTGGCTTTCAGAAGCGTATGTGCTAAAGAAATACACCCATACTTCAGAACTGAGACGTGGCAAATATGCTTGGAGCTTGGTTTCCAGCTGAACGCAGGGCCATGGATAATGCATGTGCTATAGAAGTCAGGTCTAGCTAAAAGTGCTACCCTAAGCAGGGAGCCTCATTCTGCAAGAAGGGCAGGACAAATCAAGAGGAGATGAGTTGCCTTTGGATCCTTGCTATTTCTATTATCCCTTTATTTATCACAGAATTTATGTTTCTTGGTGAAAGTTCTAAATGTATAAACATCACTTGTCCACTTCGGGCCAGGTGCCCAGCCTTCAGCCAGGGAAGTGTTCCACAGCATGGTGTTGTCTGCTCTCTGTAAGATTTGGAACTGGATGACAGGTTAATTCAAGATCCAATCCAGTAGAAAATTCCCGTAACTTATGAGAAAGTTGCCAAGCATTATTGTATTTTATTAGAGGGTTCTTAAATGACAAGTATGATTTGCATGTTTGCAGGAGAGGCCTCATATTCTTTCCTTTGTTGTTTATTTCCTGCACTGACACAAGAGACAACAAACAAATTCCCTTACAACTTTGAGGTTATGGCATACAAATCTGAAAGCCAGTCATGTGTGCTGTTGCAGAAATGGGCTTCATCTCTGCTACTGAAAATAATTTAAGTATTTAAGTGCCAGATCATGGGTGGCATGTGCCTGGCTATGGAATACTAAGAGACAATAGGTGTAGTTAAAATATTTTAAAAGCTAAACAACTAAGAAAAATGTTGCAAAAAAAGGCACAGAACAGTAACTGTACCAGAGAAGGATGGTGGTGAGGTAGGTGAGACATCAGGCTAGTGAAGTACAGCTATGAAAGCAGTTTTACCATCTAGGTGTAATTGTGACAATCAGCAAGTTGGGTGGCTTGTGGTCACCAAGTGATAGAGCAAAGGCCAGTGATGCAAGCAAGAGTACCCATATTGTTAAATACATAATACTGTGTTTAGCAGATTAAAAAGGGTGGTTTTTTCTTTTGTCAGCTGCAAGTAGCCTTTGTGGAGCATGGGACATAGCCGAGCTGCTTCCAAGCACTGAGAGGTGAAAACCAGCTCAGGTGCTGGCAATCCCTAGGTTTTGTTTAGGGGAACAAAAGCTAAGGAAAAAACCCATTTGCATTCTCAGTGTCCTTTGTTTCTGATTGTAAAGCACTCTAGGTGTGGGTCTGAGCCCACTGGAAACCTTTGATATATCCAGCATCCTGTGGTAAAGAATTTCACAGCCTATGTGTTGTGTTGAGAAGTGTCTGTGAAATCCCCACATGATCTTTTCTCTTGCTGTCTCTGAATTCTGGTGTCAGAAGAGAAAATAAGCACCAGTGTATTTTCCTTTTCCATGCTACTTACTCTTTAAATTTTTTTATTGCTTTCAAAGTATTTCTGGTCTTTTAAAATTTTCCTTATTTGTAAGCCACAAAAGGATCGGCTTGCTCCCTTCCCTGTACCTTTTCCAGCACCTTGCAGCCCATCAGGTGGGAGGGCAGAACTGTGCATGCTAATAAATACAGTCAAGATATTTCATAGAATCACAGAAACTGTTTTTTCCTCACAAAACAACTCACTTTCAATCTCTCTAGACTGAATTTCTTCTATGTTATTGTTTAGTCATCTAGTACCATGACATCCTTTTGCAAATCTTCATTAGTCCTTTTATTTACTGCTCTAAATAGCTTGTTAAAATATGTGTAAACGAAATTTATAAAAAGTTAGTGCAGACGCCGTGACCACAAGGAAATTCATGGCTCACAGCTTTCTCCCAGTTTCCTGCTGATGTGTTCCTGAGGCTGAAACGAGGGGTGCTACTCTGTGTGAATCACCTGGGAATTAACTGGTTACTCAGCCACCCTAATTCTTGGAGGAGTCGTGGCATCCACATGCCTGGATCTCATACACAGTACAATCAGTAGTCCAGCTCTTTCATTCTTCCATTGCCTTCACGTATGAAAACAGGGGTGTCCATTCCTACTTATTTTAACATTGCTCTTCCAAAAGGTATTGATGGCATAAGGAAGATTTATGACTATTTCCTTTCCATCTTATAAAGGTAACTTGTTGCACTTGAAGATATATGCTGTGAAATCACCTATGTAATGACTGCTGAAGTTTAATTCTCTCCAAATTAGGGAAAAAGTGTTTTTTTAAAAAAATGTAGATTTTCCTGAATCCAATCATGAGTTAGACTTCAGTGAGTCTCCTCTTAGAAAAAGCAGTGTCTCAGCTCTCTCCTGTCAAACACTGTTCCAGCTGAACATGCTCCACACACTTGTCAGGCTTCAGGGCAAAGTTGGTGAGCTGGGCTGATGATGTTAGTGTTGCACCAAAGTTGAATTTGATAATAGTAATTTGAAAGTGTAGGCAGAACAACATGTCAAAAGAGATGATACTGCATTCTCAAAATAATCAGTGAGCAAGAATTTGAATCAGCATAGTGGTATTGCCTACTCTCATATATCCTTTGTTAGTGTTGTTCTGTGCCTCGGTTATAAATATGCTGTTGTTGCCTTATTGATAAAACCATCAGTGTTCAATTTTCCTGTCGCAATATTTCACTTGATTGCAGAAATTTATGAAATAAGTTTCTGAATCTGGACCACAAAGACCTGTGTATTTGTGTAGCCACATCTCCAGTCACATAAAAATTGATTTTATTATTGCAGCCAGCAAGTCCAGTGGTGATAGGTAATAAAATGATCTTGGTGTTACAGGACTAGGCTCTAAGTCCATTTTTAAGTAAAACAAGCCATTGATATTTGTGTTATTTCCAGTTTAAGTGTTTCCTTATGTGCTCAGTTTAAAACCTGTACTAATAATACTGGCCTGTACCCCCCACCCACCAGTATCACTCCTCTTGTTGTTTTGCTTGGTTTGTCTTCTTTCAAAGTTAACAAATTCAAGCAGGTACTCTGAGATTTGATTGTGTTGGTCTTTTTTCAATTTAAAACCTTATTTACCCCATTGACTCTTAACCCAAGATAAAGATTTTCTGAAGATTTTCCTTGATTACATAAAGTGCCTGTTTCTTCTTTGACTAAATGATTAGTTTAGTGTGGATGCCTAATTTTTAGATGACAGAAGTGAGGCGAGTTGATTTGTACCTTGAGAGATGACTGTTGATCTGAGACATGCATTATGTTGCATTTCCTATGCTTTGTATAGCAGTTTTAATTAGGCATATCTTGTATTTGAGGGCAGCTTTTGAATCTGTTTTTGAAAGATCAAGGATGTTTGACGAGTAGATTATGAAATGTTTTGTATGTAAACACAATAGGCTGAGTTGGATATTATAAAAACAAAAGTTCATCTTCTCACAAAGGTTAATCCAACAGTGAATTTAGTATGGAAATTAGAAGTCCTGCTTAAAATATCAAGAGAGATTTTCTGT
This sequence comes from Eulacestoma nigropectus, assembly GCA_013397775.1. NCBI lineage: Eukaryota > Metazoa > Chordata > Aves > Passeriformes > Eulacestoma > Eulacestoma nigropectus. Next base: position 1,167,578 of record VZTE01002686.1, read on the forward strand.
GGCTTTTATTTTAATCTGAAAATGAAGAATTCTCTATTAGAAACAACAGATCTTGAGAAAGAAGGTACTTTTTTCCCCTCTTTGAATAGGAAATGTTAATTGAGCTAAGATAAATTTCTGCTACACTGACTCACTGCTCATACTGTAATTTAAGAAATGAACAGTATCCACATAGGCCAGTGACCTTTGTAAATCGGCTTGAGCAGTGAGATCTCTTGCAAATCTCCCTTCTGAATTAGCATTTGGAAGTTACAGCTCTTCCTTCAAAAATTGATTTAAGGCATAACAAAATAATACAATTCAGAAGCATGTATGTAAATTCAGTGAGGTACAAAACATCGGTCAGATGGAATGACTGAACACCATACCAGGTCTGGGGCAATAGTATTTCCAGAGGTAGTAGCAACTAAAGATAATACCTTCTTTCTTGTGTTCTTATGTTTTCTCTCTGCTGAGTTTATCAACTACTCTGTGCTCTTTCCCTGGAGTTTCTACCTCCTGGTAAAAGGTGCACAGGCTTGGGGTGTCAGCCACACTTTCCAGGAGCATCAGCTGGGCCTTTGTGGCCAGCACTAGTATTGGAAAAGCTCACACAGTGCAAAGGATTTGAGATGCCTTGGTTAACGTCTTTGCACTGCCATAGCTGCACAATAATTGCACACACCAGAGTCTCTCAGTTTTAAATGTGAATGGTGTATTCAGGTATGTGGAGGAAGCGGAACAGTCCTAGTTCCATAGTAAAAACCCCCAAAACCCACATTAAACTGCCCACTTTGGCTATGATATTGGACACTTCCCACATATGAAACGAACACTCAGCTGCTAAAGGATTTTGATGAGCATCAAGGGCCACGTTAAACATTCTTTTGACGGAGGTTATTTTAGGCTGCAGTGCCTTATTCCTCATATACTGCAGCAAATATTTCTAAGTCTGAATATTGATTTTGTAATATTGAAAAAAACCTAGAATATATTGCAGGATGAAAAAAGATTTGGGTTAAGATTCTCTCTGTAGTCTAAGTCTTTGTTTGTGAGCCTTGGCTAAAATAAATTCTTCAAAGATTTGGTTTTTTTAGAAAATGCTTGTTTTTAATGGGAATTCCATATTAAAATGCAGCAGTTTTGAAAAAAATATTTCAAAATTTGAAGATTAAGTACTTTCAGATTTGACACATTTAGGTTTTGCTTTGAAATGCCTTTTCATTTAAAATGTTGCAATTAAATTGTGAATCTAGTTGAAATATTTGATTGTATGGAAACATTTCCAAAGAGTCTTGTCTTCTAGGACATTTCTAAATTATCTCTGAATATAAACACTCTTTTAAATTATGAAAATTAAGGTTAAATAATAATGAAAAGTGTTAAGGGACCCAGGTGTACTTTCTAGTCCACTGTAAGACGTGCCTGTTTTTAGTGGCTGGAGTGTTCTGGCCTCTGGTTCACTTCTACCAAACACAAAAGCAAATTCTGCCGTTAAGATAACAGCTATGTAAAAGTGAACAAAAAATAGGTAACAAGAAGACTGAAATGTCACATCCACACGAGGAGAAAAGCAGGCCCTGTGTAACTGGCAATTTCTTGTTTGGGGAAGCTGACAGACTGTTCTCCTGAGCTGATCCATCACAGAGATGTAATGCTTTCTGAGAGGAGGAGTGATAGGCTGGGTGAACTTGAGATTAAAAAAGGAATTTGATGGGAGCAGGGAAGAATCCTCTGATTATCTTTTCTTTTGGCACAGATGCAAATCTCCCACTGCAGTGTTTAAAGGTCAGCTATACCAAGCAGGGGCAGAGAGATTTAATAGGAGAAGTGGAGGCGATGATGAAGTGAACTTTGTGTTCTTCACCTCTTCTCTCAGTACACGAATATATAATTTTCTCTCTAGTTTGATCTAATAACACTGACTTCAGATCTGCTGATACATAAATTTGACACTTTAGCCTGTGGCCTAATTCTTGCCCGTGTGTTTTTCAGTTTTGCCTGTATTGCAATATGACAGTGCTGGCTTCTGGGACTTCTCAGGTTGAACCTGTTACAAACAAGGGACAGTAACAAACAGCACGTATGTTTAAGTGCATCAGTGTTGTGATGTGTTGATATAGAGTAGCAAAGGCATGCAGGACACAGAGTGTTGCTCAAAAAACAAGTTTGCAAGTTAGTACGAAGATTTCCAGTGCAGAAAATGCACCTCTATTGAAGGTAAATTCTCCTTAAGAGAACATTTTTTAAAAATTAAGTTAAAAGCTGCAAGGGAGAAAAACACCTGAGTTAAAAAAATGCCTATTGTTTCTATTTCTAAAAGGAAATTAAGGCTTTAGATATACATAGATTAAGAATGATTCTTCATTTAATGCTATTAGTTACAATGCCATTTTGGCAAACAATATGGAAGAACTTACATATGGTAAAAATAAAAAGTTTTCAATGTTTTCGGTTCATTTGCAAAATGTTTGCAAAACTGAGGACTGTGGAAATAATAGCAAGTATCTAGTAACCAAAAAGTATATTGCCAATAAATTAATAAGCATGCTAAAGAACACTCTTCCTTTCTCTCAAGCAAAACGCAACCACTGGCTCTTGAACTAAAGCTGTCTGCATCTGCCTCTCATGGAAAAAAGCTTTGCCAAAAGTCAGTTTTAACATGGAATCTGGAAAATGCAACAGGTCGCTTATTATTTTCTATACGAACAGTTAATATTTCTCTTTAAGTACAATGGGAAAACTCTGAACGCTTCGGTCTGTTGTACTGGCATGCATCTAAAAGATGATAGCTCTTATTTGCCACCTTGTCTGATTTTGTATGTAATTTGCTATGTCTTTCTATGTCAAATTTTAAATATAGCGACCCAGAAAATTGGGTTGAGAGCAACTTTCCGTAGCTCTGAAAGATGCATCAAAGACACCCTAAAATATCATCTCACTCCTGTACTTTCCTGAGTGCACAACAACCAACCTTCAAGCAGCCTGTGACAGCTGTTACTTTAACCTCTGAACATCCAATACTTAAGGACTACTTTCTTTAACCTTACTTATCTTTTACTTGAAGCTAAGGCCCATGGAAATAAAGCTACTTGAACTCTGAAAACTAACAACCCCCCTGATTTGATATCCAGTATAACATTTGCAGAGTTTCCTGTCGGGTAGGAGCTTACACTAAATGGGATTTAACAATCCTTTAATTTTGCTTTCTATATCGAAGTACGGCATGTACAAAGTCCTGTCATCTGGAAGACACTGATTTCTTTCTACCACCTTCAAAGACAATAGGGAATTGAGCATTCTTAGCACTGCTCCTATTTCTATCAGTTTTAATCCCAGACTGGTAAACACAAAATAAAAATAACATTTTAATCCTTCATTGCCTCTTTTTTAATATTGATTTTACTGAGCTATTGGAAAAACAAAACTACTCCTGACAATGGCAAACTTCAAAACTGTGTGTGTAGAGGTCAAACTGACAGATTACTGGAACATCTTTATTAACTTTCAGAATATCAGAAGAGAGCAGAATCTTTTATCATTCTCCTTTGGAGTATAATCAGAAGACAAGAAGCATGAATCCTGTTACGTGTAAGTTTTTAGTTTCAGGCTGTTTAATGCTGAAGATTTTCATCCCCAGATGTAAGATCCAAGTCAAGGGCTTGTCATTTTTTTGCTGGTGCTTTTGCTCTTACTATTCTTCTTTAACCCATAATATACTTTCAGTGGTATGATCATATATGTCAAAATAGCAGTTGAAGACTGTAAGCTGTAGAATATATCCCCATATTTGTTTTTGTGGTACAGTTTGTCTGTTAGTCATGTACAGAGGCGTGCACAGCAGCTGTCCTGAGGATACAGGGTCCCTTTGCACAATGGGATCTGCAGGCATGGAACTCCAGTGTGGCTTTCTGCTCCAGAGAGCATCTAGCTAACTGTGGAGCAGTTAGCATATGGAGATGTGGATGCAGAATATTGGTCAGCATTTTGGGAATAAAATGTATCTGTCAGCAGATCAGGATGTCATTTTTGTAAATAAGATAAGCTCTTTAAAGCACGATCAATATTTATGAATGGGAGGTGGATTTTCATTACATTACCATACTAATTTCTATAATCAGTCTGTCCTTGAAAAATTAACCCTCCTCTCTTATCACACATTCTTTATTTTTTTTTACTCTTAGTTAGTAAGCTAATGCTTTGTTTTTGAGAGGAAAACCACCTAATTTTAGTTTGCTAATTCCTATGCATCCTCAGTTTGTGTGATTCAGAATTCCTGTTCAGACTCCCCTGTTGCTGTCTGGCTTTTTGACTTTCAGGAGAGACCCATGTGCCGCCTCCCTGTTCAGGCTGGGTTTAGTTAATGGCACACTGGGGACGTCCGGGCAGTGGGGGTTCCTTTCTTGTAGCTTCTTCATTGTTCAGTCAAATCCAAAGATCTCAGTGAACTCATTTGAGTAACCTAACTGCTGACTTTGCTAATTTGAGCAAGTCTGTGATTAGCAATACTAATCTAACTACAAAATCAAAAAAAAAAAAAAAAAAAAAAAAAAACACACACCC
>VZTE01002686.1:1176293-1187569 GCA_013397775.1 Eulacestoma nigropectus
GAGCGATGGCGCCCTCACACACACACACACACAGAGCTGTGAGCGATGGGACCCTCCCACACAAACAGCTGTGTGCAGTAAGGCCCCCATTTGCACCTGCTCAGCCCGCTCCTGGAAGGTTCAGAGTGGGTGGTGAGTGCCAGTGCGGGCGGCTTTGGCTGCACATCTCCGCGTGGAGCTTTCAGGGTGAGTGCTGAAGGTGCGTTTTGGTGTCCTGGCAGGGGAATCCCACTGTCCCTGCAGCTGGAATTCCGCTGTTTTGTCCATCAGAATCCAACCTTTTTGGCCGCTGTCCCGGCCGCTGGTGCTGAGGGGAGGTGGTGCGGGCAGGGTGGGCGGCTAAAACCACCCACAGCTGTGAGTTTTCTGCTTTATCGTCTACTTTGANTTTTCTTTTGAGACCAGGGAGTTTGCTGGCCTTGCTGCTTTAAAGCCTAGTTATGTGCTGCATAAGTTCTAAAATAGCAATCTGTGAAGCAACAACAGAAAACAATACGTTTGGAGGTTTCTTCCTTGTGTTACAAAACTTTCAGTCTCAGTTCTTGGAGACAAAGTGGCGGCCGTTGGGGTGAAGGAGTGCAGCTCAGCAGTGGTGCTGGTCTGGGAGCGGCCGTGCGGGTGAGGGACAAACAGCTCGGTGTGAGGGTGGTGTTTGGGTCACTCTTTGGGCCTAGTTTTTACATGTTGCCCTTGAGTTTAAAGCTGTCTGGGGTTGGAGTGTTACAGTAATCCTCCTCTGCTTATCACTTGTAAAAATCTGTTGAGTGGAAGCCGGATAAGAATAGACTAATGGTCTTTTCCAAAGGTTGGAGGGAGACACTTGGGTTGGAGAGAGATTCCAGGAGTACTGAAAGAGAGAATTAACTCCTGATAAACTTTGAAAGGGGGATTGGTTTTCTTTCTGAAAAGCCACTACTTTAAAAGAATTCTTTGTGTGAGGTGGGAGGGCTTGGTAGTTGTACATTACATAAGCTGCCTTAGGCTCTGCCTTGTTTTCTTCAGTAAATTCCATCTTTTAAACTGGGAGATGGACTTGTACTTGCTCTGGGAAGGCTTTGAAAGTACTGGGTTTCAGATATTGCCATTGGCAAAATACTGAAAGTTGGATGAGCCTTATTTTTCTCTTTTTTTTTTTTGGTGGAATATTTGAATAACAAGTAATAAGAAAATGAATAAGGATGTATTCATGCATATGTTTGAATCTTGCCTGTGCTTTATAGAGAAAAAGGGCCTGAAATTTTGAGTATTCTATTGACAGTTTATTGTATGTGCTGTATTTTCCTCTTTATTATTGAAGTGTGGGAGAGGGAGGGTATCATGCAGTTTTGAGAACTGGTTGATCCATCCTGATCTGTACTGAGTTCCACAGGTGATAGATGTTTACTGAATCATGCTGCTGCCAGACAGTTAAGGGCAGTTAATTAATCTGTTTATCAGCACTTGTATGTGCCTTGTTCCTTCAGGAGCTGTGTATTCTGGCAGGGAGTTGTGATCACTCCTCTTGGATGTTTTAAGGAATTGGCTGATTCTGTGCATAATTGATGTCCTCTTGCTCCATGGGTAGCTGCTGTCTTCTTTGCCATGTTGTGAGGCTGACAGAAGGAAAAGGCTACATGGTTATTGGTTACATGATTACAGAATTGGATAGCTACTTTCTCCTTTTGAAAACGCTGCTTTTCTCTGGTTTAATATACCACATACTGCTGGAAAGCCCCCTGTTGCTAACACTCCAGCAAGTGGTGCTGAGGGGGAGGTTTCATTAAGTAGTTTACCTGTAGAGCTTTCGCTTGCTGTTGTGTTTGGGGCTGTGGAAGGAGCTTTTCTTCAGGTATCAGAGGCCACTTCACAGTTATTGCAGTGGATTAAGTCTGGTGCTGGTGTGGATGGGACATTTTTTGTAGAGACAGTTAGTGAGCCACAGGTCACAGCTACAGGCAATTTCTGTTTTACTGCAATCTTCAGCTAGCTTGCTAGAGCATGAATATAATACAGTATCTGTTCTTGGTTGTAACCAGAGCTCAGAGTCTAGAGAGGGAATCCTTAACTGGAATCTTCAAATGTAACTGTGACCTAAAGCAGTGAGAGGAAGCTTAATGGGGCTCTGTTTCAAGTGTGACACCTTTATTGAAAGGGAAATAGTTTCTGGAACTCTACTGGGCAGAATTCTCCCTTACACGTGTGCTGTGTTTGTCTCAAAGTGTGTTTATTTTATGTTTTTATTTTGGTTGAGGCCCAATTCATCAAGGCAGTCTCCTAGATGCACTTCTGTGAGATAAGACTTGTTTGAGCACATGGAACTTGATATAAAGCAGTTGAAGTTATGGTGTTAGGGAAAAAAACCCAACCCACGACAAAACTCAACAATCCGGTTCATGGGTATTCATATATGCTTTATCAATTACACAAGCAGAATCTTGGACATGCTTGGTCAGAAACAGTTAAAGTTACATAATACTCTGAGGAGTTTGAACCATCTTAACCAGGTGGTTGGTAACACCTGGAGGGGCAGTGATAAGCCTCAGGTGTAGCAGGTTGAGCTAATTTTGTCAGATCAGCAATGGGTTAGGCAGTAATGTAATACTGGGTAATTCAGCTCTGCAGAAAATGGAAGGAGATGGAGACAGGCAAAATGAAGAGAAGTGCAAAAGAAACCAAAAGGTGAGTGAAGAGGCTTGCAGGTATGTAGTCTCCTACTGCAGTTAAATTAGCAGACTCAAGAGTCTTTCTGGAAGAGTGAAAGGTGAAAAGAGGCAGGGAAAGCAGTATAATATATGTTAAATGCATGTTTGAGTAGAGTTTGTGACTTTTCCCCCACAAAGGTAATAACTGATAAGGTAAGAGTGTGACTTTTGACATGAGGTATAGCTACTTGATTTGATCTGGAAAGAAATTAAGTTTTATGGTAGAAAATGGATTGGAAAGCAAGCAACATTGTGATATTACTTTATTGCCCACTGGAGGTAAGTTTTCAGTCCGCAGGAATGTGTTTTTTCACTATAAACAAATACTGTAGTCTATGTAAGTTTTATTAAGCCCATAAAAATGCACATAGTAATCATAAATGCATAAAAAAATGCAGCAATGACTGGAAGACATACATACATCAATGTAGCTTTTTCCTTGAAAAGTATAGAGTCTTTATTTAATGTTGACCTTTGTAGTTTTTTCATGGCTCTGTTTTGTATGAACAGTCATTTTCCTCAAAAGACTTCCTAAGGCTTCATGAATAAAGCTACTGGTAGAAACTGAGAACACATAAAAAACCTGTAGAAGATATTTCTGTATACCACAAAATTAGAAGCAGAAAATACATGCGTACATTTTTTTATTTATGGTTTGAAGAGAGCAGGCTAACAGTTATGATCAGTTTACATAGAATATATAATTTATATTGAAAGCCATATTGACTGCTGTAATGCTGAAATTCAAATATTTTTCCTTAGCTCAGTATTCAGTTGCTGTCCTACAGATGAAGTATCTTCTGAATTGTGATTATTCAGGATTAACCTCTACCTCAATGGATTCCTGGGCTATTTTTGTGTGTATTTATGCGCTGTCCTCCTTAGGCCTTATTAACCCCCTGCCAGTGCCAGGGAGGATTCATATACATGTTGAAGTGACAATATATCTGATTAGTGTTCTTAGAGGTGTGTATAAGACATACTTTTGCTTGGTTTTGTGGAAAACCACTAAGTTTTGTTCTGATACTTATTACATGCGTTTAAAAAAAAAAAAGGCAAAATAAGAGGATCAGTACTTTAAACTTTCTAGTGAAGACTTTATTTGAAATCTTGTGACACACAAGTTCATTTTTTGTGAAATTTGAAGCATGTCAGTTTTTATTTTAGTAACACTTTTCCAGTATAGTACTAAGAATTTCTCTAGGGTTATCAATGGGAGGGATTGGGTTGCCAGAGAGTTCTTCACACCAGGCTAAAAAAATCTCCAAAGAACAGACTTTGGGCTTACCCTGCAGTGTGGTGAAGGACCTGGGTAACTTCAGGTTAGGCAGAGCTTTGGAAGGTCTTTCCTCGGTGAAACAGTTTCTTGACAGGAGGTATTTAATGCGAAGAGCAGGAAGTCTTCACCAAGAAGAGGAAACAGAAGCTTTCATGGAGTTAACAACCTAGTTATCTTTAGTGATTTACAGTATAAGTGAGTTGGGACTTTGGGTACAATAATGAAAAGAAACTGAGCTGCTGTTGGTGGAGCAAAAGGGATCGCATCTAGAGAACATGCTGCTTCATTTAGTACAATTTATAGAAGGAAGAGTTTAGCTTGTTAGCAGACAATCTGTTCCTGAGCAAATACTTATTTTTGGGAGTTAATGGAGTGAATTTGACTGAAAAAAATCCTTGGGGGTGCATTTAATTCTTGCTGTGCAGTGTGGACAATAGATCAGCAAAGCTGTTCTCAGCTGTGAATGAAACAGGTGGTGAGGCAGTGCAGTGATTATTTACTCCTTTACTACTTGAAAATCTCACTTTTGCATTTGACTTTGCCTTTTGTTCTCACCCTGGAGTTAACTCTGAACCAGGATTAATTTCTAAATCGCTGTATTGCATCCTTAAGTCATGGCTGGAATGTCTCTCCCAGGTATTTCTCGTCCTTTCCAGCAGAAACAACATGGTATGACCCCCTGGTCCTCTCACAGGGAAGAGGCAGTCTGATTTTGCATGTGAACTTCCACTTGTCTCGAGGCTCTTAAAGGATTGGGAACATGTTCCTTTTGTCTACAGAAAGGATATTGGTTATCTTTGTTACTTCCAGCGATAGATGGCTTCAGGGAGTTGGCTGTTGAAAATTATCGCACCTTTCTGGAGATCCACTGGAAGTAATTCGTGGCTCTCCAAGATGTTTTGCTTATATGCATTTTCTCTTTTGTGGAGAGAATCCCCAGTGGAAAGTGTTGGGAAATCTGAGGTTGAAAGAAGCTTGAGGACTTCTTAAAGCCTTTATCCTCTGCTTGGGGAGAGAACATTAGGATCCACTTAGGATTCAAAGTGTGAATGCACTTGTGTGAAAATGGGCAAGAGAAAAAGCCTTCCATCCTGAGTAAGTTTGCACAACAGGGTGAACTTGTTTATGTATAATGTATCTCTCGCAGCCCCGAAGTGCATCTTTCTTTGCCTTTCAATTGTTTGATAGAGTAGGAACTGCAAAAGTCTGGACACATGTTTCCAGTTGTGCTCTCTCCTAAATACACGAGTCCCATGTAATGTATAAATCAAGGAGAGGAATATGATTTGTTGAATTATTTTTTTAAACCGAGTATATCTGCTATACGCAAATCTTACTCATCAGCAATTTCTAGCCTGAAAAGTTGTTGGCTCACCATATGCTAAAGAGAGGAACCCCCTCTGCAATACAGAAAGGTACACTGTCACCCAATAGTAAAAATAAAAACACCAGTTAAAGTGCCTGTAAGAGGCCTGTTTAATAACTTCAGGAATAGAAGAAATCTGTTGGCATATCTTCGGTGTACAGGTAATGGGCATCAAAAAGTACATTCTTCAGTGCCTTCACAATCTAAAAATCCATCAGGCTAATGAAATATTTTATCTACTGCCAGTGCTGCACTTACATGCTCAAAGTCTTCCTTTTCCATTGCACCTTAATTAGTGTATTAATTGATGTTGCTAAACTTCATCAAAGATGGTTTGTTTTCTGTTCTTTTTTTTCAAGGAAAAGCTGCGTAACTGCTTTCTTAGTATCTTAAAAATATTTGGAGAAAATTATCATGATTTTTTTTGGTAGAGTTCTGATTTCAATCAGACCAGCCTACAAGAAAGCTTTTTCTTTGCCCTGACAAACTTTGCTCTTCAGAAGGACAATTATTTTCTGACTGAGAGGAATGTTGGCTTTTCATTTTGCAATTTTATTTGTTTTTGAAGTTGCAGTATACTTGGGTTTGAAGTCCCTCTGAGGGAAGCTAGTTTCTCCCAGAGAATACAGAAGAAATGTAATGTATTTGTGTAGTTTATACTGCTTAAGGGAGAGACTGTGGTGTAATGAAGGTTTCTCAGATTGCAGAAATCTTTTGAGATATATGATACTCATAGCAGTAAGGTCTTCTCTGAGCTAGGTCTTGATTTTTTCTTATGGACTATAGGCATTTACTATTGCTGAAACACCTGGTCCTCCTTATTAGCAACATTATAGCCTCAAAGGAGACTTCAGGTTCTCAGATCCCCTTCCTTGTGCTTGGAAAAATTACACACGTTTGACTCTTTCCATGTGATTTATTTGAATTATTGTGTTTTGGATTTGTGTTAAGGAGATCTCTTCAGGAGCTGGTGAGGGAAATACTGACAGTGAGTGTTCTGATGGTTGAGAGCATGTTAATGACTTCCAGGGATGTGGATTGTCTTTGGGTGGAATAGCTGTGAGCCTCATCACCTACTGCTGAGACTGACTGAGAGCCCTTTTACTTACACATAAGGTACATGTGGAAAAGTGCTGCTTCAGTGCCAGAAGAAGAAAATTCTACCCATTTTCTCATGGGAACAGAAGTCTTACTAACACTGGTTAAAATGAAAGACAAAGGTCTAAATTCACTGCTGGCATAGCACTGTAGTATGAATTCCAAATACACATCATAAATATCTCATATATTTATTCCAAAATAGCCAGTACTACTTTCTTTAACTTAATAGGTTTTTTTAAGACATCTAATGTAAAGAATACAAACCTCTGTTTGCTTTTGTGAAGTGGCCTGACATAAATTCCTGGTGCTTATACCCTTGGTTTGCTGCTTGTACTTTGAAAATACTATTCTGAATTGGGCCTCACCAAGGAATGCTTAGAGCTGAAGAATCAGGAGGGGAAGTGTAAGATCAGAAACAGTTTTCCCTCTTTATATTAGAAAAACTCTCATTGCTGTTGACTTCAAATAAAAGGGAATACTTGTGGTTTGAGAGGTCCTTCCCAACCTGAGCATGCTTTGTTGGAGAAGAGCCACACCTTTCTACCCTTCTAATTTGTCACGTGATCTGGTAACGCACACAGAATTTGTCACCAGATGCTGATCTATTACATAGAGCCATTGGCACCCATTGGTTTTGAGTTCATTCTCATATTTTGAACAGGGGGTTGGACTACATGATCTCTGGAAACGTCTTTCATCCTAATTTATTATTCTGTGGCTGTGACACAATTTACATCAAGGTCTGTATTTGTACTGAAATGCTGGAGCCGATCTAACTTGGAAACAGGATAAAAAGTTGTTGTAAACTGTCTTTGTGTCTGCCTTGCTCATCAAGACAGAGACAAAACTACTTCAGCAGTATCTCACTGATAAACATGAACTCTGTATTGCACGTGTTTGTAGTGGATTCCAAGAAAAGAAAGTAAAGTTTTTCTGGAAACTGTGAAATGAATTTGATAAACCTGAGGAACCTTATGGTAAAGATGAAAAAAACCGTGCTGCTGAGAGTTTCTGTCCTGGTGGCATGGCTGGCATTGCCCTTTTATTTTACCTTTGAATTATTACTGCCTGAGGCATAGAGGAGTTCTTTAAATCAATAATGTTTGCACTGAGTGTTGTAGAGTGCTTCGTTTTACATAGGTGATGGAGTAACAAGGTGTGAGTGAACACAGATTTAAATTAAGAACACACAAGCAGCTCAGCCACTGGGGCAAAGGAATTAAAATACTCAAGCCAATATGAATTAGTTCTTGGGACCAGTAGTGAAAACTCCTGACCTTCAATCCAAAGAAGAAAAAATTGATTTATTTTTTTTTTTGAGGAGAGGGAATAGCATCTTTTAGGGTTGTATTATGATGATATAAAGTCATCTGTTAGCAGTTTAAGCTGAAGAGTCAGGAAGGAGAGGATAGAATCAAACCTATTTTTTTCAGATACTGCATTAAAAAACCAACCCATGGCAGTTTACTTCAAATAAGAGAGTACAGTGTCAGTGCATTGATGAAAACTGGATTTCTTCAGTCTTAACCATTGTTTATTATGTGGACAAGATAATACGTCACATGGATACAGACCCAGTGAATTGCATTGGAATACCAGGGAAAGTTGTATGAAGTATTTTTGTGTAGGCTCAGGTGGATGTGGAAGGCCCTGCATTCTAGATCTCATCCCCTTCAGAAAGTGTCTGTCTTAATCTTTTCTGAATTTTCAGTAGGAAAAGTAGTCTGTGCACTGACTAATGCCTTGTAATTACTTATATCGATTAAGTAAGAATAATAAAAGCCTTTGGTAATAGATCATCATTGACCCAGTAGTAGTGTCCTAAAATGTTGATAAAGGAAGATTTGCTTTTATTTCATGGCAGCTGAACTGTAGATGTTGTATGAGTTTTGGATAACTCCAAAATAACTATGCCTGTCTATGTTCATATTTGCAGCACTGCAGAGGTCTAGTTCTCAGGCAGTTTTTGGTCTACATCAACATTAGAGTGGGTGGAGGCAGTACAGCTGCTTCAGGGAAGGCTGTGATAATTAACAAGTGTGGAGTTGTTTATGGAAGGACTTGATACTACTACAGGAGGATGAAAAGATCTACTGGATCCCAGTATCCCAGCCTCTCTTGTACCTTTATCAAACTGGTCTCTTACAGCCTGTTGATGTTCAGCTGCAGTGAGATGCTTTTTCCTTCATCCATTTAAACTTGTGGAGCCTCGTGGAAGAGGTTTTTACTTTAAAGGAAGCTGTATCTCTATGGTGTATGGTATAATAGAAGATAGATTTGTTGTTACACAGATTTCAAGTTCCCGTATGTATTTTCACTGTTAGTTGCACTATATATGCTATACGATATGACCATTTCAGTAGAAAACCATACCACTAATTAAAAGAATGATCTGTGGATAGCTCAGGGCTGAAATTACTTTGTGTTTAATTACAGCAAGTCAAAATAAATGTTATTTGAGTTTTAAGGTCTTAAAAGTAAGTATAAAAAAAATCAGTGGAAAAGCTGGTCATGGTTTGAAGGGCTCTGAAAAATTAAGGGCCAAGATCACAAGCAATCTGCTGAAACCTTAGGCTCTTACTTTGAAATTTCCTCCTGTTTTCTAAACACCACACTGCAGCTGTTACCTGCTGAGCCTAAATTGGGGTGAGGTCATAAGATTTCTCATCACTGTCACCTCTTTCCACAGCTCTCTTCCCCTCCTGCAGTGTTTCCTTGTTCAAAAACATTCTTTGACAAACTATTTCCCTCCCAAAATGAAGGCTTTCTAGCAGAGATGTTTTTTGGCAAGTTTGAAGTCTGGGGAGGAATACTTGCTTATAAGGCTGCTTGCTTATTTAAGTTTGTTTATTTATTTTATTTAAGGTTGCCAATCTTGCTTGTTCATTGTCAACAAATGAAGATGGAACGAAAATTGTCCAAATGGCAGCTAATCACATTGAGACTTTGTGCCCACAGGTAGGACTTGTTCAATTCATTCCTGTTGTTATTGTCACGTAACACAGCTGTTTAGTTATGTTCCTTTAGTCTAAGTTTACATTCCATTTAAACATCATAGCAAATGGAGACCAAATGATAAATGCAAATACTTAGGTAATCTGTTAGTTTTCTCTGTGGTTAACAGGAATGGTTAATAGTATGTATTGATTGGGAGTTCTGAAAAGCTGTAAAAACTGCAATTGCAAAAATATGCTACTCTGTTTCTGAAATCAAACTGATTGAATGAACATTGTAATGTGAAAAATTGGGAATAATTAACTCTTAAAAAGCAATACCTATTGTGACCTTTAACTTGAAAGACTTATCACTTGATTTGGTTTTTGTGTGTGTGAACAGTAAAGTATGAATTCTTCTGATTATCACCAATTTAAAAGCTTGAACTTTTGTTGTAAGGAAATGAATGAAAAAAAGCACAGATACAATTTTTCTAAGATAGTAAGTACCAAAAATGTATTCACTTTGTCATGTTCAGAGTTAGAGATATAAAAACTTCTGCAGTTAGATCTTTTAGAGCAAAGATTTTACTGATTTCTGTGAATCTGATCTGTGTTGCAGCCTTGAGGCTGCATAATTTCAAGGTCATTAGTTCTTTGAAGAACACTGTAGTTTACACAGTGGCATAAATGTTCTTACCCTTTTGTGGTAAATGTAGTTGAAATGAAAGACGAAGAGCAAATATTAATATGTTCAATAGCAAGCTTGAGAAGTCCATTTTATGCCTGTTGAATACATGCAAGTCTTAGAGAAAGGAGTTTCTATCAAGGAAATGTAATGTTCTGAAAATACCACAAATCAATGTTTTCTCTTGAATAATTCAGTTTCAATGTCTGTTTTAAAAACTTGAAGAGTTCTGTGTTTCAGATCACACTCTTACGTGATTTAATGTGTTACTGCATTTGTAAAAAGGCGGCTTCTTCCAGCTTCTTTGTTTTTCTGGGGGTCAGGTGCATTTTTATAATGGATTATTATGCATCCAGATGCAGCTTTTTAATTGAAATCGAAACCTACATATCTGATACCAGAAACTTCTGAAATCTAATTTTGACTAAAATATTGATTTTTCTTCACAGCCATTTAAGTTTCTAGGCTTTTAATTTCTTATAGTAAAATGAAAGTTTCTTGAGTTTATTTTTTTTTTTTTTGTTTAACCTTGAGGTAAACCAGGGTGAATTAGTTTATGATTATAGATCATTGTCTGAAAAGAGAATGTGGAATGCACATGGTAAGATTGTATTACTACTAATGGTGTGTTCATTGTGCAGGATTCGCTGCTTTCTTAGATAAGGACCATGCCCTATGAAGGCAATTCGCATTTTACCTGAGAAATAGCAGATTAACGCTACTGCATTTTTTCAGTAAATCAGATTATGCCATATCATTTAAAAACCCTCCATAGGGAAAATAATCATCTCTTAAGTTCCCTCTGAGGCATATCAATTAGAGTTCAGAATGAGGAAATTCACATGCAGAACTCCCCAATGCTCTTAAATCTTCAGAGTGAAAAGAAAGGTATTTTATGTGCTTTGCAAAATATTTCTTGAAGGGAAATGTGGTATGGATTAAAATCTGAGATAGTAGAAGTAGAATAGAGCCTCCCCACCCCAAAATGCCCCAAAAAATATCAACCAAAAAAACCCCCTAGCACCTACAGAAAACACATTGGAGTCTTGGGAGTTCTGCAGATTTGTCAGCAAAACTTCCTGTGGAGCACAGGGGAAAAGGCAGCTACAGAATTGGCAAACACTGGAGGAAAGCCTTTTGGCCTTTGTTACATTAATCATACTCTACTGCAGGTAAAATGTAGAGAGTTGATTCCGAACTCTTTTTTTTTTTTTTTTTTTTTCTTTTC
>VZTE01002686.1:1187628-1227017 GCA_013397775.1 Eulacestoma nigropectus
GAGAGGGTTGTTTCCCAACTTTTTTTTTTTTTTTTTTTTTTTTCATTTTCTCAAGTGAAATTATTATCAAATATTTTGACTGTTTAACAAATGAAATAGGCTGGGCGTTTATATTAGAGCCAATGCAATATACATAATAATCCCGGAATGTCATGAGTGTTTTATGAGAAATTAATTTAGTGTCAAATCAGTAATAATAGAATAAAAAAATAAAGAGCTGGTTGCATATGATTTGATGAAGAAAGAGTAATTTCTGTTCATTTGACTCACTTGTGGTTGGCAGAATAGGTTGATGTCAGGCGAGTACAATCTCCAGTGTCACTTGTAGTGGGAGTCCATGTTACTGTCCTGGTGTGCCAACAAAATCTTGACTTCAAATGAATGCATGGGAAAGAGAGGGAAGGGAGGGAACCAACAAAAGCAAGCAAGCTTTTGTTTTTGAACAGCAAGGCTATAAATCTGTAGAGCTGTTTTGCTAATACCCATTTTGGGTTTGTTACCCTCATGCTTCAGTTCAGTGGTGTGTTTGGAGAAGACTGTGGTTGCTCTAATAGTCCTCTGGAATACCTGGTAGATGGTAAACCTGTCAACATGGAGATGGAAAATTACCTTAAACGTGGGAAACCAGAGATTAGCAGCTGAGAATCTGGCTTCCCTATCTAAATTCTTCATAGGTTTTTACATTTTTATGGTCTAATGAGCTTTCAAATCCTGAGCTGCTACTTTTGAGAAGAATGACCTTGAGCCTAAAGCTGGAACAGTTGTGTCAACATGGAGATCAGAGGTGGGTGTTTTTAAGGCTAAGGTGTCAGAGGGCTCTGCCTAGAGCCTTTTCATTAGCATAAAGGTCCCTTGAGAACTGTAAGGAGCAGGGGGTTTGGGATATTTTAGAAGAACTGTATCTGAAATAGGGAATTCTAGACTCACTTCCTTTGAAAGGGAGCTCTCACTGGAGCTTGCTGCTAGTTACCAGCGTGGTACAGGGTGTTGCTGGAACATCATGAAAAGGAGGAAAATGCAGCAAAAATGCGTGAATGTTCATGGTTTAGCTTAATCTTTAGATGGTGATAAAAATTTTTTTTGAAAGTCATTTGATCCCATGGAATATTTTACCAGATATTTTAAAGAAGAGGTGTAAGCACTGGTATTAGGACAACCTTGGATCTTAATATTTTGGTGAGCTCTGTTTTTCTCTCAAGTATTGAGAGATAGATAGAAACCGTCTGGTTACAAACTGAGGTGAGAAGCAATTCAGTGTAACATGTAACTAATGAAAAGTGCATAACACTTGGCACGTTTGTGAAGGATTCAGCTGTAATTTTGAATGCCATCTTTTCTTGCTACTTAGAACTTAATATGCTACTAGTAGATTTTAATATTGCCTGGTATGTGATAAACCACTAAATATAGAAGATGGTTTTTTGGCTACGGAAGTTTTGTAAGTAAATCACTGTGGTAGTTCAGGTAACATGGAGGGAGGTATTGGGGTAAGCAAGATGCTGAGCTGATCGGTGGGAATATATTCATACACATCATCTTTCCAGGCCATTGAAATACTGATCTGACAGCTGTCTTGAACATTCTGCATTTGGCTTGTCCAGCATAATTCATCTGTTTCTTCAATGCCAACATGACAGTCTGGAACTGACCGCTGTATTTTGGTATTATAGAGCTGTTTCTCTATTGACACGTGTGTACCCGTGGTGAGGAGAAGGGCAAAAACCAGCAAGCCTTGCAAGAAACCAGCCCCTGCAGCCTTCCTTTCTTTTAATTTTAATAATTTCAGCACTGTTGTTGTGAGGCTTTCTTCCCTATCTTGCTAGCAGACAGTATTAAGCCCGTCACGTGTCTTTTAGGATCATGTGAAATGGTCTGTGTTTATCAGTAAATTTAAAAATACCATGGAACCAAGAGTTGAGGGATTGAGGAGTTTTTAGGAGAGTGTGTGTTTATCTGCAGAAGGGATCCAGGCAAAGCATCTCCATTCCAGTCCAGCAGCCACTTGTGTTCTCTGCTCTTCCAAGTACAGTGATTACCTCCAGTGTGGTGCAAAGTGTCATGGAAGCCTTCAGCAGCCCAGCAGTGACAGCACCGTGCCCCATGCACACAAAAATCCAGCTTGAGAAGCTCTACTCTCCAAGCAGGGCTTCTGTGTTCTCTGCTTGCTGTCTTAGAAAATGATCATAAATTTGTTATGCTTTTTAAGTTTTTCTCAAGCTTTAATGTGAATATCCTGTAATTTTTTTCTCAAAATTAAACATTGTATTTGTGTTTTTCTGTTACAAAAACGAATGGGGGAATTTAGTTCTTCCTTTGAGCTATGTGTTGATTTACACTTAAATTGTCTAGCCCTTTTTGTTGATACAGATAAATGGATATTATTTCCTTCTGTGTAATTTTCTAGAAAGTGGGTACTAGCAAACATGAAAATTCTTGTTCACAAAAATGAGGCTTGATAGCTAATCAGTGGGCAGGATCTTTTGATGTGTTGCGTTTTTCAGGTATTGAAGCTTAAGTATGTATTTTATGATGGTGTGGATTTTTGAAGCTAGCAATTCACATTTTGTATGTATTTACTCTTCCATGAGAGAAAATCAGTCATCCATTTTGTTATTTGCTTTGGCACATTAAATCGTGGGGGACACTGAAGAAGATTTTTTTATTAGCCTCATAAAAACTCTTCACCAGTATCTCTTTAATAATCACAGTTCCATCTTCTTGGTTGAACCATCTGTATGGCATCTCCTTTTATCTGTATTAATACAATTTCCTTCAAATAAAGGGCAGAAGTAATGGGGGAGAACATGGTAAATCAGTGTGTTCTCTACCATCTGCTTTAAAAGACAGAAAACAGATGTTAGTATCCAACAGTATCAGACTGCTTCTTAGGTATCTTCTCCAGCCTTTCAGTGGAGAGTTTAATTAAAAGTATGTATTGTGCCTTAGTAGTATTATTTCTGAAAGGAAAGTTACTCTGGTGAAGTTTTTCATATAGGTTTTCACCATGTTGCAAAGTTCACACACAGTGCTGCTGAAGATAATGGGGATTTTGTCATTAACCTTGGTATCTACAGTAGACTTCTTGAGCAGTCGTGTGTTTAGTTCCTTCTCGTGCATCCTGGTTCCACAACCGGTTTGGTCTGGCTTACAGTGTCGGTGCTGCTGGAGACTTCCCTCCCTCCCTGCTCCCAAGCTCTCATTTCTGCCCCTTCCCTCATGAGTAGCAGTAGCACTCACATAGCTACTCAGCAGTCTGGGTCAGGAAGCTGCTGTGAATCCACCTGGGAAGCAGGAAGGTTAAGTTTTCCTTCAGGCCAGCTGCCCAGTGTGGTTTGCTGTGTGGATGCCTGAACAGGCTTGCCTGGCTCAAGGGAAGGAGTGAGGGCAGTCTAGAGGAGGAGCAGTTGCTGCTTTTGGGGGCACTGCAGGCTCATTGACTGATGCCAGCTTGAGCTGGCAGTGGCACAGCTTTGGGGAGAGAAGGCAATGCCCAGTATTAGTAGAGAGCTGTTGTTACTGGCTACCAGGAGACGCTGTGTGGAAAAAGTTGTTAGTCTAGTCCTCAGTTGTCAGAACAATGTGTGACCCTGTTTGGATGGATGGGGCTCTGTACCATCAGAGCTGTGCAGTGTTCATGTGAAGGGCAATCTGCGCTAAAAGGGCGTGTACAAAGCCAGCTGTCTGGCTCTATGACAAGGACTGAAAATGGTACAAGGAAAAAATCTTTCTTACATCCTCTAGCGTAATGTACTGACACTACACTACTGTTACCTTGCTCAGTTTATGGAAATTGAGGTTTGTTATTTAACAAACCTTGTAGCAAGCTTATTGGGATACTGTGAATCCTGAAGCTGTGGAACACCAAAACATACTGGAAGGCACAGTACTTTTTGCTTCTCTACAAATAGACTTAGATGTTTGCTTTGGCTTGAACTTCTCCAATAAACAGTTTGAAGGGGGGGGAAGAAAAAAACCCCACTGTTGCTCTTAGGTTCCCCTGAAAGTCTCATGCTGACTGTGACTGCTTGGCTCTTTTATGATTGTACTTGGAGAGAGAATAATTAACTACAAAATGCCTTGAGGTTTTCAGTCTTAACTTTCATCCTCCAGCATCTGTTGTGTTAGAATAGAATCCTCAACAAATTCTCACTTTGTAATATTAAACAAAAATACAAACCCTGACTAGCCTCAGCTTCTATAGTAATACAGAAGCTGTCCTGTTTTATCCTCTTCTTGCCTCACCTGCAGTCAGTGGACATGAGACTGACTGAGTTTTTTGAAGTTGCTGGAGGGCATTTGCTATAGATTAATTTTGCACCAAAGTGCTATGAATGTTTTATAAACAATTTATTTTTCCCTTTGCCTTTAAAACTTGGAAGGATTTTTTCAGGAAAGGTGTTTCTTTTTTGTCTCTTCAACTTCATCCTTTTTTTCTGAATTTATAAGTTATTTTGAGATGCTACATTTTGTTGGTGACGGTCTTACAGCTAAATGCCAGGAAGGGAATAATGGCAATAAAGTATCATTATCAGAGACTTGTTGTGGTAAAAAACCTACTGAGTCTGGGAAGGAGGGTAGGAAAGCTTAGAGTAGTACAAGACAGCAAAATAATACCACTGTAAGAGATGGAGTTTGACGTGTTTTTGGAAGAGAGGGGTGGACAGCAATAAAGAGCTGAGAATGCAAATAGCTGTAGCACGCAGTAACAGAGAGGTGTAAATAGCATAGGCTGACGAGGGAACTCATTGCTCCTGTTGAAGCAAGGAGCTAAAATCATTGATCCGTGGATCCATCTGACGTGGCTTTGTTCTGTGGCATTGTGCATCTCTGTTACCAGCTTTACACCTAACCTGGAGATGTTTTCCAGCTGGCACACTGGCAATGTGATGGGAATCCCTGTGGGTGCTCAGCACCCTGCAGTCACTTGGGGATGTAAATGAGGAACAGATAGAAGCACTTAGGCTGGCAAGCACTTAGGGAGGTGGATGAGGTACACATGAGTTTGGTGTAGCTGCACAGTTGACAGGATGGGCTGCATGGTCCACGTTCTTGTGTGTGCCTCTGTGTCCCATGAGCTGCAGCTAAGGAACAAGCTTTTTGGAGATTTCTACTGCCTTCTGCATGAGCTTGGAAAGGAAAGGCACAACAATTTCTTTTTATTCCCTGCATGCTTACCTTTTCCCTTTGTGCAGGGTCAGACTTCAGTGATTTGGGGAAGTTCTGGCACAGCTCTGAGGGAGGATATTAAAGGAATTGTCTGGATATGGTCCTGAGCAGCTGGCTGTGGATGACCCTGCTTGGGCAGGACCAGATTGACCTCCAGCAGCCCCTTCCAGCCCCTGCCACCATTCCATCAATCTGTGGAGTATCTGACCTGGAGAGGGGTGCAAGGGCAAATCTTACCAGTGTTGGCTGATTCATGTCTCTGAGCTTCCAGGATTTTAAAAAGAGTTTTTAAATGGTTTTATAGCAGTAGCATCAAATTCAAGGCAATGGATGACTACCCTTCGTGTGTTTTCATGATTTCTTTGTGCAAACTACAATGCTATAATGTCATTTAATGTGGCAAAGAGAGGTAGCATGATCTGCAGGGGGATTTTCTGTGTTACATTTTGCATTCATATTGCAAAAATATCTGGCAGTTTCACTGCCTGCATTACTAAATTCCTAATTAAAAATAATTAGGAAATAGCAGCATTGAAAATAATAGTAAAAGTAGCAAGCACAGCGGCAGTTTTCCTTCCTGTATCTCTTAGATAATTGTGCATTATTGTTGACATGGAGGCAGCATCTGATTTACTATGAGTTAGAAAAGCTTTCTTTTACATCATAAAGCTGTTGCTACTATTGCAAACAGAGTAATTTCTGGTGTTGTTTACCAAGCTTATTTCCCCCCCAGTATATTTTTACCTGGTGATTTGATGAGAATTAAATTTCAGTTTTCAGAGAAGGTCATGCCATTATGCGTGTCCTGGGATTGTAGTGCTTTCAAAACTATTCTTAGGATTTTGTAGGCTACACAGACAATTTAATGTGGACTTGTAGATCATTTGGAGTTTGTTAAGAGCTCCGTGAAAACCTTGGTGGTGTTGGTTTTCATGTTTGGTTTCCCAAATGTACTGGTATTGGCATCCTAGCAGAAGATGTGGACAGTATGTTTGACTAGGATGCCATACCCTTACTCTGAATTTTAACTGTCCCTTTCAGTAACTTCCTTGAATATTGAACTGTTATCCCGGGTAGCTTCCGATACCCAAGAGCTGAAACGAGACCTGGCTGTATTTTGGTATTATAGAGCTGTTTCTCTATTGACACGTGTGTACCCGTGGTGAGGAGAAGGGCAAAAACCAGCAAGCCTTGCAAGAAACCAGCCCCTGCAGCCTTCCTTTCTTTTAATTTTAATAATTTCAGCACTGTTGTTGTGAGGCTTTCTTCCCTATCTTGCTAGCAGTGTGGTGGTTATTATTGCTGGCTAACAGGATGGTGACTGTTGTCCTGGACAGGATTATTTGCTCTAACTGACCTGACGGTAAGAGCATGTACTGTAGAGAGTGTTCTGACCACATGACTATAAGAAGAACATCATAACAAGCCCACATGACTTTGTGTGTAAAACCAGTGATGGAGCTCTGTTTTCCTGGGGTTGGCTGAATGTGTGCCTGAAGCTGGGAATTGGCTTCAAGTGTGGTGCTTAATTGCTGGCTGGGGTTGAGCTACAAGTAGTAAGTGTTCCTGCTTAACCCAGCCAGGCTCTTTCCATTGCTGGTCCTGCTGTAAGTGAAGACAAACACATCACCTGAAGTGTTCTGACACTAATCCAGCCAGAGGAAGAATCTGGTCTGTGTGGGCTGTTGGCTTATTTGTCTGTTCACAGTTGTGTTGTGTTGAACTGGGAGAGGGGAGCAGCCCAGGAAGACTGGGGTGTTTGTAGGCTGCAGCAAAGAAAGCCTTAGCAAGGTCCTTGGAGCCTGCAGTGAGGGGCAGGAGCATGAAGTGAGGCCTCGGGAGGACAGGAAAAACCTCCAGGACCAGAAAGAGCATGATCATGTTTGCTGCAGCTTACATCTTTGACTGTGGCAGAAACAGGTGACAAATTGGCGCTTGTCTGACTGTGTGAGTGACATGGAATATCCTTGAGGGTGCCTGTGAGACCCACTTTTTCACCAGATTATTTCTACCTCTTCTTTCCAGAGGCACATTATGGATTTTCAGCCTCCATGTCTGTGTCTCTGTGTAACTCTCCTAAAGCTTTCTGCTCTCTGACTGTTCAGTAACTTGTTTTTGTGTGAGGTAGAAAGCTTGCTGTTGGCTTCAGCTCTTCATTTCTTCAGCTCAGACCGTACCATAGCTCATAGATGTTACAGGAAATGTAGGGGACTGGCATTTAGATAATTAACTGAAGAAGAGTTTTTTTTGTAATGGTGATGGTTTTGTTAGAAACCCCAAGAGGGAATGAGGAACTAATTAATACCAATTTAGTAGGTTGTTTGTATTTTCTTGTTGCTGTTTTGGTTGGGATTTTGCATAATATACTTTAAAATGTACATGAAGCAATAGTTGTGTTGAGCTTTACTGATGTCCTTCCCCCCCTAGTTTATAAATGTAATCTGTGTGTGTGTTAATCTTACCAAATATTCAAGGACTGTAACTGTAGTGTAGTTACACTGCAATTGTTCTAGTTCCAGTACAGTTTTATTTCATCTCTCTGAAGTTTGGTACATGAATGAATAGTCCATAAGGACCTTTCTGTTTTATATGCATTACATTATAAATTGGACTAAAGATTTACTTGGATATGAAATCCAATAAACAGAAGGTTAATGACATAAGCTTCAGTTTTATATTGTAATTTTAGTATGCAACTAATTTGATTGATAATTATGGGTGTTGTATTTAGACACAGGGGCTTTTTATGTTGAACACCTTTCAAGATCAAGTCCTCAGATTGTATAATTCCCTGGAGAGTTTTCTTTATGCCTGCATCCTCTGGGAAGCTGTACCGTAGCTATGGGAGTGTGATGTGTGCTGCATGGCTTATCCCAGTTTGATCAGCAAACCCAGCTATCCCTGGTGGGCAGAAGCTTTATCCCAGTTTAGCCGGTACTGTTGGTGTGCTGTGATGGAGTGTTTACACAGCCTAAGAAAATGTAGAAAAGGTTTACATCTCTGAAAAGTTTTGCTGCATGAAGAGACTTGGAACGCAAAGGTAAATACGTTTCTAGTGAGCTGCAGGTAGCTGAGCTGCAGTTCTGGATGGAGCACTGTTGAAGATGACTTCCACTATGTTTTGTTTTGTTACTTTATACTCAAAACCATTGTAAGCAGAACTCAGAATATTTTTTTTATTTTCTCTTGCATGTAGCAGTAAGTCTTGAGGATTATTTTAGCCTTCTATTTTAACAATATGCTTATCTTGAAATCAAAATTTTATTTGAGAATGCATTGCTCAGGGCTTGATAAACTCGCGTGAAGTGTTCTGTGCTTTCTGAGCAGAATCTAATTGTCCCCCATATATACAAACTGTGGCTACGAAGAAAGTAATTGTTTAGTTAGAACATTCAAACTGTAGCTAAAATTATTTAAAGTAATTGCCCAGTGTTATGATTTTCTGGATCCTAGGTGAGATCCTGGATAATGGGTGTATAGCAAATACAAAAAATACAGCTTGAGGAGCAGTGGTTTTTTGGTTGAGTCAAAAAATGCACTTTTAGTTCTTGAAATAAACTAGGGGATTTGTGCAATCCACCCCCATACCTTTGAATATCCTATCCAAAATCTTTCTTGGGTCACTTACAGACACTCTGTTCAACAAGGCAGAAACAGAAATGTTTGTTTATTCTCCTTGAGTTTCAATAGTGCAAAATAAAGAAAGTGAAAGTAACAGAAATTATGATTCCATGCACATCAAACACCTGCAATCCGACCTGCAAAAAAAGCCCAACGTATTCTGGGTTCTGCTGTCTGCTTCACTTGTCAGGTCAAGTGAGTAAGCTCTGGAAGGAAACTGCTGTTGGATGCATTTAAGAATCAGTCTTTAAGTGTTCAGCCCATTCTGTTGTCTGTCTCCAAATAATAAAGGGACTATCCACCCAAGTGTAAATACTAAATATTTAACTACCATTTTCAGTTCTTTTGTGACATTTTAAACTAAAATAATGGAACTGTTTGTTTTTTTAAAGATAGCTTTGTGTGCCTTTTCTGTAGAAGGGTTCCAAATGCATTCGGAAATGTGCATGTAGTCCCTATATAAAACCAAAACACAGATGTGTAGAGGGGTAGGAGGAGCTTTAGAGGACTGCTTGCTGTGTGTGGATTTGGTTTGGTTTTGTTCCTGAAGAGTGCATTGTGCCTCTTAGCAGGGCAGGACTATGTTGGAAGGTGTGCTTTTGAGTGAAATGACACAATTTGTTTTAATAAAATACAAAAAACTTATCCCAGTGTAATAATAACATTTCTGTATATTACTGGCAGCCACTACCCAGGCACCAAGAGATAAAGCCATGCAGAATTTTGTTTAATTTCTGGCCTCATGTATCAGAATGTTTGTAGAATTGCTGGCTTACCCCCTTGCCCACAGTTCTGTTTGTTCTTGAGGGATTGCTTTACCTGTGTGCTCTTAATTTAGTCCCAAGTTCCTTGGCCCGTAGCTTCTAATAACCATGTAGAAGTTAAAAATTCCCTTAATTGTTGGTATCAAGAAGGCCTTTGCTAGATCTGAAGGTGAGATAACGTAGCTCTTTGTTCACTGATGTTTTTTTCAGAGCTTCAAGTTGCCTCATAATCTCAGAACAAGTAAACTTACCAAACTTATTACCAAACATAGTCAAGCATGTTCACTATTAAACCAAGTGCCTTGAGTGAGATCCCTCCTTCCTGCTTTAAACTGTGGGAAAGGAGAAAGAAACAGAATCTTAGTAAGTTCTTTAAATACTAGTTCTGCCAAAATACAGATTGCAAATACGACTTCGAAATGTTATCTTGGATCATAACTTGTCTTGTTTTCACCACTGCATTTAGTATTTTAGGGATTGCTGAGTTCTTATTATTGCATCATTTCTCATTGGATTTTTGAATCTCTGTCTGAAGCAATGGGTGTATTAATCTTGAACACAAGATTAACACACTAATATCTTGCTAATCTTGCGTTAGTCTTTATGGTCATGTACCACCTGTACACTTATCTCCTCATAACTGTCAGTACTAGATAATGCTGCTGAGAGAGCGTTTTCCAGGATGTTGTGAGGAGAGGAGTGGGCTGTGGATGGAAATTCTCCTATGACCAGAAATGGATGAAAGTTTCTTGTGGAAGTACAATCTTGCTTTGTCTTCATATGTCACTTTTGATATAGTGATTAAACAATGTCCTTTTACTCTGCATCTACTTTCGGCTGTTTTCAGTTGGGAGCTAGATTTCACATTTTGAATTTACAAAACAATTAAAGTTGATTTCATTAACAAATAGAGCGAGGAATTTATTTACTCCTGTAATGCACTTAGCCCGTGTGTAGAATGTGTCTGTATTGTCTAGAGCTGTTATCAACATGACCTCACTTTTATTTATTTATATTGACTGAAATGCATTTTATGATTAAATATGTTGTATACAAGATACTCAGCTTTCAAAGCTTTTAAATTGTTATGGGTTTTTCATATCTGTGCTACTGTAATCGCTTTATAGGCAAGATGCCAAAGCAACAGTGTCACATATCCTTGCACCTTTTTACCATTATAGTGGGGTTTTTTTGCTTCCAAGTTTGTTTTTTGAGTTAGTAGTAAATAGATACACTTTTTTTGCCCAGCTTGGGTATATCTGGATATTTAAGCTCTCCCACTGTGTTAAGAGAAATACAAGGCACAGCTTGACAGAAATAAGTTCCCCGCAATTTTGTGTTAAAAGAACAAAACCAGCAGACTGCCAGCATGTTTCTGGCGTTTCTTTAGTAGGATCCTTGTGTCCTAGCAGTGACCTAGGAAACCCTGTCATGACATTGTTGCATTCTGTTTACATTTCTATTACCTTTCTTAGATTACCCTGGGGAAGTGAGTCACTCTTGCCCCAGAAGGAACTGATGTCAGTATTTATCACATAATTATTGTGTAACTGCATTTCAGAACAATAGTAGTTCAGATTGAAAGGGACCTCAGGATGTCTACAGCCTTTTGCTCACAGCTGTTCGTTTCAATGCTCAATTTCAAACTAAACTCTGACCTTTCTCTAAACTTTGAGTCAAATGTTAAAAATCCAAAGACAGAGACTGCACAAACTCTTTGGGCAACTTGTTCCACAGCTTGACTGACCTTGGTGTGAAATTGCTCTTGTGTGCATCTGTGCTGTCTCTCATCAGCTCCTCCCTCAGTGTCTGACTGCTGTCAGAATACCTGTCCACCATGCATGGCTGTGAAGAGCCTGTCTGTGCCGTTTGGTAATCTCCTGCATGTTGAAGGGCATCTTGGGGCCCTCTGAAGCCACCTTCTCCCCAGGCTGAAAAAGCTCCATTCTCTCTCCCTCCTTGAAGGGGAAGAGCTCCAACCCATAACCATCTTGGTGGCCTTCTGCTGAATGTGCCTTCCTTACTGTCTCTCTTGTATCAGAGACCCCAAAACTGGACATTTGGACATGATTTTCTAGGTGTGATCCAGCAAGTGTCACCTCTTACTCTGCTCAGCCATGGCCGTGCCCTTTGAGCCCGCTGTGCTGTCAGCTTTCACTGGGAAATGCTGCTGACATGGGGCAGGGTGTCGGGTCCTTTTCCAGCAGAGCTGCCCCCCAGCCAGCCACTTCCCAGGCTGTGTCGTGATGGGTAAGTTACTCCACCCCAGCTGCAAGACTGGTTTTTAGACGTTCAGGGGATCTTTTTTGAAAGAAAGAAGAAAAACCTCAGGTTCTCTTTGATCAAAACCAGGTGGACATGAGTTTTCTTCCTTACAGTCCCAAGCAGTGCAATTTCTTTTGTGATGTAGCATGAGGTGTTTAGTTTACTAACAGCTTGGGAAAAATCCACTTTCTAAAAGCTCAGAAACCGGTTTTCTGTGTTTTGTTGTGTTATCCATGTACATACCTTGATTATTTTGTTCAGGTGTGCTTAGAAACTGGTCACATTACATAACTTAATTGGGATCAGTGTAGGATGCGTGGGATAGTTTTGATTTTAAACAAATACATGAATGCTGATCTCTAGAAATGACACATTGATGTACTGTTCACCTTGAATGTGACCATTCCGTTTTACTTCCTTTAGCAATAAAATATGGAGCTACAAAGTTTCACCTTCCTGTGGCAAAACTCTGGTCAAGTTCTAAACGATGTTATGCTGGGGTGAGCTCTTTCAGCTTTGCTGTGGTAGCTTACGCTGGGGCAGAACTAACCCTTCTGTTCTTGGAGGTAAATTTCCTGAGCATATTTGAGAAATATTTGACTGAACTTGGCTCTGCTGTTACTGTGTCAAGTTGGTGTATTTGCCCACCTAATTTTGTTGGAAATTAATCTGCTGGATGAGTAAATGAATGTAATGCTGGGTGGCCAGCTCCTGTTCATCTGAAAAGAAAGGTAATCACCAAACAGAACTCAAGCTATTAATTAAGATAATTTTCTTGTTTTGGTTAGAGGGGCTAACAGTTTTTGGTATTCAGAATATCTGTATATTTAATTTCTAAGAAACTTCTAGTTTTCTGCTGCTGTAGTCACTACCGTAACAGACCTTTGCTGTTGCTTCTTTCCTTGTTTTTTTAAATTGAAAGACTGTAAAAGTATTCTCTTGTAATGTTAATCCAACCCTGCATGTGCAGTTTTTGCTCTTGGGTTGTCTCCTTTTGCCTGACCTTGGGCTGGATGATTCATCCTTCTCTGAAGGCACCATCTCACTGAACGCTGCTTCCCTGCCTCTTGTGACAGGATGCACGTCTCTTGCTTCCAAGTTGTTACTTCTGCAATAAAGGAGGACCTGTGCCACAGTCTTAAGCTGACTGCGTGAACAGTGTCCAGGTGTGGGCTTGTAGGCCTGTTGTGGTCTTGATGTTTTGTTTTTCCGCCCCCCAGAAGCCCTGTTTTAGCCCATTCTGCATAGGAGTATGTCCCTGAAAGCTGCCTGTCCTGTGCACGCTCCAGATTTCATTTTAACTTACCTGTATTTTTATGTGGCAACCAGCTGCTCAAAAGGTAGATAGAAGGTAGGATTATCTTATTACTGTCATCATTTTGCTCTGTCCTCAAGCTTCTCTCAACTTGTGTAATCACTGCTCTGTTAAACTTCAGAGATTGGTTTTCATTTGATGGAATGTATAGAGTATGATGTACTTGAAGACATATGGATATTACTGCTATGCAGCTAATAATAGCAGATGCTGTCCTTGCCTAAGTTCTGCTCACAAGTCCAAGGATTTATTTGAAAACTGTCAATTTAGCTCATAGTGAAATGCCCCAGCAGCGAGCAGGAGCAGTAGCAGCTTTCTGCTAACCTGAAGTGTGAGATTTGTGTGCAGAACTACAAATGGGGAAAAAGTAATAATGGAATTTGAACAGCCAAATACGCTGTAATAAGGTAGAATAAGGCTGTATTTAATTAGCCAGTAACAAATGCTAACCTCGTTTTAGATCAGGAAGCAGTGATGAAACAGAGACTTCTGATGAGTTTTGCTCTCATTGTTTCTTGAGGCCAATTTGGATGATAAATCTACACCAAGAATGATAGTTGGAGTGAGGTAGGAAAGCTAATAAACTTCATGAAGCCTAAGAAAATGGCGTTTTCAACTTGGTCTCTTGTTGGTGAGACTGAGTGTGTCCCGGTGTGAAGTTTTCTTTTCCTTTTTTGATTTTTTTTCTTCTTTTAACAGGAGAAGAGGGTTTGAAGTCTCTATTTTACTTATGTGGTTTTACTTATGTGGTACTTGTATGTCTTCAAGTTTCTTAGGCCAGATTGAGAGTATGCAGTCTGAAGCATACATGCTGTGGATCATGGCTTTGGGACAGTTCCAGCTAGAACAAAGCTCACAGTAGATCTGTACTTAGCCAAACTTCAGCAGCCTTGCTTGGCTCCTAAGTCTCGTACTTCGACGCGGTTCCCAGGAAGGACAAAGGCATGTGGTCTATAATGTGCTCCGCCACTTGCATATGACAGGATTTTGATTTCATTACTGTCAATCTGCATTGTTCTGTGGTAGGTTTTTCTAGGTGTTGTTTCCACACTTGCGGAAGCCATATTTTTCAAAGTGGAATTAAGTCTTTTGTTAGTAGGCTATTAAGCATTAGAGCAATTTACCAGGGGAACCATAAGGAACAGTGTCACCTTTAATATTTAATTCAGGATTAGCTGCCTTGTGTGGGATGGAACTGATTTAACTTGTAGCTGTAAATTTCCTCAGGGAAGTCTTAGGTAAATGCTCTGGTTTGTGTTATTGGGGTGGTTAGAGGTGATGGTTTGCAGCCCTTGTGCAGGCTCAGCCCATCAGATGTGCCAGTGCAGTCTCCGTGCTGTTAGAGGAGGGTGCCTGCCTGCCTGGGCTGTAGTTACTGCTGGCTTCGGGACTTCATTTCCAGAGATATCTGGAGTCATGAGGATTTCTAAATGCATCCATCTGATAAAGTTGGCTGCATTCTGTAACAGTTTTGGTGATCTTCCCAAGCAGTTCACCTCTATTGCATTTGGTGAGACAGAAGTTGGTTCTTTTTATCTTTGGCAAGGTAACAGATGCTGGTTCTGATACTGAAAAAGCTTTTTGCACAGTCTCATTGTTACTTTTGGCAGAGCCAATGTGGTAAATCTACCAAAACAAAGAAGAAAACGCAGTAAGAAAAAGACTTTATTGTATTCAACCAGAAATACAGTTTGACTTTCAGTTAATATCTAATTAGAGGCTTAAACAAAAAAGTTAGAAATTACCTGTTTAGTATTTCAGTCTTGATGGACACATTTTAAAACCTAAACTAGTTAGTGTGATGAATCAAAACAGGGCCAACGTGACCGAAGAGTTATTGAGGTGAAATTTTGAGCCCCTGGCTTGGAAAATTGATCCTGTGAAATTGGTTCAAGCGTGATAGGAATGAAAACAGTTAAAGCCTCAACACCTGCAAATTTCTTACTTTTAAAAATATTGGGGAAGATGCTGTAGAGCCAAACAGAAATGGGCTTTTATATATTGCCCTGCATGTGGAAAGTTATGTATCTTGGGTGTTGCTACTGAAATAGAGAAACTGGAGGTAATACCGTGTGTACAGGCATTGGCACTGAACTGACTTTCTGGATGTGCTATGCATCTTAACAAAATGTATGATTTGGACAGAAACATATGTGCTGATTGCTTGAAACCTGCTTTCCAACATTTTCAAATGTTTACGCTTAGAATTGGAAAAATTATTAATTACAATTTGTATCCCCACTTTTCTAAAAATGTCCCCCAGTACGTAGGTGATGCCTGTTTGATACGACCCTTGATGCCTTTTGCTCCTGGCAGTGTTAGAGCTTCTGCTCTTTTCCTGTACTGTAACAAATGTCAGCAAGTCAGGAGCCCAGCTGACCAAAATGGGGAAGGCAGAATTCTTGTTGTTACTGTACCAGCATATCTGGGTCTATTAAGGTATTTTGCAAAGTCTTTTTATGACACTTTCCAGGACCAATGTGCAATTTGAATGGTTTCTTCCTTTTTTAGAAAGGGAAAGATAACTTGTAATATATTTTATTTGGGATGTTGGTTTTATTCTTCTTTTCCTGCTGCTTTTCCTGTGCTTTTTAATTCTCTCCCATGCTCAGCAAAAAGGATATGTTGTTTTTATTCTTTGTTTTGTTTTATATGGTGTTTTGTTGTCTTAAAATTATTCTCCCCTTGATAAATAAGCAGTATTCAGAAGGGAAAAAAGGTTAATGTTCTTCTTCTACCTGGCATATATATTAGTTTAATTTTAAAATATTTATGTATATAACATCAGTAAACTTCTATATTAGGAAAAAAACCTCTCTAGCTAATTGACTGAAGAAGTATCTGTAGAAATAATCGCCTTGGGATCCAGTGTTTGCATCTTCAGTTAGTTTTCTTCTGAAAGAGGTTAAATCTGTCCTCTTCATGTGGATATAATTTCTGATTTTAGTCTGAACTGATTTAGCACTATCAGTCTGCTGCTTTTATCTAGGTGTAGTATGTGTTATGTCCTGTGCCTCTGATCCTAAAAGACACACCTGTTGTCCTGGCAACACCTCCCACTTTTACATGGCAGAGGCTGATATTCTCTCTTTCAGTGGAGATACTCCATAATAAGCTCTTCATGTTTGAGAGCTTAAACTCAGACCTGAAGTGATGTTTGCTGTTCTGGTAAGTGTGTGCTTGAAGTGTGTGAGTAAAAACCTCCTTGTATTTGATATCTTGCAAACTGGAAGAGTATGAGCTCTCCAACTAAAAATAAAATGTTGGAATTTTGCTGTCCTATTCCCTCAGCTTCTTAATTTTTATGAAGCTAAAATGGAAGTTGGCATAAGCAACATCTGACTGATATTTCTGCTTGAGAACAGAACCAAAAGCTGAGCAAAGCTTTTGTTTGGAGAACAGGAATGCTGCTTTGCTATATTAAGTAAAACATAAGATTTGATTTCTGAAGAAATAATTATTTAGCTGGTTTTGTCTATTTTTGGTACAGGTTATTAATGCTGCTTTAGCTCTTGCTGCCAGACCAAAAAGTCAAGTTGTGAAAAACAACATGGAGATATATAGGAGTACCTGGGAGAATCACATTCGTGTTCTTACTGAAGCTGTGGATGATATAACAAGTATTGATGATTTCCTTGCTGTATCAGGTATGGTAATTTTTAGAATCCAATTGTTCTTTCATATGCTTTGAAAACTTTTATCATGTTTCAGTAGGAAACCAGTGAAAGGTGAGGCTGAATAAGGATTTGTGAAACCATTGGTGCTGTTTGAAATGTCCCCACCCAGTGGATATTCCGGCTGTGCATGGTGTAGAGCTGGGCAGAAGTCCCTGGGGCTGAACAGGCAGGCCAAATGACAGGGGTACATTTATCCATTCTCCCAACTTCGTTTACCTCTGCAGTTTCAATCCTCTCTGCAGCTCTGAGAAGTCTCCAAGGAAAAGAAGTTGCATATCCCTGTGTGTATACCTTAAACAAGAGGTTCTTGTGATACCCTGTGTTCCTGTTACTGTGGAATGCGCAGTAGAACTCCTGGAATTTTCAGTCACAGATATTTGTCACACAAAATGGACTTACAGATTTCTTCAGCGAAGAGGCCTTGGGTAATAAACTGTATTTACTGAAGCAGTGAGTGTCTTCAGCATTTAAAAAGAAGATAGAAAACTGTTGTTTCATTTTTTGCAGTTTAAAGATTCCAGTTCTGAAGTAAGGTTCTGCCCTCACTGATGAAAAGTATTCAGCAAAACATTTCAGTTGCACAGTGCCTGTTTCTTGTGTTGTTGCTGCTAAAATACACCTTCATACGCATGGTTTAGAAGTCTTTATATTGTGAAGCACATGTACATTTGTATAATTCTACTTTTTTGATTTCTCTTAAAGTAGCATAACATGAAAAGGAGGGAAAAATCAGTCTCGTCTTCATTAAATGTGGTTTAATTCCTATGTTACCCATATGGTCAGTGGGCCCTGTGCTTGCCCATTGCTCTCTGGGCATGTCCTTTGGGCTTAGTGCCGTTTGTTAGGACTGTTTGGTTTATGCAGCAGTAGGAAACATGAGTGGTTCTGCACATGTCAGTAGTTTGAAACCCATGTAAGTGAAGTCAGAACTAAGTTCATATTCCCAAGTTATGCTTTGCTCATTAAATGTGAGGGTAGACTCTTGCCTAAAAGGGGACAGAGCTTGGTTATTCATTGCTCGAAAGCTTATTTGCTATCTATTCATGAAGTTACTGTCCTGGTGTATCTCAGCATCTTAATACAGAGAAGCATAACCTGAGAATTATTTTCTCCCTGTGTAAGTTAGCTTTTAATGGAAGTGCTTTATGAACCTTATAGATTTGCTTATAGTGCAAATCTTTCTTGTTTCTGAAATTTCCCGAAATTTATGCAGGTATAGCTAAAACTGTTAATGAAGATATGAAACAAGTCAATTGCTAATGAACAAAATACATGAATCTCTTTAAAACTCAGGAGATTTCATAGTAGGTTAAAAATCTTCAGTCAAATTCATTGAGCTAAATGTTTCTTTTTATCTATACAGCTATGATTCATTGAAATGGCACACTTCAGATTTTTGTTTCAAAATTTCTTGGACTTGAAGAATAAAGTTAATCATTCCAGTAATAATTGTGTAAAAGAAAAATCTGTCATTGAACAGCTGCTCATTTCAGAGAAGACTCCTGGCTTTTTAGTGTATTTTACATTCCTTGGTTGAACACAGTTGAATGATTGACAATATTTCACAGTAAGTAAAAGCAGAAACTAGTTCAGGTAGCACTGATGTGTAGGCCTGCATGTCATGAGGTCCAAAGAAGGAAAACATTCCTATATTTGCTTTAAACTGTGTGTAGAACATCTGTAAGCTTTGGTAGAACCCTTTGGCACATGTTAATTTAATTTGTTTAAACTTCAAGTGTCATGCTTGTTCTTAAGTGATTTGTTGAGAAGATGTTTCTCTATGGCAGTGTCACATTTTTCCTTTGGGAAGTTTTTTTTTATTAGCTCATGTACAAAGAAGTAATTAATAGGAGTAATTATAAGGAACAGTGCAAGCCTCTCTTGGTCTGCTCCACAGGGTATTAGCACCATTACTGTGTTCTGAGGGATTAAAACATTCATACATTGCTCTGTCTGAATAGAAAAGTTAGAAGTGTAATAGAAGATGGTATCTACCCTCTTCTGGAAATTACTCGGTAATTAGGAAAGATAACGTGTATTGAGGATTTTGCGTTGTGTTTGAGAGGAAAGGAATTCTAGAACCAATATTTAGTGGCCCTGGTTTTTTCTACAGAAAACAGTACTGTACACCACATGCCAACATGGGCATATGGGGCGAAAAATACCTTTTCAAATAACATATTTCTTTCAGAACAGGTTCTGTGCTGTGTTGGTGCATCAGCTCTTCACTTGTGAGTTGGATTGGCTGAGTTTGCAGGTGGTGAGGGAAATGATTAGTCCTGGAGTGTCAGGATTGCGTTCCAAGTTATAGGACACTTTTAGGAAATACAGTAAACATACCTTCCCTAGTGGTTCTGGTGATTCAAAACTCTGCATCGTACAAGAGAATTGCCTACTTTAAAGTTTATTTCCAATTTCTTCTCTGACTGATTGATAGGTCAGATATTTTTGACAATCCTGCCTGTCCCACTGGCACTCAGGGAAGGAGAATTGTGAGCATTTGGAAGGCTGGTTGTGGTTTTTTGTTGTTTGTTTTGTTTTCCAGTTTTTATAAATGACATTTAATAATGAACAAAATGCTGTTCTTTTTCTAAGTGTATTGGTCCTTTCAGATTCACGTGTCTTCTTGTAATTGGATTTTTTTCTTGTTTCAGTTGTTTTATTCTTGCTATTTATATATGATATTGTTTTTCAAAGGAGAATAGCACTATAGAACCAAAAAAAAAATGAAATCCGGTCTCTACAAGTGAAAAAGAGGTCGGATTGCAAATAGCTGAAGTGGAGGTCTGTCCTTGTAAAGGAAAGCAAGAGTTAATGACTTGTGTAAAAAAAAAAAAAAGTCATTGTAATTATGAAACATTATAAATGATGATACTGTTGTTCATAGATTTGTTACACCTTGTAGGAACAGAGAATCAGTCTCAGCCTGTCGGTTTTGGATAGTTAATTTATGCAAGGAAGAATGTGGGTATTAATCTTTACAACCCACTGAGATTAAGTTTAAAAATTACTGTCATCCATTTATCATGATGATATGAAGGCTACAGATTCATAAATTAAAATGTGCTGTTGCATTTGATGCATGAATTTCCAGGAAACGAGTTTTGTTATGCTTGTAATTGCATTCATGTTGAAAGATCCTAAGTTTTATCTTCAACTCTGCTCTTGTAAACGGACTCTTTAGTGTCTCTTCCCTTATACAATCAGCCTGGAAACAGAGTTAGAGGCTTGTTTCCTAATGTTGATTCTTCTTTGTTATTTTAATACTCTTTTATTCAAAATTGCCTTAATAAACCTAGTGGGTATAGATGGAAGATCTGATACGTCAGTATTTCCTTCCTTTATATATATGTTTTCTGCTCCTGATGATGGTGTGTAATTGCAATGACAGGTTAATTGCAATTATTAAGGATTTCAATTTTGTCATGTGTTAGAAAACCAGTAAGAAAAGACTTGAATCTTTTAGTCCCAGAGTTAACTCAGTTTTTTCAAGGACCATATAGGTAAGAAAAGCATCAGAAATGCATTTATATATACAAAATTCTCAAGACCTGTGATTTTGTTTTTCCTTTCGTCTTCTTGAAGAGCTTGCATGACAGACCCCTGTGCTGCTTCTCTGTCCTTTTCTTAATGTCCTTGCCCAAACTATGATTGTTTCATTAGTTGGGCCTTCTCTTCAGCCTCCCCTATGCTGTCTTGAGTTTTGCTCTGTCATATTTATATCACAATGCTTAAATCCCTATATTAGTAGCTCCTCTTTTACCAAAATGGAAGTGCCGTGTTTTCATAAAAACGTTTCCTTGTTCTCCTCTTTTCTCATTCCTCCTCATGCGTAAATAAATCTCTCTTCTTCAAGTACTGTCTGCAAATGACACAGAGCCTTTTCTGTTGTGTAAAATGGAGTCTGTGTTCTCTGCCCTTTTATATACCTTCTTAAAATACAATTTGTCTTAAATGTGTTTTGGCCCTTGTGATTGCATCAGCGCTTTTAATTGAATTAATTTTTTTAAGGTAAATGCATTCCAAATAATGGGTAGTAAGTCATTAGACACTGAGAGAGTTGTGTCTGGTGTCCAGTTTGTTGTTTCCCTACCAGAAGTTCTGTTTGCTACTCTTTACCTGATGAAGTCATAGTGACAGCAGTGACTTACGTGTCTGCCTTGGGTAAGGGTTTGTGTAAGTCCCCCGAGCAGTTTCCACTGCTAAATTGGTAATGGGGAATGTGGACATGGGCAGATCAATCTGCAGGAGAATCTGGAGAATCTGCTGCTTTTAGTACTGTGAACAGAGAGGTATTTTATAATGTATACACAGGTGCCCCACAGTTCAGCTCCTTACAGAAACTGGCCTGAAGTGTCTTAAATGGGTAAAGACTTCAGAGACTGCTGAGGAAGTTCTGTGATGGGATTAAGGATCATTCAAGATAACTTGAGTAGGTAAAAGGGATTACTATTTTAACTGAAGAGTTGGGACCAATCAGTGACTCCTGACAAGAGGGAGAAGAGCCGTAGTTCACCTTCCTATAGTACTCTTGTTCCAGGGTGATGGGCAGACTTTCAGAGTGGATCCAGGGAAACTGTGCACATTTCTCCCACCACATGGAGTAGAGAAGATTACATTCCAAATGTGGAGTGTAAGGAATTCCCAAAAAGTCTGAAATCACGCAAGCTAGAAATTTGTTTCCAGTCTCACTACCCTTCCCTTGGAATCTAAAAATGAAGTTTTTCCAAGCATGGTGGGAAACACTATGATGTCACAGTGTCGAACAGAAGTTAGAAGTTGCCTTTTAATGTAGACCTGTGCCATCAGAAACTACTTTTAATTCAAGGAAAGCAGCAAAATACTGGATGTTACAGTAAAGCTGTTGGAGAAAATTCATTTGTGGGTGCAAACAGTCTTATGGCCGTCAACAAGAGCAAGAGCTGAGACCGTATTTTTGACTGCTCTTGTTTGATTTCAGTGAAGATTCCTCAGTTAAACACCAGAAAAAATAATCAGGAAAAAAGAATCTACCTTATGTATTTTGTCCACAGGCCTTTTACTAAAGAAATAATTTACTGATCACACAGAGGGAGCAAATATCCAGCTTCACTTCTTTCCCCAACATTTATAGCTCCAGATCAGGAGCTCCAGCTGCTGCTGCTGCAGTTTCTACGGCTGAGAGAGATCTTCAGTAGTTGATTAAGAAAGAGTGGGTCAGGTGGACTTTATGAACATGTGGGGTAGCATGTACGAAATGGCAGAATAGAAGAACAGAATTAAAGACTAACAGGCATTAGAAGAGAACTCTGGAGATTTTCTACTAAAGCATCTTGTGCAGAGCAGGACAAACTTTCAATTTCCTACAGAAATTTCATTTGAAACTTCTTCAGTTATATGTGGTCTAGATCTTGATTTTAATTTGGTCTTAGCTATTATTGTACAACAAAGCTTAAGCAACGCAACACTTAACTAGTATTAATCTACTGCAATAAAATGTAAAAAATGTCTGCTTGACAAATCCCTTCTCTTGGTTGCATCACTGAGAGAAGAATGCAATGCATCTGAATCACAGCAATGAAGAGTAGATTCATGTAAGTGTATTTCCATGAGGTATTTTTTGGAGGGTGGAGAATGGGGACCCAGTGCTTTATTATTTCTATGTAGTACTAAACCAGTTGTTGAATACTTTCAGAAGAGATCCTGACAGAAGCCTCTGGGTTTGTTATACATGCTTTTGGCTGGAGTGCACAGAAGTCAGTTTGTGTTTGGTAATGTTCTTCTCCAAGCTGTTATGGGCTTTAAGGGCTATTTTTGGGTTTTGTTGCATCCTTTGGAAGAGCTATATGAGATGGACTTTTGTGTCTCAACTCTATTCCTGTGTATATTGTTGGTGTTCTTTGTAGGCTTTATGTTAATGTCTGTTTGTGGTTGATGGCATAAAATAGCTGATTGAAGTTTGTGCAGTTCTCCGCTCGCGTTCCCCTGGACTCGGGTACCACTGATTGCACTAAGCAGCTGTCAGTCTTGTGACACTTGATCCTTAAGAGACCTTAAGTTATAGAGTTGCAGGCTTTTCATTTAATTGTCTCTGAATTAGTATCAAGCCAATGTTTGTTATGAATCATAACTTTTAAAAGAAAAGTAGTTCTGAATAGGCGATTTTATTATTTTTACCAAGTCTGACGAACATTTCTTCTTCCATCTACAACTGAATACATTTCCTAAGCTTAGTCTCCCTTGTTTTTCTTTGGTACTCAGTGGACAGAGGCTCATTTTGGGAGAGTGGCACTGCTTGTTCTGGATGATGCAGTCATCCTCTCCTAAATACAGAAAACGCTTGTTGAGATAAGACTAATATAAAATGTTATTAATTCTCCCCTTGATCTTTCAGTCTGATGTATTTCCTGTAGCTAGGTTTTTTCAAATCTGTAGCAGATGTGTAGCATTATCCAATTTTGTGCAATAGAGGCAGACCTTTCCTCTGTTTTTTCAAAATTACTTTGCATCAGTCATTTTTTAAGAAAAACTAGTGTCCTTTTAGTTCCTCTGCCTTTTCACATCCCTAAATGCAATTATATGCAAGTACACTTCCAGGTTTTATAATATTCTGAATATCACACAGCCTTCCTTATCTCTGCCCTGTGGTAGTTACTCTGCTGTTGAACTGTTCTTCATTATCCAGTGTCACATTCATATAAAGATATTCTTAAGAAATAACTTCCTCGATGCTGCCTGTCCTGTTAATCGCTTCATATTCATTTATCCATGATTGTGTCATAGTCTACCCAGTGCTGCTTTTTTTTTTCCCCCAGAACCTCAGATAATCTGAAAGAATAATTTATAGTTGCCATAGGAGGCAGGCAGAATGGAAACAGACCAAGATATGAAGGAGGTGTTAATATCTTTTTGTTACATTTGAAGGGAGGAGAAAGCTCTGGAGTTTTAGTATAAAACCCCTTCTGCTTGTCTGTAACAGAAAAAGCAAACTTCAAGCTAAAAATAGCTTAGGATTTAACTTAATTTATGACATTTTGAGAGAGGAGGATGCAGAGCAGCAGAGGTAGGTAACAAGTTCTCCTCTGTTCGTTGTGCCTGCTAACCAGTGGTTGTGCTTCTTTTAGGATCTGTGATGGTTCCCACTGATGGTCACACACCAGCAAACTGCATCCAAATTAAAGTGGTAGTTACGCTGGAAAAACCTGTCTGTCCCTACTAATGCTTCTCATATTCCACTGGAAGTTTTAGATATGCTTAGAAATTATTTAATGCCAACTGCTGAAATTCAGGTTAAATATGCTGAAAGGTTGTATCCAGTGTTGTAGAATTTTGAAGTTTAGAAACCATTTTATAAGTGATTTCTCCTCATTTTATTCCTAAATTTGCTCAGCTCTCTAGTAGTGTGCATTTCCACTGAAAGTTTCTCATATCCTTTCTCTCCTACCCCAGAATCTTCTAATTTTTCCTTTGAAGTTTAAATTCTAAAACTTCTAGTCTCCTTCCTTCCTCCTTTTCTCATTAAAACAAAAAAAAAAAAGCCTTCTGCAAGATGCCGGTATGTGTAGGTAAGGCTGTAAAATTTGAGTGCTTTGTCTGCTAATTTAGGGGAACTGCTTGCAAACAGAAACAGTGTATGACATCTCTGCTTTTTGCTTTTTTAAAAAAATTTTTTTGTGACGCACTTTGTGTTGTGGTTTTATTCAGTGGTTTAGGAATGCATGTTAGTGTTGATCTTGCTGAACAGCTACACTAAGCCTGCATTATGGAATGTGGTAGTTGGAGGTTATTGCAGTTCTGCACTTCTGCAGGCAGAACTTTCTGTGCTTTACTGGTCACTTGTTTTTTGGTCAAAATACGCAGTTATGCTCAAGTCAGATATGAAGTGTTGGGTGTAATCTGGGCTAATGAGATTAGATAATGTAATAATGCAGTAATTTTCATCTTAGTGGATACTGAAATGCTTAGTCTGGACTCTGAGATTGAGACATCTAAGGGGCTCCCTAGTAGAGCTTGATTGTAGAGCCAAGGTCACCCTTCTTTTAACTTTGTAACATCACTACATCTTTTATTGTGTTAAAAAAACAGCACTCAATGAGCAACACTTCTGTGTATCATAAGGCCAGGTCTCAGCGAGGAAGTATTAATAGCATTGCATTTTAGATTTTGATCAGGCTCTGTTTCAGATTACTTTGGGCAGTTATAGTTATTAAGATGACAGTCTGGACAGTTGAAGTCACTCAAGTTGCAAAATATACTGTAAATACTTGGGCAAGGAGTAAAGGAATGATTCAGATTTCTGTCTTGCTTATCTCTCTTGATATAATTTGTTTTCCATCAATGGTTTAAAGTTCTGGTTCAGTTTATTACCACTTTTCCAGTCCATGTAGCATGTTTACAGATGAATGCTTCACAAAAATTGCCAGTTACAGATTTGCCCTTAGCATAGCTATGGAGATCGTGGGGAAAAGAACCCAAACCAACGAGATGCTCTTCAGAGACTTAAGATTAAATTTGGTGTTTTCGTGCTGGTCTTCTGGCACCTGCAATAGCAAAATACCATGCCTTGCTTTTTGTAGGAGAAGAAACATAAGAATCTAAGTAGAGATGTGTGCACTTAATTACAGTTCCAACAGGAAGGTAAATTACACAGTGGGTTTCAATAACTTTTAGATGAAGTTTGTTCAGCCCAGCTGTAATGTGCTTCAGGATAAAATATGAATTCACTAAACTTAAAATGGTCAAGCTCCCTCTTCATTGTTCTCACCTGGCTTGTAAGAAAATGGCCTTGAATTTTTCCCTCTTTTATCAAGACTAAGAGCTAGATCTGTGTCAATGAGCACGCAAAGTTTGTTTTTGCAGGTACAGCTCTTAGCAGTTAATGACCCACCTGAAAATTCTGTCAAAATCATCATACCACTTTGCCATCGCTGGAATATCCTCTACTTTTCCCTCCTCTTTCTTTTAAACTCTCTTTCTTCCATAACATTATAATAGCTGTAATTTCACCAGTGTAGGGATATATCTTGTGGAGGAGTAGAAGGTTTAGTTCTGCTGCTTACTAAAATGGATAGTTTTAGATGGAAGCAAGGACAAGAACTATTAGCAGCATCTAAGATATGTATTTACTGTCAGGTATTCTCTGGGAAATCACAGCATTATTTGCCTTTAATTATTGTTGAGCTGGTATGCTTCTACTGTTTTCTTAATTGACTTCAGAAATTTCTATGCTTAACAGTAATGACTAATTTATAGGTCAGTATTTTGTATAGGCTTAGGGGTTTTTTTCACTACACGTTTATTTGACTTCATTGACATTGAACTGGTTTGCTTAATTCACCGATCACTTGGTACTGTGATACCATCTTCAGTTCTTTACTGTCAGCTTTGACTACCTGGAATGAGAAAAGACAAGAAAAATTCCCTCCTTTATTACTTCAATAGTCTCCTTTTATATTATTTTTGAAAGTACTGAATTACACTGTTTCAAAGCCAATCCCTGTGGAATGCTGGCTTATGGAGTTGGGAAAACTGTCTGCTTGTTTCTGCCCCTTGTTTTCTCTTTTGTAAGAAGTAACACCTTTAAATCTGTCATGTTATCCTATGCCATCTCAGAGCCATCTGGGAATAGCAGCTGAAAGCCTTTTGGAAATCCAGTGTGCGGTTACCTACTGAAGTGCTTCTCTCACTCTTTGCTGGTGCCTCCAGTTTGTGATCACAGCTTTCTACTCTACAGAGCTACCTGGACTCTTCTTACTTATGTTGTTTTTCAGTCTCTCTCTGTTCTGTTTTATATAGAAGTTATACCAGTTTGCCAGCAGAAATACTACATACAGGTTTCTGATTCCTACCAACCACCTCAAAAGTTAACACCACAGTAATCCATTTTTCTTACTCTGTTATTAAGATAAATAGAACTTGATATGCTTTGTGTCACAACTGATAGTTCAACGAGTAGTTTTCAGTTTTCTTTAGAGGAATGTATTCTTCCTAGAAATTTGTTGATGTCATGGTATGCATTTTGTTTTAATTGAAAATCTAGCAATGTCTCCTACCTCCCTTTGGTATCCCTATCCTTGCCTCAGAAGTAGCTTGCAGTCCTGATACACTGATTTAAATGCAAATTGCTCTTGCAACACTCCTGGCTTAGATTCAAGGGCAAGCATTACAACGTGTTAACACTTGTTAGACAGTGGATGTGTTCCTAGGGACTGCTTGGTTAGGTATGCCATGTCCTAGCCACCGGATCTGACCATGTGTCAGATTGACCAGGCTGATTTTGGGAACTATTCTGGCAGGTGTTGTCCCATGAAAACCTGCTATTCCCAATTAGTATTTTCTAAATCAAGATTTTCTGCTCTTGTTACTGAGGTAATGGGAACATTTTAGTGGTGAACTTTTGGAGAGCTGTGGAGGGTAAGAACAAATAGGATGTGTGAAGTCACTGAGCAAGTAGGCAGGACTAAGGAGCTGGGTAGTGCAGTTCAGCAGTGGACTTGGCATTTCGATGCCTTGAGGTTTCTGTTCAGAAACTGAAATTTCATGTTGAATTCCTGCTCTGTTCTTACTGAATTTCATTAAGTTGTTGCTGAGACCTTGTTAGCTGTGAGATTGGTTTCTCATCACAAGCTTTGCAAACTACTGGCATCTTCCTCAATAGTTTTGAAGGCTGATGCATTTGGAATTCACTTTGTATGGGATTTGGCTGAGTTGAGATTTGGCAGCCTTTGGAGCATGGTCTAAGATGCATGGGTTTGATGTAGATTTGGATTAATTTTTTGTGTGTTTATTTCCTAACAGGCTGCTTGCTAATGGCTTTTCAGCTGCAGCTGTGGCAGTAGCTTTTAATGGTTTTATGCAGCTTTGCAGGAATTGGTTTGTTTGCTTGCTTTTTGTAATATACACAAGTGTTCCTGAAAACTGGTATGAAAATAAGCACAACCAAATGGTAAGGGAAGATTCTGGTCAATGGCATCAAGAGTTTCAGGTGATAATGCTACTGTGGTGCAGAATGCCAGACTCTGTTTCAAGGATAAGATACAAAATCTTTATTTGGGAGAGCAGGTTCCAGTTGTGTTGTAGTTCTGAAACTGGAGTGTGCTTTAATTAGTGGAAGCAGCATGTCAAATCTTTCTGTTCTTTCAAAGTGAAACTTGACAAAACAGACTTGCGTATGTGCACAAGCTGAGCAAAAGCTGATTGTTGGATGTGATGTGTTCCCTAGAGGTCCCCTCTTGTGAACTTGTTATCAATCAGTAGGATACTAATGAGATTTTCTTGATAATCCAAATGCAGCCTACCCTTTGGAATGTCCAGCAGCTGGGTAGGACATGTGCCTGTTTGCTACAAAGCTGGGAACCCTTAGCACATCAGGGAGAAAAAACCAAGTGTGAAATCGAAGAGTGCTAATTGAGTATGTGGGGTGCACAACGTATGACTTATGCCCTGACTACTCTTGCACGTAAGTTTAGCAGATACTTCAGATTTGGTCTCAGAAATTTGGTGGATGGTAGTGTAATAAAACTTTAAACTAAACAAACAACCTCCCAAACTTTAGGTCCTCCGAAACCCCAACAATTTGAAAACAAACCAGCAACACCCGTCCTCCACCAAGAGCAGAAATGGTATCAGCTTAGACTTTAGTGGGAAAACTGATCTGATGAAGAGGCAGCTTTTCTCTGCAAGTGAGAGGTAACTTTTCAACAGCAAACAATGCAATTTGCAGAGGAGTATCTACCAGGAAAATTGACAAGTTTGTCACAGTTTAAAAGTTACTATTTTTGTAGGGAGACTTGGGAGTTTCCTACCCCAATTGTCTCTAGTCAATGAAATGTTTTCTATCTATTAACACTTGCCCTGTCTGTGCCTTGGTGATTGTCTCAAGCAGCATTAGTAGGCGTTGATCACATGCTCACGAAAACAGATACAAAGCTGTAACTAGAGAATATT
Source organism: Eulacestoma nigropectus (assembly GCA_013397775.1). Taxonomy (NCBI): domain Eukaryota; kingdom Metazoa; phylum Chordata; class Aves; order Passeriformes; genus Eulacestoma; species Eulacestoma nigropectus. The sequence goes on from VZTE01002686.1 coordinate 1,216,362, forward strand.
ATCATAAAGTCAGTATTTTCACCTGAGCAGTTATCTAAGAGTGGCAGATGGCTATTATCTTTTGACAACATTTTATAGACAGTGAAATAGCCACCGTTTAACGTAATAGTCTGCTTTGTTGCACACACTGTGAAACAGGTTACACAAAGCTCTCCAGTTTTACACCACTGATCTAGCAAAAGGAAGTAGATGATGTATTATCATGTTTGTTCATTCTCCCCTCTCCCCACCCAATGAAATGAAATCTTCTGAAGGTGACAAATTGTCCAAACCTTCCAGCTGATGCAAAGACGGACATTGAATATTCCCTAGTAATTGCAAATTTCTTTTTATGCTGTTTGGTCCAAACTGGGAAGAATGCCAGCTCTTCATTCTATAGTGTCTGCCCTGACATTGTGAACTAGGTTATCAGCTATGCATTGATTTTTAAGACAGGTGCTATGAACTATTTCCCTATAATCTGGCTAGTTATTTCGCTGTTCCAAAGACTTTCATTTCCAGTGAGATAAGTCTCGGTGTAATTCCTGGCATAAACTAATTCCTTTAGATAATCCCTTACTCAGAAAACATTGCTTTTACCATTTTAGACTTAAAGATTTATGATTTATCAAGGCCTTTCTGAGTTTTTAAGAGATATTTTCATGAAGTTAGGCAATATTTTAGCTAGATTTGGATTCTGAATGCAGAATTTAGAAAGCAACAATAAATTTTCCATTTCCCAGCCATAGAAGGGCAGAAAACAAATTTATTTATGCCCTGTTTAGGACCAGCTCATATTTCACCTAAGGCAATGAAAGTTTGGACTTCAGTTCTTCTCTTTTGGCAGAGCAAATGATATGGAAAATTGAATCTCAACTGTCATAGCACTGAGAATAAAACTTTTTTTTTTTTTTTTTACCCTGTTAGCTTCTATCTGCTTTAATTAATTGGGTGTGTAAGCAACTCTGCATTGAAACCAGGCAGGTGGGGCACAAAAGACCAAGCAAGGGCTTGTGGAGCATTTTTTACGTGACACAGTCCTCTGCTTATATGCTGAAGAAGAATGCTCTCCTGTAATTAAGAATTCTCGCACAGACAGTTTTAGCAGGCTGCTGCAAAGCTAATGGCAATGAAGAAACAAAGGAGCAAATTGCCAGGAAAAGTCTCTCCCCTTCTGTAGTTTATCTCCTGGAAAAAAAAGCCTCCCAGATTTTTTACCTGAGGTTTATAAAAGTGACAGAAAGGGAAACTGTCTCCTGTATTTTTTGAGAGGGAGTGTTCTGAGGAGAATAATGAATGCTCCGGTTGTGCATTGCGGTGGAAATGACGGGAATGGGCCCAGACTGAGTATAAAGAAAATGGTTATCCTGTGTATTTTTTGAGCTGGCTGCCACATACTAAGGAAAAATGTGACAGGATTTTGTAAGGCAAATAATTCTCCATTATCGAGCAGCTAAAGTGAAGAGTGCGAAGTAATTACTACGTCTAAGATAACAAGCTCAAAAGAAAAGTCTGAGTTAAGGCTGCCAGTCGGTGGCAAATGTTCTGAACAGTTTTATGACCAAGTCTGTAAAAGGCCTTGCTGATGCAGAAGAGGTGTGTTCCAGTCATTCTGGGAGCCTGGTATGTCAGCCTTAGCCATGCTCATTTTGGCTGGCAGTTCTTACTGTTGTTCTTCCCTCTCTATCACAGAAGCCTGAAACCATTGTGGTTGGAAGGGATATGAAGGTCTCGTCCATCCTGCTGCTCACAGCTGGGTCTGTATTGTATTCAGACCAAGAACAACCTCTCTGAGGTTCTTTATTCCGGTGAATCCCATTATCCTTGCAGTGATTCCCTGTCTCTCCTGCTCCAGTCCTCAGCAGCTTCATTTTGACTGTTACTGCTCATTTGCCAGCCTCACACTGCAGAAGTGAAAAATCAGAGTCAACTAACCTGTAAATGCAGAATTAAGGTCAAGTGGCAATGTTTCTCTAGCATTCTGTGTTCACTAAAACTTAAATTCCTGAAAAGCATTGTTGGAGGAGAAGGATATATGCTGATAACTCATGGCTTCTTGGATTTGTCTGAAAGCACTTTTTTTAAAAGTATTTACACCTAATATAATATTAGCTACTTTTTGGAGCAGTTTAGCAAAGCTGGGTGTATAAAGCGGGTTAGTTGAAGTAGGACTTGCTATGGAAGAGGAAATGGAAACTATTTGTCAGTTCTCCCATTTGTGAACAGATTTAGGAGATCCTAGAATCACAGAGTGGTCCAGGCTGGAAGGGACCTTGAAACCCATCGAGTTCCAATCCCCTGCCTCGGGCAGGGACACCATCAGCTAGACCAGGTTGCACATGTACCATGAGAACTCTAATGTAAATAACTGCACATTGAAGTATCGGTCTCTTTGCTGTAGTTGAGACAGAAAAAGGTTTCCTAGTCTAGTTTTCCTAGAAAAAGGCTTGCTGCCTTGTGTTGGCCAAATGTCATTCTGCTCATTGTTATCAGGGGTTAATGTGGTCAAATTAAGGTTGAAGGAGTTTATTCCGTTGCACTTCAAGAAGTTGAAGTTGATGAATTTGTTAGGAAGGTAAATTACCCTCTTGGAAAAAATTCTCTGTTTTTAGTTGTAGCTACTTTGGTGAAGAGATGCTCTTCTAGGAGAGAACTGTTATTACCATAATTACCTGAGTTATCAACATTATTATTACCTAGGTCATAGCTGAGCCATCGCTAGTCTGAGTAAAATTGGCTATGTTCATTCTGGAATTTAGTAGCAGTTGAAAAGGGGCAGGAGGGCATATTGCAAACACAATTTGTGATTACAGTGATTTCTAAGGATTAAACAAGAATGCTTTGTTTTATTTCCTCATTGTCTCCTCTTTCCTGTCCTGCTACCATTTCCAATTCCTTGGTTTTCCCTTCTGGTCCTACAGAGTCAGCAGCATGTTACAGAGTATTAATACATAAAAAATTCTATGTTGCATCTGTGAATTATTGAGGGGAGGTATGAACCATCCTCTGTAAGTTTAGAATAAAAACTGAGCTAAGCATGCTGAGGTGCTTGTAGCCAGAGACATGGGTACCTCTGAGGCCCAGGTCCTTGCAGACTTTTACATATGTGTGTGAAGGATGAGGTGGATTGTCCCTAAAATGAGTAATTTCTTCAGCTGACAAGAAGGGTGCGTTTAAGAGGACTGGGCCAAGTGAAAGGGCTGGGGCCAAGTTCCATGAGTGTGTGTGACCCCTGCATGTTTCTGGAGGGAAGTGTTTCCTTGGGCTTGCAGCCCAGGGGACAACTGAAGTCTGGAGATGGAGAAATGACCCCTGCCCAGCTGGATATGTTGACATTTTTGCTTTTTCTGGCTTCGTTTTGTCTCTGTCCTATCCCAGTGTTTGTTCTTCTGGTGTGCTGCTTCTTTGCTGTGCTCTCTCCAGATCTTTACCTAGGTCCAGGTTGGCCTGTGTACTTCTACAGGGAACTTCCCTGTTTTCAGAGCTCTCTGAGCTTGGCTTGTGTAAAGCCTTAGGAGAGGAGAGACAGTGAAACATGCTGAGAGTCTAAGCTGGTGCTTCTTTCATTTCTCCAAGGTCCTGGAATACATCTGGATGCCGAATGGGGAAGCTGACAATCCAGAAACATGTCTGTAGGTTGAATTTTGTGTCCATGAAGTGGAGGCCAAGGATTGAAGCACAAGCAGTTAGCATCTCAAACCAACCAAATCTTATTGTAATCATGTTAAAAGGAATGAGGGAGAGAAATTAAACTCTGGAAAGGATTAATACTGCTGTAAGATTCTCACTCATGCAGGGAGAGAAATTTTCTGTTATCTGAAACCTTTATCAGCCAGTTAAACTGATAATTTTGGGCTGCCAACTCTGTAATTAGTAGATACTTAAGACATTCTTTCTGTTTTAGTGGTGATGTGGCAGAGAATTTTGGGTGAGTTTGGTTTTACTGTGTGGATTGGGCTGTTTTTGTTGATGGGGTTTTTTGTGTGAGTTTTTTTAGCTTTCATGAGTTTAGGTACTGACATTTTGGACTCATTCATGCATATGTGAATGAAAATGAACCTTAAGGAGAAGCTGCCAACTCAATGCTTTGTTCACCCTAAGGTAAAATTTGGAAGAAATACACACTTCAGTTAGTATTTTCTGGGAACAGAACTGAAACCAGTGTTTCAGACTACAGGTTGAAGTTTCTAAAAACATAAAGTATTGTGTCTCTTTCCCCTGAAAAATAATCTATAGAGACTTGCACAGATAATGATAGATCCTGGAGAACATTGCCTAGGGGGGTACCTTTATACTATTCCTGCTTTTCTCTCCCCACAGTCATCTTCCATCTTTATTCTTCTGTTGTCTTCTGGCTTTTGTCTTGCAGCCTCCAGCTTACTGTTTGAGACAGACACCATATTTCTGTCTTATGTCCCATGATACTGGATGCTCTTAGATTTTACCTGTTTTCCAAGTTAGCTTACTGTTTCCTGGAACACTGGCAAATTTTGTAGACGTGCTGTTCTTTCAGGAAAATCTGTGCTTGCAGCCTAGTACCCATTAACATGAGGCATACATGTTAACTCAGGAGGCTTCTCATGTGTGTGCTTGATCTTTCTTGGCGTCACAATTCCCCTTTCAAAGGGAGGTTATAGTTAAGCAGTGATGAAAAAGTCTGCCACAAAGGGAACAATAAATTTATTTTCTCTAGCACCTAAAAACAACAGCATTTGCATCTACTTGTCTGCATCAATTAATTTCTGGTCTTCACAGGCAATTTGTTCAAATGTTTCCCCATGCTCGTAATGGAGAAACTAATTTTTTTTTTTTCTCCTTATACTAAGTCCCAAGTTTCCTTTGCTTTCCTGCTGAACAATTGCCTGTTGGTGCATTTGTTGTCCAGCTTGTCAGGGTTGGTCTGAGTGGCAGCCCTGTCCTCTGGAGTACGAGCCAGCCGATCTGCCCAGTCGATGTCACCTCCAGAGCTGCTCACGATGTGTTCTGTGTCTGACCTTAAACGATCCCAGCCTTGTCATCCCCCCATCCTGAGGAGCAGCTGTCCCAGCACACTGTGTGACTTGGTCCTACTGCCTGCTCCTCGGTGAGCCTGCAGGGCTGACTCCTGCCCATGGCTGTTCACCTGCCCAGGTACTGCCACCCTTGTTTCCCTGTAGGAAGGCTGGGGACACTGGCACAAGTGTTCTTCAAGTAAGGGATAACCAGAGCACTGCCCTCATCCATAGAGCCAGTCCATCACTGAAAGCAATCAGTTTGTCCATGCTTGATTTGCCCATAGTAGTAAATCAGTATTGTTTGTTCCTAATAATCTTCTTGTCCTTCTGGTGCCTGGAAATGTTTTCCTTGAGGTCTTGCTTCATAATTTTTACAGGAACTGAGGTGAAGCTTTAGCCCGTAGCTTTCTGGATCCTCTTTGCCTTTTAAGCTGGACAGTAGGCACTTTGACACTTCAGACACTTTGTTATGGCTCTGTGTGTCTAAAACTGGAGCATTTTGGAAGTGTGAATGCATTTGGCTAAATACCAGACGATTACTAGACCTTGCCTGTTGGTACCACCGTTGGTCTGAGACACAATGACTGTGTTGTCAGATGGATTAGCAACAAACAATATTAGAAATTATCATTTAGTTCCTTAGATTTGGCAAATGGAGAATGTTTAGTTAATACAATTAGAGAAGAAAGGATATGTATTTGCCTTGTTCTAAGTAATTATTTTTCTGCACTTTTCTATTAATTTAAAAATTCTTCTCTTGAAACTGCCAGGAACTTTGGACATTAAGTGATTACCAGTGATTTTATTTCTGAGTAGTGACTAAGACTGTCTTGCTTGTAGAATATAGATATTTTATTAAAAGAGCTGCAAGTGCCAAGAAAATCTATTTCATAAGATTGCTGATGGAGATTTAGCTTTGAGCATTGTCTGAACTTCAGTATGTAGCAAAAAGGTGGGAATTAGATTAACCTGGGAGTTTTTTTGTTTTTTGGTTTTTTTTCTATCTGAATACAAGAGGAGTGATAACAGGGAGTTGTACACTGGCACTTGCACTTTACGCTTAGTTGCTTTGTTCTCTTAACTTTGCCACTAAAATTTGCTAAATCTAAGTATGGATGGTCTTAACATTTATTTGCTGTCAGATACCTTTTTGGAGTTCATCAAAGCATTATGAGTCTGTGGGAGCATGTCTTTTGCCATGCTAGGTAGTGCCATTATTGGGAAACTTGGAATCCTTTTCTGATGAGCACTGTAAGGTACCATGCCCAGGGAATAGGAGTCATCTGAAAGGAAGCTGACTTTTTGTACAAAGTTTCTTTGCTTCCCATTTTATCATGCCAACAGATGGGAAAAGATAGAAATCATTTTTTGGCTAGACTATCACTGCATACATTCCTAATTTTATGATTTAGGGCTTGCAGAAAAGAATGTTTTATTTTCCCTCTTGTCTTCAGGAGACCAAATTGAGTTTTATAATGCTTCTTCATATACTACATTTTTAAAATTTCTGGTAATTATTTTTCTTTTATTTTTTTCATAACGTCTTCATTTAGTTCACAATTTTTTTTTTTTCAGCTGAGCAGAGAAACTTTAATTAAAGTGCTTCGTCTGAGGCCTTAATCAGTGCCAAGTGGAGTGGAAGGGCATCACCTGTCTTTTTCTTAGATGACATGCAAAGGAAGAGCTATTGATTTTGTCCCAGAGACAGTCTGAGTCATGGCTTTGTCAGACAGCTTTATTAGCCATTGGTTAGCTCAGCTGAGATATGATTTTTGGCCATTTTTGAGTAACACCAAAATCCCAGAGGGAAATCTGAAGGTGCAGTGCACTGCTCGTGATAATTGCTGTAGCAACCATGGCAATCTGACAATTTCCTTAAGCATCTATCAATCCACTGTTACAATTAATTCTTCTGCTAGACATTGACTCACGACAAAGAGATGGTACATCATCCTAATCTTGCTTTTCTGCTTTGGAAAGTAAGATACTTGGATGAAAATCAAAAGTTGACCTAATGCATTTTGTATCGGAGGAGGAAGTATCTGTAAGAAAGATAGAGGGTAAAACAATCTCAGGTGGACTGTGGTCAGGGCTGTTTCTTTTCTTTTCTGTTGGATCTCCTAAGGCAAATGTATAAGCTTATTTGTGCCTTGGGAAAATCAAGTTAAGCAAAGTTTTATTGATTGTGAAGTAGCTCATCTGGGAAGAGCTTCAGAGCATTGTGAGAGGCTGCCTGTTGGCTGTGGGTATTCAGCAAGTGCTGTTGGGCAGTACCTGTGCTGGGGACAAGCTCACTTGTGATTTTTGTGTGTGCACGTTGTACCTGATGCCATGCTGCCAAGGGCTTGGGAGTGTCTGACACACAGATGGCATTGGGCAGGTTCCTGGTGACCCCTGATGTGTGGCCGTGGATGGATGGATGGAGCAAAAAAAGCTGTTGCACTGCTTTTCTAGTACAAGGTGGATGGACAATACAAAACTAATAAAATCTGTGTCCCTCTGTGTCATCTTTGAAACACAGTATCTGAAAGTGTACATCACAGTCTAATTTATAGCCAGTTCTAAAATGGCTTAAAAGGAGCCTTGCCATTTTGGATGGAAGCTGCTGGTAGGAATCTCAGACTTACAACATACAGGTCTAATTGCATTTCTCTTGAGCATCTGGTCTCAAGTTTGCTGTTTCATAAAAGTGTTGTTAGTGACATCCCTTAGAAGGATTAGGAAACTGGGAGCTTTCCACCATGTGTTCCATTCATACAGTATGTCCATTAGGCCACATGCAGTTTTGTTTTTTTAATTCCCGTGAGATTCATGTCGTATGAAATAATCAGCTAACTATGTTTTTCCATTTTGGAGGTTTTGCTTGGTAGATCCCAGAAGAGCCCTGCCTTTCTGTTTACGCAGGATTAAGCCCTTTAATTGCTGTCTTTGCTGGACAGTAAAAAGCATTATATTCTCCACACCAAGGCCCTTGAAGTGGTGGTTGTACTATACACTTCTGTCATTGTCTCTGCTAACATACATGGACAATATTACAACTAATACAATGGTGGCCTGTACTACTTCATTTTAGTCATAACTGTGGCGGCAGAACTGGGATATTTTAGCATTTCTCCTGCATTCTGTGCATGTTAGCCCTGTCTTTCCAGCGTTGTGCACGTTGACAAACTGGTTGGTTTGAAAGCCTCCCACTGTGGAAGCACACAGGAAGAGATGCCTGGAGAAGAAAAGGTGAGTTCTAACCTGTACAGCACAGGTTAGTGCCTGGAACATCTTTGTACACCTGGGCATTTGGCCCCTTCTTTCCCAGTTGGATGTGTTGGTTTTGGCATGGGAGGAACTGAAGTAGCTGCCAGTGCTCTGAGTGCCTGTTTGCGTGGAGCCGGCAGTCCATGGGTGCAGCTACCAAATGAACACAGAGTGCTGACAAAGTCAGCATTGCTGAACTTCTCTTTTTCTGCTGACCTTGGAGGTGCTGACATGGATCTGAAAAAGATACGGACGCTTTATGTTTCCAGAGGCATTCTGTGATGTAGCCATTTCATAAACTGAACCAGCATTCATGGGTTTTTGCATAGGCAGAATCCCAAGATACTCATGCCAGACCCAGTTAGTAATTTAGGATTACTTAATGGTGTGTTTTATCTGTCCAAGTTACTGTGATTGTCCCATTTATTGTATAACATAAAACATAATTTAATACTCATGTACCGAATGGCAGTCATGTGAATTAACAAGAAACCTGTAAGCTCTGAATTCATCCGTTGCTTAGTGCAAGGGAAGTTTCACTGGTACTTCTGAAGACGGAGCAAATCTACTGCCTTCACAAAGTGCACTTCTAAGGCTCTTGTAGTACATTCTCTTGAGAGACAAAGCAGATTGTAGATCTGTGTAGGAAAGGAAATTCAATATCAGCACTAATAGTGAAGCTTTTAAGAAGTATTTAGGCTTTAAAGCAGTAAACATATTATCATTTAAAAACATATTTTAAATACTATCTTTGTACCATAAGTTAAATTTTATATTTGCATTACTTTACTTGAAAAAAAAGGACTATGTCCTTCAATGTTGGTTATATAGATGGAAATATTAACATACCACGTAACTGTTCTCTCTGTAGTCCCTGACATTACTGTCTTCTAGCTTGATTTCAATCCTTACTCATGCTTGTTACCCTTTGGTTTAAGACCAGTCTTTAGTACCAGTATTTTTTCCTTTGTCTTTGTCCTTCCTGCTGGTGTTTTTTTCCCCATTTCTACATATTTGGGTATCAAAGAATGGTTTGGTAAGCACAAATACAACTTTACTACTGCCAGTTGAAAAATTCACTTTTAGAAAGACAGAGGGGTGATAATTTACTTTAGAATTTGATGTAGCATGAGCATCCTTCGGCATTGATATAAAAGAAGTTAGTTTAGTTGTTGAGCAATTGTTTGTCCTTGGAGACTCATCTCATTAGGGAAGATGTTGTCACAGTGGCTTAAGAGGGTTTCAACAATAAAGTAGCAGCTTTAATAGATTTTCATTCATTTTGCAAATGTTTACCTTGTATGTAAGGTTTTGTGGTTTTCATATTTTTAACACTTTCTGACTCAGTATTTTATTATTGCTCTGGCTTATAGGAAAGTATTACAGTGCCTTAGAATTCGAGGAATCAGTAAATTGTTAGCAGAATTTCAAGGCACTTCGGTGTAGGTTTCCCCCTGTACGATTTGCAGGCGAGCTCAGCTGTGTGTGTAAGTGGTGTCTGAGTGCATAAGAGGCATGTGTTAAAGCAGTGCCGTTGTGCTTGCAGAGAGCCACATCCTGGAGGACGTGAACCGGTGCATCGTGGCGCTGAGGGAGCAGGACGCCGAGGGCCTGGACCGCGCCGCGGGCGCCATCCGCGGCCGTGCCGCCAGGGTCGCCCACATCGTGGCGGGGGAGATGGACAACTACGAGCCGGGAGCTTACACCGAGGGGGTCATGATGCACGTGCAGCATCTCACCAAGGCTGGTGAGTCTGATTTCTGGAGCTTTTATGGTGGCGTAACCTTTCTTTACACGCCACGTTTAAAGTGAATCCTGTGGGTCTCTGATGTAGTGCACGGGAGGTGCATCGATGATTCCCTCGGAGGTCTCTACTCTCGTTTCAGCAAGCTGTTGGGTTGGGATGAGACCATGCAGTTCAAAACTCATTTTTAAAATTTTATTTGAATTATGTGATCTCTGTAAGGTTTCTTAAGTTACGGAAGACTGTTACTGGGGCTCTTAATGCACGTAACAATGTTTGAAGACTTGTAACTAATGAGGCAGGAGCTTCTGACTTTGTTGCACTGGCCTTACCACATCTGCTCTAAGCAGGTGAAAGGCAAACTCAGAGAAGCAGATGCATCATTTGTGTGTACTTCCACTTTAAAGACTATTGAGCAGCAATCAGATGTCCCAAAAAATCTTCACTTTTGCAAAAAAAATCTGAAACTTTCTAAAATGCTTAGTAGTCTCCTTTACATTTTCATAGTATTAAAAAAGAGGGCATCCTGTATTGGAAAATGCCTGTACTGCCCACAGGGGGTGTAACTGTACTATTTTATAAGTGGTTCCTGTATTTTCCGTAAATGAATCTCTGGCCTTTCATAGTGTATACTTAATTTAAAAAAAAAAAAAAAAAAAAAAAAAACTGTTGTGTTCCCCCTTCTTCCCC
>VZTE01002686.1:1227028-1541976 GCA_013397775.1 Eulacestoma nigropectus
AGTTTTTTATTTAATTAAAAAAAAAAAAAAAAAAAAAAAAAAAATCTGTGTAGTTCCCAGTACTTCCACGTTTTCAGGGTTTGCAAGTCTAGTAGTTGGGCAGTTAAACTGCTCCTAAGAGATTTTCTCCAAGTCTGTACATCCCTGGAATCTAGGATTTAGCCTCCTGAACTCAGAAGTCTAAATCCTAGCTCTGTCAATCTAAACAAATGTCTAGTACCTTACATTTGACTGATATTTGCTTTATTTTGCCACAAGAAAAGACAGGAATTTTGTTTGAGCTCACTCTTAATAAGTTCAAATATGTCTGGGGCAGAACTGTCTTCATGTGAACAAGAGTAAACTGGCATTGTAGGGAAGTTGCAAAAGGGACAGAATAGTGGGAAGAGTTTGAAATAGACTTGCCTGTTTTTACCTTATTGTATTTTTATGAGAAAATTGAAAAATTTTCACCATTGTGTTCCTTTCTTCATGATTTCTGGAAGTACTGTGACAAATATCAGGGGAACCAGCATAAAAAAGCATAGTTTTGATTCTCATTTTAAAGCTGAGCCCATTTTTCTTGAAACTGGTAGTGTTTAAAGAGATTAGGAGTTGACACTGATTTCTGTTTTGTTGCCTTGCTTTGACAGTAATATATATATAATATACCTAAACCTGTCTGTCTGCAGAAGACAGGGAGGCATAAAACTAGTTGTGGTTGGAATGTTTACTTGTTTCAAGGGACATCAAGCATGATGACGTCTCAAATGACTTTGCAGTACTTTAAGGAATTCGCTGTCTTTGTTGTTCAATAGGAGTGGAAAAAAGACACATGTACTTCTCATTTTCACTTGTATTTATGTGATCTGCAATGAACAGACATCAAACTGTGTGAGGCCTGCTTGGTTGCTTCCTGGTTTTGTTTTATTTAACTTTTTCAGCTTACAGGTAAAATGCAAGTAGGTTGCAGCCCTTAGGTGTAACCTAAGCCATTCTGTCCCAGCTGGGTCTTTCAGGTCCAGCTGATTGCAAGGGGACACTTCACCAGGAGAGAGCTCTGTATTTATGCTGCCATAACCTCCCCAGTTAACTTCCACAGATAACCTTGGGCAGTGAAGGGCGTCCTTTATGCCTAATGAAGAGTAAAGTGTTACTGATGAGAAAGTGTTGCAGGCAGAGTATAGAATTAGGGAAAACAAAATTACAGACAAGTAGCATACATGGAAATAGCAGAGAAGTGAAAACAAAAAGGGAAGAGTGAATGGGAGAAGAAATAGGAAGGGTGCAAACTGGAGGTAACAGGAGGGAGAAAATGTGCATGGAGAGGAGCAGATATATTTACTGTTTGTTAAAACAAAGATCAAGGCTAAATTGTAGAATATATGTTGAGGTAATTTATAAGAAAAGAAAGGTTTAATTCTCTGCATTGCAGTATGCAAGAAAAGAGCATAAGATCACTGAATCTCTCTTCAGCTGGAAGACATCAGACATATTTCAGATAAAGTGAGCTATTCAACAGTAATATCTTAATACTGTCACAGAATGAGTATTAAAAACTGGAGCTTAATTTCTTAGCTCAGGGTGTGTAGTCCAGCGTACATTCGAGCTGTTGGCAGCCAAGTGTGTCTCTGCAGCACTGTACAATGGAGTGTCTGCTTTCTCAGATGTATTTATGCTGTTCCTCTGTTTTACCCCTTCCCTTTCTCTGAATAAGAAGAAAAACCCCAAGAAAACTAACAACAAGGCTCTGCAAAAGCCCCATTTTTGGTGTGGAGTTGAGTTTTTAAAAGTTAAATAATACCAGAACTGGAGTTGTCTTTGCAGCCTTGATATCCCTTGATTTGCTCTCTCTGTGTGCATGACATGCATTAGGACACTGTGGTTATGTGATCATACACAGTTGTTACAAACAGCTGCTTTATGCAGGTCACTGCTTGGGCATAGGCCAGGGTCACGTATTAGAGAAGGCTGGTGTCCACAGGCTCAATTTAGAATGTAATGAAGCACAAGACTGTGGGGAGAGAATAAATTATCTCATATTGGAGATAGCTATAGATGGACTTCATGATCTTGGTCTTTCTGAACCGAAATGGTTCTGTGACCCTGTGGTTGCACTGCTAGGGCCTGTGCAGTTTCTGCTGATACCCATTCCTCAAGGCTGCAGTAATGGGGGGTACAGGGATGCTCCCCAGCTCCGGCTGTGAGGGAGCGCTGTGCTGGCTGCGCCCTTGTTCTACACCACAGTGACACTGGGCCGTTCTCTGTCCCTCCTGCTCTCAGGTTTCTGTGGGAAGAGGTGTGTGGGTAGGAAAGAGCGGCAGAGCATTCCAGCCAAGGCCCCGGTGCAGAGGGTTGTAAGTCAGCATTGAGCATCATGCCCTGGAAGTGTCATGGCCCAGGGTCTGTGTAAAACCTTGGGGACACTGGAGAAAAGTGTTCAGTCATGGGGTCTGTGTGTTCTGTGGAGGCAGTGGGTTTAGCCCCACAGTGCCTGTTGGGCTGTACAAGGGTAAGGTAGTTGAGCCTGAGGCTGTGTTGTGGTATGGTTAAGGCTGTGAAAACATTACTGCTGGTGCCTCTGTTGTTCCTGATGTCTGGCACTGTTGGCTAGATTGAAATACGTAGATCGTTGCATTTTGGTAGCGTTTGTGTACTGTTGCATCAAAGCAAAATGAAACCTTTTAGGAACTGTTTATAAAACCCTAAGGTATTTGTACTTCAGAACTGGACGGGTGATCTTGTTCTGTACTTTTAAATACCAGTCTTCTCTGTTATTTTATTGCCTGCCAGAATCTGCAGCAGTTAAATTTAAGTCAACAATTTATATTATGGCATATATCTGTTGATATAGCAAAAAGTCTGTATTGTAAATTTGGTCTGCAGTTCTGCTTTAATGCCAAAGTATAATGATATACGTGTATGTGTAAATACATACATAAATCCTTTAGTTATTTAGATATCTACAGATCTTAAAAAAAAACAAGGAAAAAGGTGGAGACAAAGATTGGAAGTATCTTAACTGTCTCAAGTCCCCAGTGGGCCAAAGACATTAAGTTTTCAGACCTCTTTTGGAGTGCTTGGGTTTGTGTTCAGTGATTTTCTTTAAAAGCTTCACAAGTCTCAGTTACTTTTTTGGCAGCGTGTTTTAGCGTCATATTATGTTGCCAGTATGGACGAATTTATTTATTTACACTAATGCATTTATTTATTTATTTTCTGTTCCCAAGATTTCTGTTTTGGGCACCTTCCAGTCTCCCCTTTCCCTTCATAGCCCTTTCAGTGTGAGCACTTGCACAGCTCCATATTAGCACTGATCTACTACACCTGAAACAGAGCTTTCTTGTACAGTAATTTATTCATTGATTCTCTAGGGTGGATTAAATCTACTGCATTGCTTTTCTCTGGGAAAAGGTAATTTATTTTAGCTATAAAAAGACAGTGGTGTTTTCAGGATACAGACTTCCTTCTGTCTTAGGCTTTTTATTCAGCTTTTCCATTTCTTGCAAGACTATGTGCCCAAGCTAATGGTTTATATTTTCCTGGCTGCTTCACTTGCCTTTTTCAAATCCAGTTCACAGGTTTGTTGCAGCATCTTATGTGAAATGACTGTCAGTTTCCTTTGTTCTCTGCCTTGAGCCTTCTGCGGTAGGGATTGTCTGCTCTTCAGGAATGTGACTCTCTTTAACCCAGAAGACACCCTCCAAAGAGGAATTGCAAGAGGGGGTTGTGGTCTGTTTTCTCCTGCCCACTCTGACTTTTAGTACTTATTTTGTCATCTTTGGCAAAGCCACCTGAGCCAGCATGGGGAGCAAGGAGCACATCCAGAGACTTCACGGGCTTTTCCTAAGATGTATCTTCAGATAGGATCCTTAGGTGGGGTGAATGGGCTGTTGAAGGTCCTTACCTCTTGTTGTAGAACAAAAGATACTGATATGACCAATTTTATTCTAAGTTATTTATTTGGGGGTAGTTAAAATGAGGTGAATGAATCTTGCTCATTCTGTGGGTCACACGAAGAATCCTAAGTTTTTATTAATTTAGAAAGGCAAGTGTTTTTAATGAAAAATTATTTTTCACCACTCGTTCGTCACTCTCAGAATGAGAACTAAAGAGAATACTTGCTGTGTAAGTCTGTTTAGTATTCAGTGATTTTTATACTTTCTTATGAAGCCCAGAGACTGTTGAAGAAGAGGACTGACTCTTGTCACCTCAAAATACATTAAAAAAAGAAAATCCCTAAAACATTTGAGGAAGGAGAGAGGCCTGAGTATGCAAGCTTATGGAATTGGTGAACTTGGGAAATTGGTGCACAACCCAGACAAGGAACAGCTTATAAGAAACTATTGGGCAGAATTATTGTAAGAGCTAAGAGGAAAAAAACATGGGCCAAGAAAAACACTAAGGGTATTTTCATGACTTAGCCTAAAACATTCTTTGTGTGTAAGTTACATGATGATTGTAAGACTATAACTTAAACAAGAACCCTTCATTCTTGTGGCTGTTACTCTATTACAGAGTCAATAACTTCCATTCGGTGGAGTCCGCAGTGAGGCTTTTTTTTTCTAGGTCTCTGTTCTAATCCTTCTGTGAAATTCTGTTTAAAGTGTTGGCTTTAAAAACCAGGTTTTGCTTCTGATGTGAAGAATGTTCTGAAAAATAGGGGAAAATGCCAACATTTTTTGTGTTCCAGGTAATCAAAAATTGACCCTGAAAATTGTAATTTCTTTTGGCCAATCTTTTCTTCCTTTCCTCTAGCTCAAAAATAGCTTTGCTTCGCTGTTAACAGTAATGTCCGTGTTGATTATAAGCACTGTGTGGGCATTAAGGTGCCTTTAACTACACATTTGCTTCTTTAAAATGCTGTTGCGCTTAGCGATCATTTAAAGCACTGAGAAGAAACTGCTCTTGAGTGCACTGCTCCCCCAGGCCTTGCTTGGTAATAGCTTCGGAGTTCCCAGCACAGACTCACTCTTCAGGGCAGTCCTTGAACACACTCAAAGTCTCCAAGAACCTTCCTCCTTCTCAAGAGAAATCTTAGAGTAGCATTTAAAATGCAGCATTGTTATAAGAAATCCGTGTTTCTGAAGGTAATAACTTTGGTTTTGTGGTGTTCACTTGAGTTTTGATACTTTTTTGGTTGTTAGGTCATTTTCCTGAATTAGGATTGTAAATAGCTTTCTGTTACCTGCCACTTTCTGTTACCTGCCGTGAATTTGGCACATGTGCTCTTGCTCCATATGAGTTACATGGGGAGAGGGAGGGAGGTGAGGGAAGGGTCTCTTGTTTTGAGTGGCATTGGTGGAAGAACTGGAAAAGGGAGGACATTGTGTGAATTCTGAGTCTTGCTCCCATGATAATGAATTTGCCATGTTCCTTGGTGAAGCCTAGTTTAGTCTTGGTTTGGCCTTGGTGCAGTCTGATTTTGGAGCAGAGGACACTTGGGTAAGCCTTCCTTAAAGTCAGAACACCACTGTACACCAGTGTTGTCTTTGCTTCTGCAATTTCCACCGGCCCTACAGGGAAAGTGAGGATGGAAGTATACTAATGGGCAGTAATGGCTTTTTTTTCCTCTATCCACTGTTCTGTGGGCTGGATTTTTTTTAGGTTGGTTGTGTTGGGTTTTTTGAAGTATAATTGCCTTTCTGTAGTCACTGTATGTGACATTTTGTCATAAATTTTCCCTCAGTTGAAGCTACTTTAAGAAATGATTCGTGACTTTCCAATGTCTGTATAACTTTCATATATCCCTTTTAATATATTTCTCTCTTTTAGATCTTAAGGATCACTGGACTGGTCTGGTTCAGTAGAGTCCCTTCATTAATGACATCCCTTCCTTAAGCTGATAACAAGAACAGGGAACTACTGCTGTTCCTTTTACTATATATTTTTAACTGAAGCAGACTCTCGAACTTGCACAAGGTTCTCTGTGCCCATATCAAAACCATTACCTTCATTTCAGCTGTGACTTTCTTGCACAAGGTCTTAAATGCCTTGACCTCTGTGATGTTAAGGACATTTCATTCACAAGTCTGTACCTGCCTTTCACTTCCAACTCTGTAACCTTTCCAGTTATTTGCAATGTGTTTTCCAGAGCCTTTGAGGCACAGTTTTATCTCATTACTGTTGTCATAATGTTTTTCTTGTGGTCTTGCACCTGCAAACCCTGATGCTATTGTTCCTTTGCATTTTGGGTGGAGTTGCAGGCATACTGTGTCTGTTGCACTGGTCCATGGTTAGCTTGCTGTCTTGGACACCAGCTGATTAATTATTTCCTTTGCCATTCCACATTCAAAGAACCCTGTCATTCTGTTGTCTTTTAGAACACTGTAATACATTGGAGATGGCATCTTTCTTACAGAAGCTGAAGTTTTTGTCTATTTTGCAAGCTTTTTGCAATAGGAATATTTTAGTTCTTAATGGGCAGCTTTGGCTTCATTTGATGTATCCTGGAGCCAGCTGGTCAGATCTGCCTGCTGGGTTTTCCCAGTACAGACTAAAGTGTTTTGAACACTTGGGGATTTACCACTCTTCTGACCATTTGCATGTCAGAGCATGATCTGCCTCCTAAGCAGGATTGTGGACTGAGTAACTTGATTTCAGAAATCATCAGTGCTTAAGAGTTCATTCTCTATTTCATAGTATCTATGAAGAGTGTTTTGGTTTAAATCTTCAGTACGAATCCAGTTTCACTAAGGATTTCCTTAGACCTGAAAAATGGCAGTATCTTTTTGTTCTTCAGCCTTAGCTCACTCTTAAGTTCTTCACAGAGATAACTTCCTAACCTGAATTTACAAAAAGCACCTTTACAGTTTTCATTTTTGCATGTAATACATTTTTATGTTTCATAGTAAAATTCATAACTTTCATAACATGACCTAGCGTAAAATTCTATGATCGCCCTGCCTCCCTTCAATAATATTTCCAACTGCATACAGCTAACTCAGCTCTGCTTAAGATTTTTGTAGTGATTCCTTTCTGGCAACATGCCCTCTGCTCTTCGTGCTTCCTTCCTTAGAAACCGTGAACTGTTAGATCTGGAAATGATGCAGTGGCTCCTGATGGGGGGAGCATATGCATAATTCAGTAGGATTTATATATGCCTGTGTACGTATGTTTGGATTGTAAATCTGTTAATGTAGTAAAATTGATTCTTGCTGAAATCATAAATGATAAGCTTGTCTTCATTTTGTTCACCTTGTCTCAGTAAGCCTGTCACCACCATTCATGGCAGTATTTGGAGAAGTGGCATTGAATGCATTATATGCCAAATAGATTTCTGTAAATAGGGCTTCTCCTCACTTTCTGGGGACCATATTCTGTTTTCTACCAGAATCCCACTGCTGGCCAAGGTCACCTCTGAAGCTGGTTTTGTTTGCTGCAGGCTTTATTTTGTGTCACAGTTGATGAGAACAGCAGACCACCCCCTCAGTTTACCCAGTGCTGTTAAACAGCTGGAGTTTGGAATAGTTCAGTAGATAGCAAAGTGTAAGGAATGCATCTATCAGAATTGAAGCATTTGTCATGGAGTTTCATGCAGAAGTGTACAACTGTCTGTCACACACTCCTTTTTGATTGTGTCAAGCGTTAAAAATTCAAAGGTAGACGGCTTCAGTCAGCAGATGGGAAGGTCTGTATCTTGGATATTGTGCAGAAAAGTTGTTGCAGAATTCCTCAGCCTTCCCAAGTGCTATAAAGTAGTAGCCATGCTTTGCTCATGGAATACTGGGCCTTGGCAGCCAGGTTAGGCAGTAACCTGTTGATGACCCTCCTAATCAACAGGAATGTTTGGGGAAAACCCATAGATGTTTCACCAGCTTGTTTAGTTTGGGGTTTTGGGTTTTCTTCCTTATGGATCAATTTTATAATTTCTTCCTGACCTGAAGCTTCAAGTAACATTCCTTGTACCAGAATATTAGTGCTTTCCCAGGAATTGTATTTTTGGTGTTGAGGGAGGCTTAAGATAATTGCCTGGAACTGATTCCTAGGTATGAAGTCAGAAGTGTTTAGTGAGCGATTCTAGATGATATCAGCATACTGTTGCTTTTGATATGCTTATTTTTTTAGGAAGGGGAGGCTAGATTTCAGGAAATACTGTGAAGCAGATCTCTGAGGAAGCATTCATGGTAAAATAAGTAATATTGAATGATAGTGTACCAAACATTGAAGTTGATATATTGATTATAATAGGAGTGCCAAAAAGAAGATGGGAAAGATCTAAGAATGTTACCCTTGGAAAGAGGATGGTACTCACTGTACGCTTTCCAAAGTAGGCCTTGCCAAACTCAAAATGCTGGGGGAAAGATTTCTGGAGAACAGAGGATGCTGAGGATGGGCTGGGCCTTAGTGCAGATGACTTGTGAGAAGGGGGGAGAGACTGAGAGTTTAACGTGGGGAGGTGGCAGCCAAGGGACAATGGATGGAAACCTGCAGCTTCCCGAGAGAGTTGCAGTGACTCTGGTGCCACTCACTCTTGGCAGAGACAGGTGGCACAACTGAGGGCAGTGGCCACAAGCTGCACTAGAGAAATTCAGGGGCGGTGTGGGCAGAGCAGGGGATTTATTCACTGTAGTGCAGCACTAGAACAGAGATGCAATGACATTTGTCTTTGAAGGTTTTCAAGACTTAGCTGGACAAAGCTGTGACTGACCTGATGTTGTGTTGGTCTTGTCTAAGGAGGTGATATGCAGAATCCTTTTCAAACAATGTATGTAGGATTTTTCCCCTGTGTTAGACACCAGCTGCATTCATGTAAGAGCCATCTTTTCTGGGTAATTAAATGTTTTAACGTGGGCATTCAAACTCTGTAGTAACCTCAGATTCTTAGAGAAGAGTTCTTTCTGTGCTTGTTATTAGGAATACAGACTGTTACTGTTGACAAGGACTTTCAGTGTAAAAATGCTTGCGTGTATGTCGTTCTGAATCTGCAAATTTCTCCAGAATGCTATTACAGACCTTTTATATGAAGTATCGTCTATTAAATGGTGGTCAAGCATAGAAACATTGCAAATGGATGCAACCCATCTGTGGATTTAGTCTGATACACTTCCAAATAGGCAAAGAAGCATTTAAAACCTATAGGTGCTCTGTTTTTCAAAGCGTTTGTTTACTCTTCAGTGTGCTCTTTTCAAACCGTGGTAATTTTTTTTTTTCCTGAGAGCTAATAGTAAAATTTTCAGCAGTGTTCCAGATTTCTGTTAAATAACAACATAGTCGTCTTGTATTTACTTAATTTGTTCACGTGTCTTGCTTATATTTTATTCTGTGAGATAAGTAAGGCAAGTAAGAACCTGTATCTACAAACACCTTTAGAGTTTGTATCTTAATAGTGTTAGAAGCAATGTTAGTTTTATTCAGTGTAGTTTTATTCCGTTTCTAATAATGGTCATTTTATTCAGAGTAGTTTTATTCAGTTTCTGACTGTTGTTTGGGAGCTGATAACTGACTTTCTTGAATCTTTAATAGTCTGCTATTCTGTACCTTGGAGGAAAATTATTTCTGCATTGCAGGTTGGGAGGAAGCTTTCTCGTAGTAGGTCTTTGTAAACTGTAAACCACAAGTAAAGAACAAAAACATCTTGTGGAAGCTTTTCAGCCTTTCCATAGTCTCTCCATGGAATCGGATGTAGCAGGAAATGTAATTGGCAGTCCCTTTCTTGTCTGTCAGCAGTCCACTGCAATTGGAGTTCTCTCCCTGAGTGTCCATGCAGAACAGTCAGTACCTGTTACAACTGATACTCGGACTGTTCTTTATGTTCTTGTACAGAACTTTTTTTACCTGAAGAACTTTTCCCTGCTGATAAAAGTAGGATTTGCACTAATATCTGTGAATGTTGCTAATTTATTTAGCCACTAGTTGATGAAGAGATTTCAGGTAAGTACTGAAGAAGGTTCTCTTTAGTCGTATTGGTAGACAGTTGGGTAAGACAGGGTTTCTTTTTATAGGGCAGAACGTGTAGTGCAGGATGCAGTTATGGTCAGCATAGAGTACCAGTGGGCCCCTTCAGATTTGTGCTTTGAACCTGGAGAGAACCACTTGAGTTTGTCACCTTGGCCACAAACAGGCTGCCCATTGGTATTTCACCTTCTGCAGCTAGCGGGTTTATTGCTCTCAAATGATTATAGGCTACAGTTGAACATTCTCATTAAATGTACCAGCATCGCTTTATCACTCTTGATTTTAATCCATTTCAGTAATACTGTATTCTAATAATGAAAGCTTACATGTCGGGCTTCAGCAGTTAGAACCTATTTCCAAATCCACTGGAACTATTGCCACTGACTTCTGATTGTGGTGCAAGCCCTGGATCCCTGTTCCTTCTGCCTGATCCTAGTGTTCGTGATCCCACTGAACAGCGTCCTACTGCACTGAAGGACTGCAGTAAAGGCAGGGAGCACACACAGAGTTAGTCTGTCACAAGTCACTGCTTTCTGAATCATTCTGAGGCTAGCTCTGAATATTAAATTTAGAGACGGTATTTTTCTGGCACCATTCAGAAAAAGATATTTTCTGCAGTTGCCAGCATTTATTGGTATTTTACTGTAATTAAGTATTTTGAGGATTTTGGCTACCAAGCTGTATTTTTTTGTGCTTGCTTTTTAAATGTCAGCAGTCTTCCATGAAAAATAATTCTTCTTGATTAAATTATTTCAGTTATTCCAAGTTACTATTGTAGTAGACACAGAACTAAAATGTAGTGACCCTTTTCCCAAATATGTTCTGCCCAAGGACATTTTGCCTTCTATGTTTTTGTTGTTTGCTAACATATGTCAAAAACATGGTATCTGACTCTGCCTAAAAAGCTGCATTGATTTTCTGATGTTTCCATTGGGATAAGCAATTTTTTTTTTTTTTTGTCTTTGGGCCAAAAGAAGCTTGGAATCTTGTGCAGTTTTATTCTTTATGGGTAATTTAATTACTTTCAGGTTTTCTAGGTTGATGCTACACCCACTGGGAACCAGATTTCTAAAAAGACAATATTTCTAGTAATCTACCAAAATAACTGGCTGCATCTCAAAATTAAATGTTTAGATTGTTGTCTGGTGCTAACGTTTTGAAGACCAACTCATTGTCAGCATAGTTACGTTTGGGAAAATATGGCTCAGTTATATGTTCTGAGCTTCTGAAACTACACTGGTGTCTCCTGAAATAATGTTAGTGTAGTACCTGGAAACCAGCCTGTACCAAGCAGCTCATAACTTCAGCACTACTCTCTGCTGTGCCCCCTCACCGAAGCACCTGCTGGGGTTGATAGACAAGTTTGTATGTTGGTAATGTTGGTAACGGCTGCGCTCAGTTGTTTCTTCACACTTTTCTCCCTTATAGGGTGGCTGTAAGGTTTTTGTGAATTAACACCATTCATTAATACCTAACAGCTTAGGTAGTTTATAGCACAGTGCTTCTACGATGCAACCAAACAAGGTTCACAGAGAGGTGTTTGGGGTGGTTGTAATTTTATTTTTTATTAAATTCTCAGGACTTCTCTTCCCCGCTTAAATTACTAAAAAGCTGCTCTCTGTTCATTATACGTAAGAGAGACTATCTGAAGTCACTCTCCCCAACAACGACCTCAATTTCCTCTTAAATTCCTTTTTATGGCATTTTCTGTGTCCTGCTCAGTCCATTTGGGAAATTCCAATGTGGGAGTATTAGGTGAGGAGCCTGTAGAAACTGCCTGGTGTGTTAATTGTCTCCTTGCTCTTGCTGGCTGAGCTTTGGCTGTGTTTCGGGGTTTTCTTTAGGTACAGACTTAGGGTATTTACTAGTCTTAGCTTCTGTGTATCTATGTGCCGTTCCATGTTGTGCAGATGCCTCTAAATGAAACCCAGAGACTTTAGTTAGAGCAAGGAAGGGCATGTTCTGGGCTGTGAACTGAGTTGAGGAGTAGTGGTCGTTTCCACAGCTCGTGAATGCCCCTGCTGTAGCAGGGGACTGATGAGACAAGACAGGCCCACATGGCCCACACTGTCTGCTAAGGAATGAAAAATAAATTCTGAAATTCCTCTCATCTGTCCTAGGGGGAAATGTCATTCTCATCTGGGATCTCATGGTCAGTCTGTCCTTGAGCATGGCAGCAAAATGTATTAGGTAGAGGGCTTCAAAAAAAGGAGGATTATGTAAATGATTTAAATGCTCTTTCTGCTCTTTTGGATGCTGTGACTTGTCTCTGATAAGTTCCTTCTACAGGGAAACTCATCTACTCCCTCAAAACCATGCCCACAAAGATGCCCTTGAAGTTCCCTGTGAGGGATCCCACTGAAGCCTTGAGCTGTGATGTTCAGGTGCAAGGCACTGCTTTCATTCCCAAGTGCAGTGTTCCATGCATTTGCCAGGCCATGCAAGGGCTGTAGAGAAGGCGCTTGTGTAGAGGAAAGTCCAGAGATTCCAAAGTCACAAGCAACCCCCTGTACCCGTACATTACAGAGAACAGTCACTCGGTGTGTACATCTAAACTGTCTTGGTGCAAAGCAGAATAACTGTGTGTTCCAGGTGGGAAGCTGAATCACTGTCATGGGTGTGTTTAGGGGAGGAATAAATTAGGGCCGTTTCAAAATTAAAAGCAGCAATTTACTGGATTGCCATTCATTAATAACACACACAGCCAATAATTAGGTCTCACTCGCTATCAATATTTTCTCGTATTTAGGACAGTTAACTCCTAAAAATCTTACCCTTGTTAGCTGTGAAGATCTAGTACCACAAAACTGCTGTCATGTTCAGCATAGTTTATGTATAAATCTGTCAGTAAACATAAGCATATAAAAGAGATTTATGATGTCCGTTTGTATATAGCTAGGTAATTCTCTAAATACTTCTATTTGTATGTATATACATGCTCAGCTGTGTGCTTGTGGGTCTGCCAGCAGTCTGACAACCTTGCAAGCTGCAAAATGCCTCTGCACAGTTGCAGCTTGCGTAGGTCTGAGTTAGAGAAGCAGATACTGATTACAGCTTGCTTTTACTAGGAAACTTTTTACGTGCATCAGGCCTCTGCCTGGACTACTTCATGTTATATTACACTTTCCTTATGCAGAAACTTTAGCATAGAATACTTAATTCCATTAGGATAATTTATAGATCCTTATGCTCTAGTCAAGGAGGGGAGTGGGCACAATGGGGGATTCTGAGATTGTGCCTCTTGTACAATGGCCTAAGATTGAGACTGCCAGAGGAATATGAGCTGTTTCAGGTGTTGTAAGTTCCAAAAATAGTTAATCCCTTTTCCTGCATATAATCTATAAGCTTGTTACCAAATAAGGTGGTTGAATGTGAATGCTATAATAAGGGGTATATCAAATGCATGTAGTCACAAAGCTCTTCTACTTCTCTCCTACTCATGTACATATATATGTATGTATACGTAAATACCTCTTGGAAAGTCGTTGGATACAGTGCTATAATAAAAAATTACCAATTTAACATTGTATCACAGAAATAGAGGCTTGAATTAAGAGTCTGTACCATAGTGAAATCACCTTCAGAAGCAGCTTGATCTTCCTATTAGGATTGCATTATGTGGATTTGTAACAGTCACAAGTGATTGGAGTTTCAAAACTTGTTTGTGTTATTCAGCTCAACCCTTTGCAGTGAGTGCACAATACTCTTCCTTGCAGTTATTCCATTATTATTTCAATGTGTTTTGGAACACCTCTAATGAAGCTGTCTCTGTCAGTCACTGAAACAGTCTGTTCCATTCTGAATTGCATGTTGGGTGCTGTGACTCAGGCTGCTGCCAGCAGATTGCTTGTATTTCACATGGTGTGCCTTAACCAGCACAGTTGCTATAGCGTAGATGGGTTTTATTTATTTTTTAATTCTTTATATACCGTTCTGGATTGAAATGGCATTAAGAAGAGACAGAATACTTAGCAGTGAAATTGGCTTACTGGAATAGGCAATGTTCTTACCATCTGAAATTCTTAGATACCTTTCCAGAAGAAATTTGCAAATGCTTAGTTTTTAATCACGGGAAGTGCAAACCATTATTTGATCTCAAAGAGTGAAATTACATAAAGAAGTACTGAGTGTAGGCTGTGTGGCTGTTAACTAGATTTCTTATTTTTTCTAGTATTACTTTGCATTTAAGAGGTGGCTGTGTTTTTAATCTTTACAACCATACTTTGCTTATGCTTCACTTCCACTGAATTCTTGCAACTGGAAAACTGCTTAAATCCTCTGGAAGCAACCTATATATACCCATCACACTGACTTTCATTCTAGGTGGTCAGGTTATGGGGGAATAATAAAATATTTGAGGTACACACCTCTTGCCTCAAGTCTCTTCTCATGCTGCCACCACCTGTGCCCTGGTGTGTAGGTCTACGTTGCACACACCTCTTTTTAACTTGCCTGCCTGCACATCTGCTTTATTTCAGTGCTCTGCTATCGTGCTAGTTTTGTATGAAGTTCATCCAATAGCTTTTTAGGCCTTACTTGACCATACTTCTGTCTTCAGGTGGGTTTTTGGAAGTTCTCGTGGGACTCTTTCCTCCTCTCAGAGTCCCAATTCATGACTAGTAGCTTATGCCGATTTTATTATCTTTAGGAGGAAAAGCATTTTTTCACTCCAACTTGCCCAAATTCATTTTTTTAATGATTTTTTAAAATGACTTTTGTTTGAGCACAGAAGATATCTCCAGGTGGCTGAATGCCCAAGAGAGTCATCTCCTGTGTCGAAAGGCCACTGGAGTTGAGTTAAGCCAAAGCTGTGGCAGCGTTGCAGTGTGTGTAGCTGGGCTCTGAAGCTGTGCCACAGAGAGCTTCAGTCGCTTGCTGTGCTCTCGCTTCCAATTCAAAGCTGCCTTTGAAGGAGTAGTTCTCTGGTGTTTGTTCCAGTGGGAGCTCTCCAGCCTCTTCCCAGTCTGCTGGCACCATTGCGTAAGTTGTTCACAGTGTTTGTACATGCAGAGAAACACTGAAGGGAAACTTTGGTTATTTACCATAAGTTCTTTTTCTTGAGATAAATTGTGGGTTTGCTAGTTTCTTCCCTTTTTCCTGTGACTGAAAAACCATAAACATTTTGAATTAAAAAAAAAAATAATTTTTTTTCTGGTCAGCGTAGGAGGTCATGACTTTTTGCGTCTGTTCAGGTGTGTTTGTTTTGTTAGGACATTCTTTAGGTGAGTGGTGGACACGTGGACAGTTTAGCTTTGGAGACTGTTGCTTTTTCGCTGTCAAGCTGCTTTGATGGCATCTGACGTGGGGTTAATCACTTAACACAGCTTAATTAAAAGGTACAAGCACAGTGGCTCATGCTCTCACCTGTTGTCAGTGGCCCTCTGCAAAGCTGAGAATCTGTTTTCCTGATCATTTTATTATTAAAAATAACAGGCACAGAGTTGCTAATTGGAATAAAGGGGTTAGTGAGGTTTAATTTTCTGTATGAAGAGCTGGGCCCTGTTAACAGCTGTTAAACTACAGACCGGGTTCATTAGTTGGTTTTGATTGAAGATGACAAAATCAAGCAAAAATATTAGAGGACTAAGAAGACATGGCCTACAAGGAACGATGAATAGTATTATTTAAAAAACCAGAGGAATTAGGGAACAATTGAGGAATTTTGAAATAAAAAAGGTTAATTTCAAGAATGTATTTTTGGTAGCATGAAATCTTTAATTACTTTAGGGACTTTGAACATTATGGTTATGAATGTATTAGTATTTTCCAAGCATCCTCCTTTCTGCACCTTCCCCCTCAGGGAAAGCAGAATGACAGATGCTCGTATTGAAATTTCCTCTTACTTTTTGTTGCAAGAGAAACAAAACAGAACAAAAAGAAATAAAAATACAAATAAAGTACAAATAAAACACAAAACATCCCCACAAAAAAATCCCCACAAAAATTTAGTACTTCTCAGTTGTCCAACACTTGATATTTATAATTTTAATTGTTTAATTTTGCTTTTGAAAGACTAAAAAAATGAATCATTTCCACCTGTTTTCACTTGAATCCACTTCTCCACTATACTTAGGCTGACTAGAAAAATAAAGCCGAGTTGCACATTATTGGTGTAATTCAAGTCCATGTAATGCAGTATTTCAGAGGGTTGCCTGACCGTTTGAGGTCTGTGAAGTATTTTGGATATCAGTTATCCATGGGTAAGAACTCATATATGCACCAAAATACTGGTGGGTTTTTTTTAAGTCATTTTTTGGGAGCTCAAAACTAAAATACATCCCAGTAGTCTTGGATTTGAGGGAGTTATCCTATCATTTACAGGGGAAATGACCAGGAAGTAAGACCAGTTTGATAGCCCAAGTGTATTTTCACGCTTCATTAGCAGATTGGTGTGTTCATATTTTAGAATTACAGTTAGTGTTGTGTTTTAATTGCCTGGGTAAGAGTACTGTCGCTGCAAAGCCCCATCTCACGTGCTGCCAGGGGAAAGCCCTGAGGTGGTGTTTGTGTATCCAGTGCAGCTGTGGTTTGTCCCACTCCACCAGCAGTGCACGAGCTGCAGGGTACATGTGGGAGTTAATTCTTGACAGGAGTGACGGATTCGTTCAGACAGACAAACGCACCGTGGGCAGGAGCGTGGCCTCAGGAGGAGCTGGGAAAAGGCCCTTAATAAGCATATGGAATGTGGCTGGAGTGCAGCGGGCAGTGGGAACAGCTGCTGAGGGAATGGCCTGGCCTGGGGAACAGGGGCTGCAGGACGGTGGCAGCCGTGGAAGATGCTGCTGCTGCAGGGAGTGCTTCCAGTACTGCAGGTGACTGTGTCACGTGTGCTGAGACGGGAGGGGGGGGTGGGAGGCTTGGGGAGCATCTCATAGGTTTTGATTACACCAGTGGAAATCCTGAATTCCTGGAATCTTCTTATGCTTTCCTTTGCAGCATTTTTGCAACAAGATATGAAGATACAAAGGTTTGAGTGTTTAATTTTATTTAAACGTATGAAATGACTATTCAAAATCGCTCCGCTTGGAATTATTTTGATAGTCTAGGAGCCAAAATCTTTGTTCAACAGGAAAAAAAAAAGTGAAATGGTATATCCAAAAATGGTAAAAAGTTCTCACTCAATGGTGGTTCTTTGATTTTTATGGTTTTTTTCCAAAAGGCACTAAATAAATAGGCACTTATTCTCCTTAATTATTTTATTTGGTTGCAAATGAAAAATGCACCATGTCTTTTTTCTGTACTGTTTAAGAAATCTTTCTACTGATCTTTTCAGAAGGTGAGACAATTCCAGTGATAATCTGAAGAGGGAAGCACTGATATTGAATACCCTGTTTTTCAAATTAAGTGGCTTGTTGGCTCAAAGACAGTGAAGTTACTGTAATTCGAGAATGAATTTTAAGTGTCTCCAAGGGTTATGTGTTTCCTCATTAAAGTTAGGGGTTAAAGCACTATTGGGGCACCTTTCCCTCTACTTAAAGTATATGTTACCGGTTTTTCTAATTCAGAAATTCGGTTGTCTTCAGCTGAAGCTTTGTCTGCCTACAAATTTATTATATACTTTAAAATTTGCCTGAAATATTTCACACTTAAGGTATTAGTCGTCTTGCTTTCATGTGTTACGAATTTGTGAATTGCACAGTGCAGAATTGTGGAGTGAAGGGTGGAACACATATTATATTTGTATTTGAAACCAACACATTGCCCGAGAACGAGCTTTAGTACCACGAGGTTTGTTATTCATATTGAATATTACACAAGCTGAGTTTTAGCCTTTTGCTTTTCTGTTTCTTCTATGTCCTCAGACTCCAAGTGACAGGAAATAAGTTGTTGCAAATGAGTTTGGTCTGGGCTTGTTTGAGGTCCTTCTGTGTGTGATGGATTTTCCATCTGCATTCCCTCTGTATTCTACGCTGGATTTCCTTTGCTTCAAATTGATGTGAAGGGTCAGGGGAGAGCGGTGCGACCAGGTCACTCCACAGAATAAGGCCCTGGAGCATCAAAAGAAAGTGCCCAGGCCATTCTGGGTAAAGCACAGGTTAACATCAAACTGACTCGAAATGGGGGGTTTGTTTGATTCAATCAAACAAGAGAAACTGCCCTGTTAAGTTCAGGTTACAATTGTGGGACTTCCTCAGTTGAAGAATAAGTATCAGTCTTCTGGTAGTTACATCTCCATTCATACTGAAGGCAGATTCTCGAATAATGGAAGTCTGTTCAGCAGTAGTAAATAACCCAACTTTGAGCCAGGTTATTCATCCTGTTTCTTTGGGTAAAATTGCTATTGAAATCGCCAACATATTTTGACAACTGCTTCCCCAGCTCCCCTTTTAAAACTCCCTTCTTTGTAGTACTGTAACTGTGACAAAAATTACAAATGTATTCTCACTTAAAAGTAATTGCACTATTACTGTAGTACTTTTTATAAAATAAAGTTTTTATCAATGTGAGGTGTTTTGCCAAAAAGAAAAACTGCTACATGTTCTATCCTTTTTATGCTCACTGAATTTAGTTTCTGTTTTGGTTTTTTTTTTTTTTCTTTTTTTTTTTTAATAGTGATCCCAGAGTTTATTAGTCAAGTAAATATTGCATTGGAGAGCTTAAGCAAGAACACAGTGCATTTGTTTGATGACAACCAGTTTGTGGACATTTCCAAGAAGGTGTATGATACGATTCATAACATCAGGTGCTCAGTCATGATGATTCGGGTAAGTTTGTAATTTGTTCTTTTCATACTTGTTTCTGAGATGGATCAGGGCATTTTCAGAAGCATTCAGAACTGTGTGTGAGATAAATGTCCCCAAGCTCATATCCAGGTTGAACTGACCTGGGAAATTTGGATTACAGTGAAACACGTGTGATTGTAACTCCAGAAGTCTAGAATTGCATTGAGTACCACATCAGAATGTTGCATAAAAATGTCTTTACTTCTTTAAAAATATGTAGTTATATTTGGTTGGTAAAGATCTTCATTCACTTCAATTATTATTAACTTGCAGCTGTAAACACAAATCTTCTTGTAGTTCTTCAACTTTAACCTGTGGAATGTAGGAATTGAGAGTATTTCCAGGTGATTCTGATAATCCCATATCAAGTTCTTTCAGCCTCACAGCAGAAGAGTTAACAACTTGATTTCTTTTAGTCTTGCACAATTACAATCTTACACTTACCTCTGTTTTTTTCCTGAAGTTCAGGAAACTGGATCAAACAGCTTATTTTTGAAATTCAAACCAGAATTGTGTCAGATGCAGACTTTTCCCCAAATATCTTCATAAATCCCACTTCAAAGGGTAAACAACTGAGCTTCAATATCTGTATGTTCATCAATTTTGTTTTAAATGAAATTAAATAGTTAACAATATAGGTTTTTCAGAGGAAGTTTGTCTTCTTCAGTGACTGTCCAGTTGAGAATGGTAAGAAACAGATTCCTTTTCTTGTAAATACAAACCCATTACAGCCCAGCCTGACCAACAGGTCATGGGAGGTGGGTCTGCCCCTTTACTCCGCTGTGATGAGACCCCACCTGCAGAGCTGCCTCCAGCTCTGGGGTCCCAGCACAGGGAGAGCAGGAAGCTGTTGGAGTGGGTCCAGAGGAGGCACAGGAATGATCAGAGGGATGGAGCACCTCTCCCTTGAGGAAAGGCTGAGAGAGCTGAGGCTGTTCAGGCTGGAGAAGTCTCTGTGGAGGCCTTACTGCAGCCCTTGGGTACTTAGAGGGGGCTTATAAATAAGATGAGAACAGACTTTTCAGTAGGGCCTGTTGTGATAGGGCAAGGGGTGATGGTTTTAAACTGAAAGAGGAGAGATTTAGCTAGATAAAAGGAAGAAATTTATTACAATGTGAGTGGTGAAACACTGGCACCAGTTGCCCAGAGAGGTGGTAGAGGCCCCATCCCTGAGGGCATTCAAGGCCAGGCTGCAGAGGGCTCTGAGCAACCTGATCTGCTCATTGCAGGGAGGTTGGACTAGGTGGCCTTTAAAGGTCCCTTCCAACCAAAACCATTCGAATGTGAAAAATAATAGTCTTAACATGTTGTAGTGTGTAAGTTAAAGTAGGAATTCAAATGTGGAGAATAATTAAAATATCTCATCCTTATTGCAATTAGGAAATTGTTTGTGTACTGAAGAGAGACCCTGAAACATCCAGCATGTTGCCCATAGCAGTAGGAGTTTGTGAGCTGGATGTAGGTCCAAACCAAAGAAATCACATTGAGGGTGACCCTCTGTTAGGTCTTCTGATCAGTTCCTGTGTCAGTGAACACAAGCTAAGAGTTTTCATTAGGACATCTCATTTTTTTTCTAGATAAGCTTCATTTAATGTGCCTGTGTTGCTCATCCACCCCTTCCCTTAGCAAGTCAGGGGCTCTTGGGTTTTTCAAGATTACAAAGTTGCTTCTGTTTCTCAGGGAGAGCTGAGTCTTCTGTATGTCCAGTCCTCATAGGCTTGAATTCCATGATCGTGACTGAGCATTTCTTTGTGGAGTTTTTCATTTTTGGGAAATGGGGGAATGCACTGAGGAGTGTAACAAAGCTTCAGGCAGTTTCTATGAAGAGCCAGACACAGCTCTGCAGGAAGCTGTATTGTCTTAGAGTCCTCTGTGGTGGGTGTATGTATGTGGACAGTCATTCAGAGAAGGGTATTATGATCCCCTGTACTTCCTTCTGAAGCATGAGGGGGAAAATCCTTAGATGTGAAGAGACTGTAATAGGCCCAAGGCCCAGGAAGTGGCCAGTGTGCAGCACGTGTGCTGTGCACCCATAAAATTGTGGGTCACTGCACAACACGAGTGGACAGTAGTAATAGATTGGTTTCTGTCAGTGCCATCTTCCACTGCTGCTTTGCAAGTCCTGACGAAAGCTCAGGAGATGTAAAAAAAATTGTTAGAAAGGACATATGAGCTTTCTACTTACTGAACACCGTTATTCAGCCATGGGAGGGTTTTTTTGAGGTTTGGTGAAAAGTTAGCTGCTCCAGCAACCCGTAGAGATACTGACTGCCAGCACAGAGAGTGCCGAGGCAACCCTGGCATTCATTTTCTGAGTCAGGATGTATTTGCATTCCTAGTTAGATACATTCCAGACAATGCCAGTTTCCTGGAAGAAGCTTTAATAAATCTGGTGGTTACTCAGATGTACACTGTTGGCATAGCAGCCAAGGTGAGGAAATGAAATGTTCTGTGGCCAACATGCTGATAGTGCCAGAGAACAGCACCTCACTGATTACAGGGGATTGATGACAAGGCTGAATCAGGGTAAGAAATTGGCGATCAAAAAATAATTGAGAATTGTAAATGAACAAGGCCCCTCATTTACAGGGGGCAAGTTTTCAGCATGGCAGTAAAAGCAGAAATTCTCCAGATCAGTTTCTCAGGAAGCGTTTCAAACATGTAATTACACAGAGAGAATGTTTTTAAAAATGGAGTTCCTAACTGTAAAATGCTGCCTAGTACTATTGTTAATGCAAATTATCAGCTACGCACTTCAATGTCCAAGCTTAACCTAAGATACGTAGAACATGCATTGCAGTCCTGCGGGTATAATGTAACACTTGAGAGCAGCTACTTAGTGGCAGGTGTGTTGTACTGCTGAGCTGTAATAGAAGTGCCTCTGGAACATCAGGATGCTGCTCCCCTTCAGATGCTTTTCATTGTTCACTTCCAAGGACTGCTTAATCCAGTGGTAGCTGTTGATTTGAAATAACTAGATAGTTGATCCAGGGCGTATCCACATTTCTCAGTCATTTTTCGACTCTAAGCATCTCATTTTTTTACATTTTAGAGATTTTATGAGCTTGATCTTGCACAGGAACATTTGTATATTATCTGGACAACAATTTAATTAGGATATTGCTGTTACAGAAATAGCTTAGATTAGATAATACAATTAAAGACAATTCTACCATGAGAAATATGTAGAAAAGTCAAAGGAAACAGGTTGACAGTTTTTGAGACAATACATATTAAATGCTGCAAATTTTTAAGATTAATGGTAGAACTTTTTTTAAAAAAAGCTTCTGCATGAAGGTGTTTTTAGTTGAAGAATACGAGACAGCTGGATTGAAGTAACAGCTGGCAACATCCCATTGGGGTATAAACACAGCGGAAAGGAATGACTGCAAATGAATAATAACTACTGGTAGCTGAAGCACTAATAGTCATCCTAACAATTACAGCAAGAGCAGTGGAAACGAAGTCACCAAGTCAGAGTTTCACAGAATTCTTTGTTCTTTTTGGAGGATAAACAAGTGAGCAGCTGTTCAGGTTTTTCAGAGACAAAGAAGAGGGTGAAAGGTTCATATACGCTCTGTAAAATGCTTTTACTATTCTTGTGTTCATGGAAGCAGTGAGTGAGGAACCCATGTTCCCTAATTTTGTGAGAAGTGGAGAATGTGTATTGAAATTGCTGTTCTTAACACTTTAAAACATCTCTTAAAAATCCTCTCTACTGAGCGTGTATTCTGTGTGCTGTTTCTTTCAGGATTCTGGCATGGAGACCATAGGTTCCCTCAAAAGAGTTTATGGTGTTAGGCTTTTTGAGTTTGTTTTGCACATTGTTCCTTGATTTTCTTGCACTATGTTGTACAGGATATCCATCCCCCAACACCCCTGAAAATGGAAGTAAAGCATTTGGGGTATTTTTCTGTCTTACCTAGGTACTTTTATTTCAATTAGATCCTCACTGCATCTCCAATCAATTCTTAATATTCCTGTTTCTTTAGCTAACAGTCTTTTACTGCATGTTTTAATTTCCTTCGGAAAGTCAAACTCAGCTACACATTCAGGTGTCTATAGCATAAATGCTTTTTCATGTGTTTTGGCTTTCTCAGAATACCCTTGGGATGGGTTCCCTTTTTTACTTCTTTTGGCATGGTTTTTCATTCTGTTTTAAAGAAATGTAAGAATTCATCCTTAACAGAGCTTGTGAGTTCTTCAGTACACTTGATTTCTCTCAGTAAGAGACATCACAGCAGAGTTCGTTATCTTACACCCAGCAGAGTTACAGGAATTTTTAGAATGTAGACCTCTAGGACAGGAAGGTAGCAAGTGGTGAAAACCTTTCAGCCAGTTAATGAGTGTCTAGTTTAAATTCTACCTTGGCTTTTACTAATGACAGAATTATCCTACACATACAGGGTTTTCTGCCTGTTTTTACTTCTGTAGTCCAAGCGAGTTAGATCCTGTAAGATGCAAGCAATAACAGGCATGAATTGAACCTCTGTTTAAAAGCTAGAGAAAACAAAGCAAAGCAGGGAAATACATCAGACAGACATGTACTGAAGTCTTGTTTCTCCAAGAGGGCCCTGAGACCTCATGGAACAAACAGACAAGGAACAGTTCATACTGCCTGGTTAAACTTCATTGTTGTTGGTCTCAAATTTAGGAGTGATGCTAATCCATTACAAACACATATTGAGACGTTTGATAAAAACCTTTTTCTTCGTCTTTTTCTATCCTACACTAACTATACAAGAGGCAGAACCTTTGCAGCAGTAGTTAGCCACTTGGTCCTGCACCTCTCAGCACTTTCTGGTTGTTTCTGACCTAAGTAGGTCAGGACTTTTCCTTCCTCAGCTCCTTGTCAGCTTCAGTCCTGTCATGCAGAGATTGCTATGTCTGGTTGCAGTGTGACTGCAAAAGAGTATATTCACGTGGTGTCTTTAAAAAGGAGTGCAGAAGAAATACCGGTTGTCTGTTAAGGATAGTGGGACACCTGTTCCTTTTTCAGGTTTTTATCCTGAGTCACGTAAAAGGTGTTAGTGGGGAATGTTATGTTTGTGCTGCAGAACCCAAATAAGAGGTGAGGTAGAACTGCTAAGTGCCACAATCAACTGTGCATACCTGCAAGTAAAAGCTTCTGACAGCTGCTTGCCCCTGCCGTATTACTTGGCTTTTAACATCTTAAATCAGGATCACCAACCTTGAAGTACCATTATGGGAAAACTTAAAGCACTATCCCACATATTTTACATTTCATATCTTAATTCACCTACATACATATTTTCTAAATATGTGTATGTTCTTTACAGTATAGCTGGGAAGCCTTCTCATAACGTACAAATACCTGTTATAATTTACATCAGTACTAGCATCAGAGTCAGTCATTATTATGACTCTGCCTTGCAGACATCTTATCAAAATGCTCTGTATTGAACAGTTTTGGGACACAGTCAGCATACATTTCAATTTAACATGATGACATTTTTAAAAGTGCTAATCTCCATTTAGTACCAAGAGTTTGTCTTCCCAAATAAATAAAGCCAATCCCTCTTTTCTGGCAAACAACTATACCTATCAGTTTGCTTCTATTTCATGTTTATGTACCATGTAACAAACTCTCAAAGGTCTCAGTTTCATTAGTCT
The DNA here is from genome assembly GCA_013397775.1 of Eulacestoma nigropectus. Lineage (NCBI taxonomy): Eukaryota > Metazoa > Chordata > Aves > Passeriformes > Eulacestoma > Eulacestoma nigropectus. Next base: position 1,251,262 of record VZTE01002686.1, read on the forward strand.
AGGGCCTTTAATATCTTCAACAAAGATGACTGTTTTGGTTCTCTGTGTGATAGTGTTGCTGACTTTGTTGTTTTACAGAGCAAAAACCTACCCAGCAATGTATCTGTAAATAAAACCCGCCTCTTGTTTTCCTCTAAAGTTGCATCCATTTGTCTGAATGCTTGGGCAGGATGTTACTCTAAGAAATAGCTTTAGTTTGGAGTTGCCACAATTGCCATAACAAGCACCTGTTCTTAAGAGCTGAGGTGTTTCCACAAGGGAAAAAAACCACTTTTGTTAGCAGAAATACAGATAATTGATTGATTTTAAAAAACAGATGGTGTATTCACATCTCAGGTAGAGGAGAGGGTGAGAGAAGAGGAAAAAAGCACATGCTTACCCTTCTCATCTCGGACACAGGAGTGGAAGCCAGAGCAGATAACATTATTTCACTCAAGGACAGATGGCCCCCCCTCTTCCTCCTTCTTCTGATCCCCTTTGCTTAAACATTGAATTAGAGTCCATCCACAGGGTAGTTGGGAAACGGTGGATTTTTTTTTTTTTTTNCCCTTTGCTTAAACATTGAATTAGAGTCCATCCACAGGGTAGTTGGGAAATGGTTGATTTTTTTTTTTTTTTGCTGTTAACAAAAGACAAGAGAAACTGTCTGCTTTTGTGCTTCTACATTTCTGCACTTTGAGATTAACAGGTTTTAACTTTTTGGTTCATTGTACATCCTTCTGACTGCTGCCCCTGTTCCCATGCTCCAGGCATTTGCTCAGGCTTTACAGGGAGATTCTTGATTTTAGATTCTGGGTTCTTTTTTACATACAAATGAACAGTGACTAGAAAAATAAATGCCCCTTTTATCCACCTATGTGCAATTCCAGAATGGTCCTTTCTCCTCCATGTGCTCCATTATTTCTGTACAGAGAGATCATTCAGTAGTAGGGGAATGTCAAAAGCAGTTGCCCCCCTTCTGAGGAACAATATGTAGAACTCCTATGTTGTTTTATGTGTGTGCTGGAGGAGCAGACACTCTCTAATTGCAGCTCTAATAAGCTTGTGAGAAAGCATTTGATGGTGTCAGGCCAGTCTGTGTACAGGTCTGGTGGGGAAGATTTTTAGCTCTCCAAAGCAGCAGCTCACATGCACCACCCTGGTGACCCTACAGACAACTAAATGGAAGTGGGTCTTTAGAACTGTACCAGGAACTCACCGCTTGGACAGTGCCATGTTCAAACCTGTAGTTTCTGGACGTTAACATGTATTAGTTTTTTTTTTCCCCTCATTGGTTTAAATTCTATTAATACTGTTCAGTTGTTTTTCATTTTTATCAAAATATTATGGTTAATGGAGCCTTCTTTTTAAGGCAGAAATACTTCAGTATCTTTTGAACCCCATCTTACTCTTCACTATCACACATTTCACTTGTCTGACACTCCTGTCAGTGAGGGGAGGGACGAGAGAAGTGTGCCCAGAGGCTCACAGAAGGAAAGGACCTCAGGAGATCAGCTGGTCCAACCTCCTGTTGAAAGCAGAGTGTTATCCAGGGCCCTGTCAAGATGTGTCTGACTTCACTGTTTGTTGCTTGATTTTATCTACTAAAGTTAAAACAGTAATGGGGAATTGATGGGTCAAACAAAGCAATAGTGTGTGCTAAACTTAAAAAAGGAAGCTGCTTGCTCCACTGTGTGCAGCTTCTAGTCTGTAATTCTTGCACTGTTTTCTGCTATGTTTATGCCTCATTGTTTGCATTCAGCACAGGAATGTATTACCCATCTTTTCTACTTAAAAATTGAATTTGCTGTACCGTGCCTTAGGTTTCCAGTTTGTAACGTGTCACCTAATGGAAAGGATGTTGTGTTGTGTTTTCTTTAAAAAAAGAAAGAAAGAAGGAAAACCTTTTTGGGCACATGCAGACAAAAATAAGAAATGATTTCAGAAATGCTGATACAGAGACAGTGGTGGTGGCGTCAGCTGCACACTGTATCTCTTGCAAGATCCATGTGCAGTTATCCATCCTGGCAAATCTGTGTTGTCTTCTGCCCAAACTACACAGCCTTAGGCATCGTGCAAGGCTGTGAATTAAGAGCTCCTCAGCAAATTGCTACATGGCTTTCCATGGAAATCTCCTAGTGCTGGGCTTACTGGGTCACGCGCAGGAGTCGATGTGCTTTGTACGGAAATGGATGGCATAAACAGTTTTGACTTAGATACTACTTTAAATGTCAATTCTTCCCACTCTAGGGATTAAATTACATTGCAAGTGTCACGTATGATCATGCTTTTAATTGTTCACAAAATTACCCTCTTCTTTCAGGAAGAAAGAACCTTCCAGAATTATTTGATAGCTCTGGTTTAGTGGCTCATTGGAAACTTAAGCATATAACAGTATTTTTTCTGGAACATTAAAATCTTTGCTGAGAGTTTTTTTTTTTTTCTTAGAGCAAGAAAAAGTGATGTGTATTCCTTCCTTTCCATTTGGTGCTTACTGTCTAATATAAATTATATTGCCAGAGAAATGGAATGAATATTATTGTGTTAAAAGGGAAGGACTGAATTACCGGAACCAAAACTGGGGAGCACAGTAAAAGTGTTACAAATCATAGATACTCCATTAAAATATGCATCCTGCCACATGGCTCATTGGAGTATGAGCAAGGCAAGCCTGGGAATGGAGACTGCAGGCTCTCAGCAATGCTAGGAGCTCGGGCTGTAGTTCTGATGCTGCAATCAGCCCTGTCAGTGCTGGTTCAGTTCTGCCTCAGAGATCTTCATTGCTTGGGCTGGATCCGGCCGTATTTCCCTTTACCACTGATCACAGTGATCTGTAAGGTCCATGGCTTAGTTGAAATTTCTCAGTTGCCGTTATCACTGTGAAATGATTTATCTGGTAGGATGGATTTTTTTAGTATGGTGCAGAAAAGCGATGAGGTACATCACAAATGTGTTCAGAATGTCACTGGACTTCAAAAACTAGTAATAATTATATGTGTTAGATCGTGATCTCAGTTCTGCTGGCACAAGAGTAGGGTGGCAGTGCTGGGGTCTGTGTCATTCTGTGCTTTGATGTTGGTGTAACAGTGTCAGTTCTGGTCCTCTTGTCATGCATGTCCTTGCTGAAAAAGTTGGGTGACAGTGGAAAAGGTTTGGGATTAATTGCTTCTTTATTGCTTCCCTGAGTTCTTTTGGTTTCTGTTTTTAGAATTCCTTAGTATTCCGTGGGTATATGAGTTTAGGTTCTTCTTTTAATGACAGCTTCCTGCCTCTGGTTTGGGGTTTTTTTAAAATTAACATTGCTTGCCAACTTGAATCACGCCAGATTCTTTCCTTGAAAGTGTGCTCGGGGTTGGAATGCAGTTGATGAAGGGAGGTGGACATAAGGAGACATAGTGGTAACAGGGAACTGACTCGCAAAAAAAGAAACCTTGGAAAAAAATTATTTGGAGAATTAGAAAAAACATATCTTCCACTGAGCCTGACAAGTGGAAGATGGTATTTGTGAGTCCTGTTGGCCTGAAAAGATTCCATAGAGGTTGATGAAACTGATGCTGCCTAATTTCCTGAGAAACCCTGGGACTTACAGCCTGTTCTTAAAATAGAGACAAAGGAGTCCCTTCATTATATTATCAACAAAATCAGTGTATATGAGTAGTGAAGTAACTATGTTGCAGGAGAGTGCTGTGCATCCTCTAGCACATGGATTGGGTTAAAATTGCTGTTTTGCTGCACCATTCCTCCAGTGTAGCCTAGCAAACAGCAACAGTGCCTCCCAGGTAATAGCTATACCAGGTACTTTGGTTATTAGGAAATTGGAACAGTAATATTAATTTAAAATCAGTTTGTTACTCCAAGTGCCTTGTGATCCTGCTTTTCATGAAGTAGTCTGCATAAAATTGTACAAAATAGAAGAAAACCTGATTATTTAGCAAGTTGGACAGAATTCTTTTGGAAAGTAGAAGCCCTCCTTTTTCCTGAACGTGGTCCAGCATGAAATAGCACACGAGAAATGGTCATATGGGCCAGTGTGATTAGCTTTTGAAATCTCCTGGAATCTGTGAAAGTGTTAAATTCACCCACAGAAGGAGCCATAACTTCCGTGTTAGGATATAGCAGAGCATATCCACGTGAGGGATAAAGAGGTGCTGGAAAGTATCCGGAGTGAGGCCATGGCAGCCTAGGGATGCACACAGGTACAACTGTGTGTCCCTGAGAACAGCTTTGTCACTTGGTGCCTGCCGCAGCCAGCCCCTGCACCCAGAGCAGCTGCAAGGCCTCATCCCAGCAATCTCATCCCTTACTGCAGGCTTCTGGGGTTCCTCTGTCGGGTCATGGCCAGCACACGAGGGGAGTATCCTCATTATTGCACAGACACTGAAGCTCACTGGCTGACTGTGTAGTCTTGCAGTGCAGGCATGGGCTTGGCCACGTAACTGGTGTCAGAGCCAGCTGCGGGCTGGCATCCGTTGTTCTGCCACCGATGTACATTGTGTTAATCACACCTCTGCCTGCCTTTTGCCTTCTTTGTGACAGCGTGTGGTTTGTGCATGGGGGAAATCAGATCGGCAGATGTCAGCTGTATGTTTGTTGCTGATGTGTTCTCAGAATGGGAATTGGACCCTTCTGCCCTAGTGAGAAACCAGTCTGGCATCCCACCTGAGCAGGGCATGCCATGGCTGGGAGCTTGGCTGGCCCCACAGGGAGGCTGTGTCAAATACACTCTGAAATGCGTGTGGGTTTGGGAAAGCTGGATTCCAGATGCGTAAAGAAACAAGCATGAGACTTAATTAACATTCAGCAAATAAAGAACAGACGTGAATAATTGTTTGCTGTTTTAGTGAAGGAATGCTAAGCACAGCAAATGAAGGTAAAGACAAAGCACTTGGTTATGTGTTTGAGGTGATATGAGGTTACACCAGTGCCCTGGACCCATGGGAGTGTGGAGCTCAGTCTGGCTGCTCAGTGGGCAACAAATAAAACATCTGCTTGTCACCTTGGTAAGTGGAACCAGAAGCAGAACTTAGCCAGATTTTAAGCACAGCAACATCAGTGGAAATTGTGAATTAATTTACCAATGCTGAGGTTTGCAGTTAATCACTTATTGCTGAAATGGAGCCAGTCCCCAAGAGAGATGAAGCCTAAAATTGTGTCTGCTTAACTTAGGCTTTTCTTTCCACTTGGTGGTTCCATTCCATTAATACAGCCTTAAAACTTGCATCTTCCAGCTTCCTCCATCTCAGATTGGGTGCTTGATTTGCTTGTGCAGTTTATAGGAAACTCACAGGTCAGAAAGCAGGTGACTCACCCTGGTTGTCTTTTAACTGCAGAAAGGGAGTTATTTTTTCCTGAATGAAAAGATCATCCTATCTGATAGTGTTGCTGCTGTGTTGTTGGTTTTGTTTCCATGTTTGGGTTATTAAATGGCATATAAAATTGCCTCATGCCATTTGTAGAATATACTGAATTTGTAACTCGCAGGACTGTTTTCTCCCTGTAAAATTCTCACTTTTCTCACCTAGCAGAGTTAAAATTGAGATGAAATTTTAGGTTGTGTTTAGTTCATCAGTAAAAAGCTTCCTTTTCTCCTGATACTTCTCTTCCAGAAAGCTCAATAGCAAATATTACCTGCAGCCTGTCTCTTTAGAGATGGAATGGTTCAGTCTTACTCAGCCTGTGGGATTGCTGGATAGCTCAGGGCTTTGGCAGGCAGCTTCTGCCTGGCAGAATTCGGGTGTAGGCTGTGATACATCTCCGCTCCTTTGTGTTTATTCTTGGGTATGTTGATGAGCTCTGAGATTTATTACTACCTGGGGAAGAAAAAAGGTTGAGCAGTATTAATTGCCAAAAAATACCATCCTCCACAAAGAGAAGGTAAGAGGAAAGAGGAACAACTGAAATTCCTGGCAGGGACCGTTCAGGAACCCACACGAATAGCTTACCACAAAGATGTAGCATGGTATTCTTTGAAGATTCGTGGTGCTGCATCACAGGCATAGCTGTGTATTGTCCTGCCTCACACAGTGGTTTTTCTTTGTATCCTCTTCATTTCTTTTCCTTCCCCTTTTTTCATTTATTTTTTATTTTCTCTCCTCTTACCTTACAGTTTGTCTTGTGTTGTTTATATGCAGATTTTCTTCTTATGCCTCATAATAAGGTAGTGGAAGAACTGTCTTTTGTAAAACCTGAAAACTGGCATCCCCACAGGGTGCCAGTCTCTTTGGAAAAGGATAACTAATACATAAATTCTGATTTTTATCTGACCTAAGATAAATAGAGCAATCGAATTTGAACTCTAAAGATACTGAACTGACTCTATCAATACTGTCTCCTGTGCAGGTCAGGATTAACTTCAAATAATTCCCAGCATTCGTTTGTCTGACCTGTTCTTAGAAACATCCACAGCTGGCAGCTGGAGGATGCCTTCAAGCAGTCAGTCCCACTCCATTCCCTTTAGAAAGTTCTTCCTTAAATCCACTCCACACATCTGCTTATGGCATCTTAAAGCACTTCATGTCCATCAAGGATGGATGATCTTCTGCTTGTTTCCCGTGTACTTCAAGTTTGGGCTTGTTTTGCTTTTTCATGTCGTGCTGATGCTTGTTGTGATCCTGCTCTCCATCTGTGCCCTTCCTTTGGGAAGTGCAGTGCCCAGCACTCAATACAGTACTTGCAGCAGAGGCTCAGCTCTCAGGTGAAGGGAAGGCTTCTTTCAGAAGGCTTGCTGTCTATGCCTACAGATACTTGCAACAGTTTAGTTGCCTTTATTTTCAGGAATGTGATGCTGCTGCATCGTCTTTAGCCTGTGCTCCCCTGTAATTCTTAGTGCTTTTCTAACAAGTATTTATCATGTGTGTTTTTCTCCTTGCATAAAAAAAAGTCCCTGTATTCTGTTCTGTTGTAGTAAGAAAGACTTTTAAAAATCTATTGCCATGGGATAAAAATATTTCTATCAGTGCCAGTTACTGATTAAACTTAGGCTGCTTATGATTAATTTGTCTTTAGATTCATTAGTTCTTGCTGTTCAGTTACTGTTCAAGTCAGATAATACCGGAGCTGTCTGAAAGACCAATTTCAGCCCATGCAACCAAGCGAGATTTTACTGAGTTACAAGTGGTTGCAGTTATTCAGCTTCGTCAGTACCTCCGTTAAAAATAAGAGAAGTGGGACTTTATGTCCCAAAATGAGCAGTGAGAACCTTCAAAATTTCCTAGTTGTTCAAGCAAGTGCATTCTGATTTATTACAGCTACAATAACCAGAGCATTAGAAAATGTGACCTATGAGAAAAACACCAAATGTGTTAGTCCTACTTGGCCCAGGGAACAGAGAACCAGAGGGGAGAGAAGGGAAAGATGGGATAGCTGTTTTCATTGATGTAAAATGTTGTTGCACAAGGCTGGAGAAAATCTGTGTTACATATTCATAATGGATACAAAGAGAATAAACTCTGACTACAAGGGGAAGATTCAGTTTGGACATGAAGAAAACCAAATTTCGTACGTAAGATTTTGTTCAATTTTCATAGACATTAAGGCTCTCGTGTTTGTCTTTGTGCCAGCTTTCTCTCTCAGTCTGTTAGCAGATGACAGAGTTGTGTTGAGTCTCTCCCATTTCACTGGGCAGCAGAGGCTGTTGAAGCTGCATATTGTGAAAAGATGTGCAAAGGGAAAATACTGATCTGAATAACTTCCTCATTTGATGTCTTAGAGGGGAATATTCTGTATTGCTTTTCACAGAACTTGGTCACGAAACCTTCCCAGATGGAAGAATCCATTTCACATACAAACAAGAATTTTAGCATAAAAATCATGTAATTTGTTCAGAAGCTAGACCTAAACTAGTGTTCTTTGAGGGGCAGTTGTGTGTGTATGTTTAATTCCACTTTGCCTACTTGGCAATGAAGGCTCTCAGCCTCCCAAAGCAGAATGAAATTAGTGATTTGTGACATGAAGGCTGGTTTGCACAGTGAGGGCCTTAATGGATTCCTCAGTTCCACATCAGCTGGCACTGATCATTCACTTGAACATTATTGGTTGCTGAATGACTGAGGGTGGGTGGATGTGTGTTTGGGGCATCTGAAACCTCTTGATAATTAAAAGCAGGAATGAAAGTGATGGATACAGGATTCATGGCTAGGGTGGTTTTATTTCCATTGTCTGAGTGTCTGGGAGGAATAGCTGCTAAAACAGAAATTTGCACTTAACAATTTTTAAGTCCTGGGTGGGAATGAGTGGGAAGGATGACAGCAGTGGTACCTGTACTTTGAGGAGCAGGCTGTGCATTACAGTGTGTATTTTTCAATGAGGCATGAGTTTGTGATGGACAGGCTTACTCTGTGTATCTTTTTTAAAGATGATCTGTTTTACTTGCAGCTCAGATAGTACAGAGGGTCGGTTGAGACTGAAGAGGCTTGAGCAGAAGTTGAGGTTGTAGTCAATAATTTCATCTACTCCAGTTTGAGAAATGCACTTACCATTGGCAACCTTTTGCTAAGGGATATATTAATCTATCCAAGGGAATTTTTTTTTAGTGTAATCATTTAACACACTTCATGTAACAGAAACAGATTGATTTGGCATGTTAGAGAGAGAAATCTGCTGAGGGGGCTACCATTGCTCAGGCTTTATTCATCTGATAAACCTACATATCTTGTGGAATTCTGGATTGTCTCTTTTTGTCTCGTTTCTTGTCCTTTCTGAGCACTGACATGTTTTTAACACAGTCAAACTGAGATATTCACTGCACCTTTTTTACCTTTAATTTATTGATGTATTCCAAAAGCAGTTTCTTTTCTGCATTTCATCTGCCTTGAAACAATGGTTTTGTTTTGCCTTTGAGATATACTCTCCTCCACAAAAAAATGGAGGCTTCTAAGAGAGGAGAGGGAGATTCTGCAGGAAGTCAGGCTCTATTATGTGGTTTTCAAGTATAACTTCAACTCTCTGGTTCTCAGAAGTGGATTTATCTTGCCGCACCTCACTCCATCCCAGGATGCTCTCTGTGTGTTGCTGCTGAGGAGCACTGTTGGCTCCTGCCTGGTGTTCTGTGTGCCAAGAGCCCAAGGTCCTTTTCAGCTGGTCTGCTCCAACGTCAGGCAGCCCCCACTTGTTTTGTTTGTAGCTTCTGCCTTCCTATGTGCCAGTATTTGCATTTTCCCTTGGTGAGTTTTAGGAGATTCCTGTGAGCCCATTCCTCCAGAGTACATCAGTCCATCTGGATGGCCCTACCCCTGAGCCCACTGGCAGTTCCCCTGCCTAGTGTGGTGTGAAAACTCACTGAGTGTGCAGTCCAGCAGCTCCCACGGCCCTTGGCAGGGGTGTCCGACAGCACTGGCCTTCAGATGGACACCTGTGGTGCTCCTCCTGTTCCCAGCTAGGGGACAGCCCAGGAAGCCAAAGGCTAATGGCCCAGCTTGGTTACAGGACTTGAGACATGGTGTGAAGAGCCTTTCTAAGTGACAGTCAGTTCATGACACTCCCAGGGACTGATAGGAGGGTGAGCAGCCTGTGCTTGGCCAGTTTGTTCCTCTGTCCTTTATTAAAAATGGGAACCATTATGAATTTTTGCAGAGGCAGCATGCACAGCACCTCTCTGGTTGCCTTTGGAGTTAGCCAGGCCAACAGTAAAGATGTTGTAGTTTAGCTTTAATACATACAGATGGGAGAGAGAAAAAACAAGGTCTAATCTCTTCTCATTTTCAAATGTTGAGGTGACGTTTAGAAATAAAGTCTTCTATTTCAAACACCGCTATAAACTGCCTGTATATAAGGCCGTATATAATTTGCTTTATGAAGATTACTAGCAAAAGAACAATGGCTAAATTGATTTTTCACTATCTGTTTTTAATCAACTTAAGTATTTCCATTATAAATGAAATGTCTTAATTAGTTTCCCACTAGATGGAGCAAATGTTTGTTAACCCAGGAGAAGAAACAGGGAATACATTTTAGATAGCTGAAAATCACTTGTATTAAAACCTACTGTTCTATTCTTGTTAATTATTAGTTTTCTGAGTTTAAAATAGAAGCTTCTAAGCCATATGGTGATTTTCCTTACTTAATAAACATGAGCAAAGGCTGTGCTTTGCATGAAGCTGTGTATCAGTTGTCATGGTTCTCGTGAAGGCAGGGACTTGTGTTAAAATAGAGGTGTCTGATTGTAATACCTAGGTTTGATCATATTTTGTTCTTAGGGATTTGAAATTCTTTTTTAAAAGTTGCACCCAAAAAAGTGCCTCCTTGAAATAAAATAACTGGAGAAAAGTCAAGAAGCTTCCAGGTTCCTAAGTGAGTCCTCAGGTCCCTGAATGAAGGATTTGTACCCCTGAAATCTTAGCTGCTTTTCTGGTCATGCTGTTGGTTTTATAAAACTGTTACCTTGTTTGTAAATCTTACTCTGTTCATATCTTACGACCCTTACAGCTGCAATACCATTACTAGTTGGGATTTTCAGGTGGCTGTCAAGTTTTCCCCAACTTTTTAGAGTTAGAGATGCGTTCAGAGCTTTTGTGCAGCGTAACTAGGTCAGTATTTCCAGGAGTAAGTCTCTGAATTGCTGTAGGCGTTACGTGACAGTGGCATACATACAAAGTACTGGTGGGGAAAGGAAAGAGGAAGCAATGAAAACAGGGCTGAAATGCAGGTTTCCAGCACAAAAAATGTAGCTTAGGATAGAAAACAGGTGCTAAAACTCTCTGTGCCAATTTACTTAGCTGTGCCAACTTCATGGCTTTTCTTTAAAAGGATTTTCAGAGGGCAGTACTCAGAATTTTCACTTCAGACTTTTAATTATGCTCTTCAGCTCAGATCTTCCCTATCTCCTGGCTGGTCATTGAGAAGACTGTATCCTTGTGAGCCCAGTGAGACTTGGAAGCACAGGAATTATCATATAGAGCCAGGCTATTGATCTGTTTTGCTGTCTCTAATGGTGATTAATCTTAACTTTTTTGGTCTTAATCTCCTGGAACAGAATGTTACAAATTGACTTGTTAAATAAGCAATGAAAACCTCCAAGCATCCAGTAACAACAAGGCAACTTTGGCCCCATACTGTGAGTTCACAGCATTTCTTAGTTTAAAAAACCTCTACTCTGTTCCCTATAGCATCTTTTATTATTGAAAATAGTTTCATCTTTCAGTGTTAAAGGTCATCTCTTATTCTCATAATTAAATACTTTGTTCTTCACCACAGTTTATATTCTCACTGATCTGAACTGGAATTACGACTTTAATGTATATGAAAGTATTTTGCAAAATTTTCTCTGTTAGTGACGAGAAATACTGTTACCTACACTTGAAAATGAAAATGTGTGTGGGCTATGGCAGGTTAATGATTTTACTGTCGTTTGATGAGAAATTCCTTGCCAGTGCTTGGTGACAATACTGCTATCAAAGACAGAATTCGGATCTCTGGCTCAATTAATCATTTGTTGTTTTTTTTTGTTAACGATATCCCAAATAATGTGGTACGCAGAAGATGTCACTTGTAGGGAACTGCCAAGAATAGATTTCGAGAGTAGACATGTGATCATTTTTAACAGAGGGGGTGGTATTTACCATAGCATTGAGATGTCACAATATTGGCAGATTAAGAACATAGCATTTTAATTTGACCTTTATGATGTGGGGTTTATTATTCTCAACACTCAATTGCTTTTAGCAAAAACATGAAAAGTACTTTAAGTGACTAGATAGCAACAATTACATGAGGCTCTTACTAAACTAGCCAGAAAAAATAAACAATGCTTGCAATTTCTTGTTCTCTTTCTAGTGCATCAAAACTCTTGTTCTGGCAGTGTGTCATCTGGCAGAATTAAGTGTGAGATAATGGTGGTGTTATGACTAATACACAAAAAATATCACTCAGTAGCTAAATTTTTGCAAAGCATGATATTTTTGCATTTGTGACACGTGTTCCATGGTTTGTTACACTGGGTGACGTGTGGCCTGACAGGATGAAATGTTCGAAGTCTGGGTGTTAGACAAATGTCCACAGTAGAACAGATAATCTCTGTAAACCCATTGTGTGCTCACTGAAGGACGTAATAGACAAACTCTGATCCTCCTGGAGTGCACGCGAGCATTTCTGCTGCTGCTGTGGGATTTACATAGCACAAATAACTGCGTTTGCAGTAGTAAAATAAAGACATCACTCATCAGCTTAGCTCCTGTTAAGGTGTTAGTCTGCTCTGCATTATAGTATTGATCTGTGAAAAAGAATGACTGACGGGGCTGTTGAAACCAAGATAAGATAAAGCATAAGAGCATATAATGACAGTTTAAAGGTCAGCATTTAATTGAATGTTAGATAAAAGGAGATAGCTTCCTTTCATACCATTATGCCTGTTTGTCCATTTATATTGTATATCTTGAGATTTTAAGCCTGGCTCTGCATTATGTTTTAGCAGCTGAGACCCTTTATTGGCAGGATTGATGGTTCCATGGGTTGTATGTGACCCTTAAAAGCAAATGATATCAATTTCTTTGGAATCACTTTTAAGGAGAATTTGCATAAAAAACTGTGTTGGAGAAGATGCTGTGAAGCCGAGTCAAAGAAATTGTTCTACAAAGCTTGGATTAAAAACCAGATAAACCAAAAAGCCCGTTTGCAACCAGTTTAGAAAAACTGGCAGAGATTTAAAGACTAGGGCCAGACCTTGGTTTTATTAATTATTCTCTTTAAAATCCTTGTAGAAAAGCAAATTGAAAGGTTTGTCATCAGAGAGTGGTTTTCATTTCATAGATGAAAAGGTAATTCATATCCTGAAATCACCCGGGTGCAGTAGTAATGACTTGCTGTTGTGGCTTGAAGTTGAGTACCAGGAAGGTGTCAAATTCATCAGTATTAGACCTTGCTATAAATACGACTTTGAGTCCTCAGCCTGAGTCTTCAGCAACAAACCCACTGAGAATGCAGATTTATTACAATTATTGAAATGTGAAAATGACTACATGCTACTTGTGGAGCTTGTCAGCCACAGTAATGGAATTACAGCCTGGGATGTATGTGTAGGAATGCACTTGAATGCGTTTTTGTCAGGTTCAACAAAGGCTTTTGGCAAAGGACCGGAATCTCTTGGAGCCCTGAGCCGGGGGCTGGGGCAGGTGCCCTGTGCCCCCTCGTGCCTCGCTCTTGCTGCCAGCTGCTCCATCACCTTGTTTGTAGTGCAGGCTGCTCAGGCTTCATCTTGGAATGAATTTCTCTCCTCCTCCAGCACCTCTAGGGGAGACTACTCAAGAATTCTGCTCCTGTGGCCACTGGAAACTTTCCAATTTTCTTCTGTTCAAATTTGTTTCTAAACTCCGTTTACCGCTGTGTTACACACGAGTCTGTAGGTTGTTGCTAACCGGAGTCTTGTGCTTCATTTTACCCCTCAGCATTCTTCCTTACATTTACTGGAAATTCCAGACTTTGTATGTCGTACAGTGAATTTGCCATTTATGTCTCAGAGTCATCCTGTCACTGACTACAGAACTCGAATCTCTTCCTCTTCTGTCACTTGCAGTTGATAAGACTCCTGTTAGGAGTCTTAGACAATACTCTCAGCTTCCTTCCGTGCTTCTCACTCCAGTCCTCCAGCTGTGCTGTTCTCCCTGTGCAAATTTTCTGTTTATTGATGATAGCACACCATTTTGTGTTGCAAGCCCTCACATTCATACCAGTTTAACCATGCAGTCATCAAACATTCCTTTTGGCATGTGGAATATTCATGTAAGCAGATACACGTGTGTCTCAGGTTTTTAATAAATGAGAGGGTCATGAGAGCAACATGAAAAAATCAGATTTTGCATTGAATTACGTAGAAGAGCTTCCAAGGAGAGCAAACAGTTAACTACTTCTGTTCTCACTATTATGGTGGGGAGTTCTTTCAGGTTTTGATGTTGTATCTGAAAATGACTTTAGTTTATGGTTTGTGATTTAAGATTTGATAAATCAACAACTTCTCTCTGCTTAAAATGTTGTCCTTAGTCTTTAATAACTGGATAGGTTTCTTTTGTCTTTCTGAATTCTGTGGTACCAGCAATTCAAAATGTGGCAAATCTGGGCTTTGGAGAGAATGACTTGGGAAGAGCTCGATGGGAGTGTACTCCTCTGGCTGGGAAAGTGGGCTTTCTGCAGGAAACTTCTCACCCCAGCCACAAACAGATTTTACTAACCTGAAAAGGCCATAGCCAATTTAAAACCAAAAGGGGTTCTGACAACATTTAGCCTGCAAGGGGTTCGGGTGGGCAACAGTTAGACCCTGAGTCAGTGTTCTGTGTATGATAAAGAATTGGAGAGGGAATCCCTATGCCAGTGCAGCTGGAATGAGATCTCTGCTCTATGATTTGCAGTTTGCAAAGTGCCAGATCAGATTAATACAATGCTGACTTCATCTTTGGAAAGCTTACCTGAGACTGCCATTGAGAGGTGTCTTACCCTGCTGTCCATTCGCTGACCTCTTTGCTTGCCAAGGTTTCCGTGTTGAGGCTGGTCATACTTACATAGCTTGACTTCACAGAAAAATAGTATCAGTGGAATTCTACAAAATTCTCTTGATGGCCCTAAAATAACCATTTTGTAAATATATACAGTTTGTTGTGGGGTAATAATGGTATAAAGCTCTTAAACACATTACCTAAAATTCACCTATGTATAATGTGACTGTCTGAAAGTTAGTAACTATTCTGCCCTGTCACAACATTTTGAATTCCATGTTCTATAGAAGAAAGAAACCCTGTATTGGAAATGTGAGATTCTCAAGTATCTGTTCACCCAGGAAGAAATGGTGCTCTGCTGCCATGAATCCAGCTTTATAATCGTTGGGGGGAAAAAATTCCAAACTAATTTGACAAAAACCTAAGAATTGCAGTGTGGTTTTTAAAATTTTATTAATAACCCAAATATAGTTTAACTTTAAAAGGAAAATTATTTCTTTTTTCTGTAAAACTTAATTGAGGCTCTTACCTGCCCGAGGGAGTCAGTGTAATCCTGAGAAGCTGAAGTTACTCTGTTTTAATATCCTTTCTGTTATTGGTCCTCTAATAAGAGTGTCCCGAAGTGTTTCAATTAAAGTGAGTTTGTGATAGTTTTTTATTGCTGGGATACTCACCACCAAAATCTCAATTTGCTTTCACACTGCAGCTTTTCCCAACAACTTTTGTATGGTAACAGCCTTTGGCTACTGTGGAATTCTTACTAGATTTAATTCCAGATTTAAAACTGAGACTTCATCACGGTGTTAGCCTGCCTGAAAATAGGTTGTTCCTTTTCCCCACTTCGGCAGTGTAGCATTATGCTTATCTTTGTCCCAAAAATTGATTGCCTGTTTTCCTGAGGAAGTTTAGGTGTATTTATCACCCCCAGCTTGCTGTTTCTGCCAACTTGTGCACCAACAATGAGTTATTTCTTGCGGTGTTATCTCATAGAAATGATGATTTTCTTCAGTGAGTGAAATTGTCTGTGTGCTGCTGAAGCAATGGAGTGCTATTTGAACCTTGTTTCAAGGCTGATGTTGAGCTCTGTGGTTTATATACCACCCTCTGACCACAGAGGTTCTTTCCCAAAGGACACGAATGCATGCAGGTGGATTTATTCAGGTTAATGCAGTGCCATTACCATGCTATGGACTCAGAAATAAAATGACAGAACCCTGCAGTTTCCCTCTCAACAGATCTTCTTTGTATATGCCTTGACAGTAAAAACATGAAGGTGAGAACATAGCAATTCTGGATTAAAAACATAGTATTTGACTTGATTGAAAATTGGGTAAAAGTAATGACTGGGTTTCTTTCTGCCTGTCTTTTATTAAGGTTTTCTGGTTGTCCTGGTATTATGTTTCTCTTGGAATGTCAGGCTTTTGGGGGACTCAGAACATCAGGATTTCCTTCTAATTGGAACTCTAGATGTCAAGATGGTGGTAGATCTGTCACGAGTTTTGTTGTTTTGTTTGGTTCTATATATTTTTGGTTATTAAAAATGTGACTTTACTTGATAAAGGAAAATTTCCTGAGTGCCCTATTGCACTGGCAGAACCAGTGTTATTTTTAAAGTGGTTCATAATCCCAAAAATTTTGTGTGCTTCATTGTGCAGTGTTTTGCTAATAGAAGAAACTTGCTTTTAATGTTTTATTTAGTGTTCTTTATAAAGTCGTGTTCATTGTGCTTTTCTTCCTATGTTATTTATGGTAAAATTCAGAACTTCTGCATGAAACCCCTTTTCTTTTAATAATATTTTGATAAAAGGGAAGCAGTAAATAAATCTGGAGATCTGGATTACATAGAAAATTTCTTGTTGTAAATGAAACAGAATCAGAGAATCAACTGGCAGTTGATGTGACCAGAAGGAACAGACAGTGGCATATGAAATAATGCCATGTATAAAAATAGCAAATTAGGAACACTTGTTTTTACTAGTAGTGCAGGAACTCATGCTGCTTAATAGGACTGATAAGTGACACATTCAAAATCCATTCTTGTCTTGTAAAGATTTCTTGTTAGACACCTTTGCTAGCAGCAGCAACTTAGACACAGTTTAGTAATGGCTCAAACAGGACTGGGTGGTGTTTGTCAGACCCTATCTTAGACCAAGTACAATGTGTTTGACACGAGTACCCAGGTTACCCCCTCTGACAGAGAATAACCCTTTCCTGCCTTTTCCCCAGACGCCCGAGGAGCTGGAAGATGTGTCTGACCTCGAGGACGAGCACGATGCGCGCAGCCGTACCAGTGTTCAGACCGAAGGGAAGACTGACCGGGTACGTGTTCCCCCGGGCATGGGGAAAGCCCTGGGATCGGGGCAGTGCTGCTGAGTTCTGTTCCTATGCAGTCACTTCACAGTTGAAGTTCTCTTACTGGCAAAACAGAAGTAGTAGTTTGTAGATGTTTACTATCAAAATGTAGTAAGAAAAGATCCACTACAGCTTTCAGAGATCACATTTTCATGCGTGGTCTTCTACTTGGCAGCTAAACCAGAGTACTTCTTTAAAGGGATTGCTTTTCTTTGAAAAGAAAACCATAAATAAGACATACTTCAGAGGGCACAGAGCAAGAAGTAGATGCTGAAGACAGCGGTAGGCAGGGAGCTGGCTGTCAGCAATCAGAGGCACAGGTTGGTGCTGTGGGGAGATGTCTCTGGGATGTGCTTCTCCTTTTGAGCTGGAAGGGACTGTTACATGTAGAGTGTGGTTAATCCAGCTAAAAACCCCCAGCACTTTAACATTATAGTATGGACATTTCTATTTTTTGTCTATTTCTCCCTAAAATAATAGAGTTACTGTAAATGTGCTTTTTGTGGGATCTAGGTAGAGGTCATGGCTTAAAGCCTGGTTCTATAGTTTAGAAACAATTTTCCTAGATTTCAGATCCTGCTGTTGGGGCCATAAAAGGCTCAGTACCCCCCAAAGCAATAGAAAATTATAGCTTTGACTAAATTGTATATGTATGCACTCAGCCTAAAGCAACATATTGGCAGACACCTGCACATGCTTTTTTTTAAGTAGATGTCTTAACAAATCTATTTGCTGCTGCAGCAGCAAGCAAGAACAGTGATTTAAGGCCTCTTTGTTTGGAGTGCTATTTGATATTGATATTTGAAGATTTATACGCCGAACCTGTTAAGCAATAGGAGGAATCTGTGTAGGGAAGATAGATGTTAAAGTTTAGGCAGTGTGTGGTTTTGTGTGGTGCAGCAGCTTTGTGTGCTGTTGGGAGGCTGTTGCATGCAGTGTTGACACCAGCCTGTGTTCCAGAAGTGCTTTGGCAGGATTGCAGAGCAGTCTTTTTTCCTCCTTGAGTTCTTTCTCTTGGGCATTTCAGCTATAATAATTCAGTTTTATTTATACGTATCTGGCTCCATATTTGTTCTGCATAGCAGCACTCTTGATTCCTCTTGCTTTGTCAAGAGTGCTGTAATTTCTTCGATGTCACGTCTCTAACTGCTCCAACAGGGAACTGGTGCCTTTTTTCTTTGTTTTTATCACAACATATAAAACCAGATGTGATGTGTGTATGCCACTTGTAACAAAGGCTACATCTTAACTAGCAAATCCTGTTTCCCTTATGTATGAAAAAGTCATGTATTATTAATCACACCTTCAGAATCTATCTCCATAAAGAAGAGGAGAGGTTAGTGGTGAGATAGTAAGACTGAGATTTGACCTCATATTTATCTTCCTGACTCATCTTGAAAATGTTACTTCGTTGATCTTTTCCCTTGGATAATTTCATATATCTGAGATGAATATGATAGTGCCTCTGGCACCATCCCGTACTGGGGGATACAGGTCAGCTTGGGCAGTGTGCTGTGGGATCTCTGGGTATTCAAACTGGATAAAAATCCTGATTATTATTTCTAGGGTGATTTTATATCCTTGAAGAAGAGGTTCCTTCCGTAGGGTAAAGGAACTATTAAAACAGGTACTGCTTGTGGATCCAAAGACTAATGTAGTTTTTCCCAGCTGGAAGTTAGCTCTTCCACGTGCATCCAGGGACTAATGCAGTTTTTCCCAGCTGGAAGTTAGCTCTTCCTCTGGTGCTTGTGTGTAATTTGTGTAGTCAGCTCTGCAGGCCTATCACACACCAATTTATGCCATCATGATCAGTGTAATTCCACTGAGGGAGGTAGTGGCTTGTTATCATAGGATTCTGCATTGAAGAGAAGGGCAAGTAAGATTTTGCCCAGTTCATTTTCAACTTAGAAGACAATGTACATGTTAATGATCAGGACAAATTACTTTAAG
Source organism: Eulacestoma nigropectus (assembly GCA_013397775.1). Taxonomy (NCBI): domain Eukaryota; kingdom Metazoa; phylum Chordata; class Aves; order Passeriformes; genus Eulacestoma; species Eulacestoma nigropectus. Next base: position 1,269,960 of record VZTE01002686.1, read on the forward strand.
TGTTTGAAGTTACTAAATTAGTGATGAGAACACCTTAGCTTAATTTCAGAGTTGCTGCTGCAGGTTAAGGTTATATTGAGGGAGAGGCAAAATGTTTTACCTTATAACATAATCCACTTAAGGGTGGCAAGAGCAGAACTCTTTCAGGCAGCCACACACCCACATTTTTTTTCTCAGAGTTCTGCAGATGGTTTTGTGAACACATTGACAAAAACATGAGATTAAGATGATTTTTTTATACAGTTTTGTTGCACACTGTGTTTGTGCAAGAATTCTGGGCTGATAAAAAGTTGACTGAATGTGTTGTGTGAATGAGAAAATCTTGGCTAAGTTATTTAATTGTTTTATTTGTATTGCATTTTAAATACAGTGATCAATTATATCACTCTAAAAATCTACTAAACTCTGAGAAGAGAGACTGGATAAAATAGCAAAGACCAAGAAGAACTGCTGATACTTGCATAAAAAGTAGTTAGAAGGGAGGTTAGGTTTGCCATCAAATTAATTAGCAATTCTTATTCAAGTGGCAAAGACTTTACATCTAAGTTGCTACATTAAATGAAATGACATACATTAACAGGAAGCATGTGCTACTTCGTTAATAAAAAATCAATTTTAGAATATTTTGTTAGTTTAATTTTTATCAAAGCCCTACACAAGAATGAAATACTGGTAAGAATTCAAGCGTAATGAAAATAACTACTGTAATTTTGAGTAGGTTCTATGAATAGTAATTCTGACATTTGATACATAGCTGAAGATTCCCTGTCAGGAGTCATGATCTATCAAAAGCATTTAATTTTCTTGCCAATTTTTAACCCGATTTCCGTAAAGGGAAGAGATTAAGTTACAGAAATACTCAAGGTTGTAGCAGTATATTATGGACTTCTACAAAGTAGAGCTGGAAAGAACCCCAGGAACTTGGCTAATCCAGCCATTTGGGCCCACATAGAATAGATACACTTCTCTTGACACCCATATACATGAACAATTGCCTTGCTCTCTCTACTTAGCTCATTACTGGAGTTGATGGTTTATTGGAAAGTTGTTTTATACCTCGTATGTTGCAATTAACGTGTTAGCACTCATCTGCAATGGACATAGAGAATGTGAGGCTTCCTTTCTTCATGTATAATTTTTTGTATGTACTTGTACATCCTTTTTCTATGGCCTCTCTCTTTTGGAATCCCCAGGTGAATAACTCCAGTAACCTTAGTTTACTCTTCAAGGTAGCATTTTCTCTGTGTCCCTTTAGTCTCTCTTTCTCTCCTCTGCGTGCTCTGCAGCTGGTTAATGAATTCTTGAATTTTGTGTCCAGACTATTTATCTTGCAAAATGTGTGAAGCTACCTGTGATCTCAATAGCTCAAGTGTGAGGTTTGCACTATTTCCTGCTGTGTGCATGGTTCAGAAGGAGCTTTGTATGCAGTTTGCCTTTCTGCCAAGAGCACCACCTTTTGTCAGCTACAAATGCCCACCCAACTGCCCATGGCTGGTTCTCCCTCAGTTCTATGCGTGTGCTGCTGGTTTTTTTTAGGGGTAAACCCTGTACTTGTCTCAGCTGCAATACATCCCGTGATGTTTTCAGATCAGTTCTTAAGATCACTTTTGAGTTGTAAACCAGGCCTCTTCGACTGCAAGTGTATGATGTGTTACTCCTGGTTATGTGGAAATACTGACTAATTCTGGGGTCAGGGCAGCTCCCTTCATGACTTTCCCTGATGGATCCCTTGGCTTGATGTGTGTTCTTGTAAGTGCTTTATGAGCAGTTTTCTAACCAATATCACATCCACCCAGTGGAGATTATATCTAGACCTTATTTCTCCAGGTTATTTATAAGGATGACATGAGAGCCCGTGGCAAAGCTCTGGTGAAGCCCAGATTTAGGACATGTTGCTTTTTCATCTGTAGACCTATGGCCCCAGGACAAAGAGAAATTACATTTAATATGACACAGTTGCATCTGTAAGACAACCTTCTTAGTGAAGGCTGATGCAAAAATGGCATTAAACAGTTTGTTTACTCTCTCCCAATAGCTTTATCTCTTTATCTAGTTTATCCCATTATATTGTATCTAAAGGTACAACAGAACTGTCATGGCAGAACAGATGAGGCACTCTCTGGAATTGTTTAAGGAATGCTGCACTTCAGCAGGCTTGCTGCAATTCTTGAAACCGGGAGAAGGCAGCTGGTGACAGCAGGTAGGAAAGTATCAAAAGAAATGCAGCTTCTCCCCTCTATCAGCATCACACACCCACACAGTTCATCTCTGGGGGTGTGTATTCACTTTGCTGTGAATGCTGAATATCCAGCATTCTCTCTGTCATCTCTTCATCCAAACTCAAAATGTTATTCCCTCAGTAGGAAAAGTAGTAGTAAAAGGTAGTGGACACATCTTACTCATTTTAACAGAATCCCTTTTGACTCGGTGGCGTCTTCATGAATGCACTTTAGAACATACTGGCATTCAAATGGAATCAAAGACTCATTGAATGATTGGGCTTGGAATGGAGCTTAAAGATCATCTAGTTCCATGGCAGGGATGCCACTCACCAGGTCAGGTTGCTCAGGGCTCAGCTCACGTGTATATTATGGTAGTGGTCTGCAAAGTTTGTTCAAGAAATGAACAGGTAAAGGTCACAATTGAAACTGTTGTGAAACAGCTTGATTAAACTATATTACTGTCCTTTAAGTGATTTGCAGGGGTCCTGTTCATTTTCCCCAAATGTTCAGCTGACTGCAGCAGGAGAGCAGGAACAGACCAGAGGGCTTCTTGTGGCTGCTGAGGCTGTGGTAGAATGAAAACCTCAGCGCTCAAGACAAAGTAGGGACACAAATCGGTTCTTTTGGGATCTCTGCCATTATCTTATAACTACAGTATGTGAAGAGCAGGTTATTTTGTGTTCTTGCTTGCAAAAGGTCTGAGAAGTTTTTCATCTGCTTGATAGGGAAACTGGGGTTTGTTTCTTTGTAACCTGCAAAATTGCAGAAAAACAGAGTTTTCCTCTTTTCTTCTGTGTACTTACATGACATACTGCAGCCTACAAAGCTGGAAGTGTTCAATAATTTTCAGGAGAGGTGTTTTGGTCTTGATTGAATGTATTGTGCTGCTTTCTGTTGCCTTTCTTTCCTTGCTGGTCCCTGTAAGTGGTAAGAATGGTGGTGGTGTGGATCTGGCCAGTTGTTTGGTTTTAGGGGTCAGGAAAGAAAAAACGTCTGTCAGTCTGAGATTTTAAGAGCATAATCATGAGTTTATATGAAAGTCAAATCCTTGGAGTGCAGCTGAGACAAAGGTAGGCAAAAGGCCAGTTCTTAGGGTTGGGATGCCATTGGCAAGCAGTGTACCAGGGAGAAGGGTGTCAAAATCTTCACCAGGTCATTACCCCCCATGTGTCCTTATATGGCCTTAAAAGTTCAGTTTCTTTAATGGAGAACTGACTGAAACGTGGAAAGGTAATGAAAAGAAACACCAGTCTCACAGGGTAAGTCAGGTTGCAAATGGGGCAATTCAAATAACATAACTCCAGTGTTGGAGACTCCAGCTACCAGGGACAAACAGCCTTCTGAAAAGTTAATTCAGGGAAAGCTAAGAAAAAAAATCTATGCTTTTTTTAATGGAAGGAAGAAAATATCAGAAATGGAACTTCTCCTCTTACCTAGTCCTAACTGTTATCTGCTACTGCAATAATAACATTTTGTCTTAGAAGTAGTGAAAAAATCATTTTCTCCTGGTGGACAAAATAAACCTGCACTCAAGTAATAGTCAGTCAATTTAGATCTTTATTTCACAATTGCTGTTATGTTGCCTGTTTTGATACAAAGTTAAATCTGCTCTTAAAAGTCTGTGTATACAATTGCTTTATTTTGCTGCTGTACATGGTTTTGTAGCAGTATGAGGGAAAGGAGAGAAAAGACAAGGTCAGAATTACAGTTTCCTTTGCCCCTTTGTTCCAGTGCATAATGTGTCTCATTCCACCTGAAGCTCATTATTGTTGGCAGATAGCAGGATGCTGTATGTCACAGTTCCCTCATTAAAATGTCATCTTTCTTGTGGTTTCCATATCCAGGCCTGTGATCCTGAACTCAAAAGAGTATTGAAGCTGGGGGCTAGGAAATACCACAAACAGCCACCTATCAGCAAACATGTATGAGATCATAAAAGTTCTCTGCCTTGTGTAGCCCAGCTTGGGGTTTTTTAACAACATGGGAGAAGTAGCCTCAGAATAGTTGCACTTTCTAATTCTGTGACTGTAGGGTAATTCTGGCCGCTGTAAGATGATTCCTTCCACCCTTAACCGTTCTGTAATTCTGTGTGATTCCGTGACTGCATTTACAGGTACATGTTGAGAAACCTGTAATTTTCAGTAATTTGTGTAAGTGAGGAAGTTAACCCTGTGACAGTGATTCTAGAGTAAATAAAATCTCTGAAAAGGCATGGCCTGAAACACATACACATTATGTATAAAACTGATCACCCGTTTCATTAATGATAAAGGATTCAGCCACGGCCTTAACTTTCCGTTTTATTGGTGGTAGATAATGTTTTCTAAACAAGAATAAGTCACAAAATAGATATTGTTTAATTGCAGAGTAATGACAGTGTGTTAATAATTGCTGTTGTGTAGATGTGGGTTCCTGGTGGCCTGAAGGGAAGGTGTGAGATAAGAACCACCATGGCAACAGAGCCACCAGGCCCAGCAGGGCTCCTCTCTCCTGGAGTAGGAGGAATGAAGGGCCTGGACCAAGGCAATGTAATATCCTAGCCCCTGGCTGCTTCTTGGCCTGTTCTGACAGAGGAGAGGGGTCTGACCCTTGTCTGCAGCAGGCTGCTCATCTTGCTCCTGAAGAACATTGAGTGAAAACATTTCTCTCACTGTGCTGCGTTTTCAGGAGCTTGTGGTAATCTTATTCACATACTAATTTTTGACATGTTCATCTGTTCGTCTTCTGCAAAGACAGAAGATGTGTATTTGAACAATTAAGTCTTTTTCAGTTCTTAAAATAGTATAGAACCTTCTCAGAAGGGAGAACAAACATACCTGAGAGTTTCAGGACAATCGTTAATTATTTTGTACCTGAATTGAAACTACATTTTGTAACTTTAACATGTATCCTACTTAAAACTGCTTAGGCTCCCTAGCCCTAAGAAGTAGGAAAATTTATCAGTCATATTTCGTAAAGGCTCTTGGGAAGAATTTAATCTTCTTTCTCTCACTATGTTAATGGTTTCAGGAACATTGCTGTCCCCATTACACTGAGATTATTTATTTGGCCCAACCCAGTGACAACATACAAATTTTGAAATTTAGAAGTGCTCAAACTTGAACAGTTGGCTCAGGCCATAGTGTGTTTGAACAATGTATTTATTAATATGCAGTGGTTTTGTTTAAAAAAAAAAAACAAAAAAAAATACTCTGACATAGATGTTTTACAAATCAAATTATTCTGTTTTAGGCCAAGATGACTCAACTGCCCGAGGCTGAAAAGGAAAAGATAGCTGAGCAAGTGGCTGACTTCAAAAAAGTCAAGAGTAAGCTTGATGCAGAGATTGAAATATGGGATGATACCAGCAATGACATAATTGTTCTGGCCAAGAGGATGTGTGTGATTATGATGGAGATGACTGACTTCACAAGGTAATTGTGTAAAAAATGGTTCTTTGATATTTATGAATGCTGGAGGCCATTGTCACACTGTTACAGCAGCAAATAGAGCTTTTAGTGTCGTCTCACAGCATCTCTACAAAATTGAGTGGCTCAGCCAATGCAACACATCAGGTAGGAGCACTGAAGTGTTGGGGGATTTAACGTTTTGAACTATGTTTGTCCCTAATTTTTTTCCTTTGTACTCTTTTATTAATTTGTTGGTAGGGTTTTTGCACATGTTTTAGCACTCCATTTCTGCTCTCAGTGAAAGAGAAAAACTAACAAAATAATCTCCATTTTAAGCTGTAGATTTGTCTCATCTCTTGTTCTTTCTACTTGTATCGGACCATGCTGTCAAGCATAAAACACGCTGTACAGAGCCCGCATGTGACAGTACACATTCAGACTCATACATATTTTATATCCCATAACTTGCTGTTGCTTTCATCAAAACTCTTGTGCTGCTAGATGTACTTCGAAAGAATGAAGAGTACCACAGCAGATAGCCCTCAAAGCTGGGATTTCTTTCTGCTGCCACTGTGTGTTTAATGATGCTCTTGTAATGGGAAACAAATTCAAGTGCAGGAGCTTTTTTTGCCATGCTCTGAATTAAATGTTCTGTAAATCTCATCAAATTGATTATAACAAAGGAAGATATTGATGGTGCTGTCTGTCTGTCCTTTCCCCCTCCCTGCCCCTCCCGGTCTAGGTAGCACTAAAATAGTTGCTGACAGGTGAAGCTTTAAAACAGCCACTCTTGCAAGACACTTACTGCCTCATAAAATAAGTCCTTTCATGCAAGGTATGAAGAACAATCTCAGCCTCCTGGACAAATTCTTTGTGGGCATCAGTGAGCAGGGTTGCGTCAAGCTGAACCAGCTGTGACAGAGCTGGGCTCTGGTGCAGGCTCCTTCTGGGGAAGGCAGCTGTTGCATTTTATCACACTGGCACTCTCCAAATCCACCTGCAGCAGGTGGGAGAGGTGTAAAGACTTGCACGGAGAACTCTGCAATCCGTTATAAAGCTCATTTAAAATACCTCCTTCAGTAAGAAGTTTTGTTTCTTCTTTAGTGATGCCAGATGAAGTCTGGTGAAAGGAAGATTTGTATCTGTCTGAGCAATAGGTGAACTCTCGTGGCTCTTTCTCTTATTGTTGCTTATCAAAGGTGGCAGTTACATGTGCTGAGAAGCACAGCTGGCTTTTCACTTCCTGCTCTGTGGAAATCTGGGAACAGATCATAGAATTGTTTAGGTTGGAAAAGACCCTTAAGATCATTGAGTCCATCCATTAACCCAGCACCACTGTGTTCGTCGCTAAACCATGTCACAGAGTGCCACATCTGCATGTTTTTGAACACTTCAGGGATGGTGACTCCATCACCTCCCTGGGTAGCCTGTTCTAATGCTGGACCACCCTTTCAGTGGAGAAATTTTCCTTGATATCTAATAGAAACCTCCCCTTGGTGCAACCTGAGGCCGTTCCCTCGCATCCTCTTTCTTGTCCCCTGGGAGCAGAGCCCAACTTCACCTGGCTGCACCCTCCTGTCAGGGAGCTGCAGAGAGTGAGAAGGTCATCCCTGAGCCTCCTTTGCTCCAGGCTGAGCCCCCCCCAGCTCCCTCAGCTGCTCCAGACCCTTCCCCAGCTCCTTTGCCTTTCTCTGGACACCCAGGGCATGAATACTGTAGAAGCTACAGCAAACATCAGCTCACCTTAGGGTCTGAGCTCCCCAGTCTGTAACTCCCAAGTTCTTGAACATGGAAGAAATAAAAGATCCTGACATCTTGTATTTGTTACATCAGAAGAAACTCTGAAAAATAATAAATTTCTGTATTTGAGTCACTTGTTACTTAAGCTGATTGCTGTTGTTCTTCAAATGGTATTACCTTGCACTCATTGTTATTTAGCCCCAGTGTATGGGTTTCAAAGTTTTGGGTTTTTTGCTCTGTCTTCTGTAGAGGTAAATAGCAAGAAATGGCCTGACCTGCTATAACAGTTTTAATAATATTTTAGTGGAATATTCTAATTTCTTTGCTGGTTGGCTAAAACACACAAGAAAAATCCCAGGGTTGCATTTGTTTTGTTTTATTTTGTTTTTCCCTAAGCTTTATGTGTAAATGGAGCAGGACTTTTTGTTTTCCATTGCCAAAGCAGACTTACAATTAAAAAGATATTTGCCAGTAAACATTCTTAAGTCCCTTTTGCTCCTATAAGGGGACGTGTCTCTTACTCTAGCAGTGCTTTGGATCACTGGAACGTGTAATTCCTGTTGAGAAAGTAGCAAGGAAGGGTCGATGGTTGAAACATAAAGAGAGCTGTGCTATGAACTTTCTGAGAATAGTTTTACTGTTTAGTTGTTTGAGCCCTGTGCACCAGGGAAAGTTCCTTCAAACAGAGAACTGCAGGATGTCTCTGTGCAGGATTTTCAGAGCACTTTGATGGCAGGAAAAGTATCACCAGGGCTCAGGTAAGATTGGGACACCAGGCAGAGCTTGCTGCTGTGTCAGAGGTGATTTTGTAGATGGACCACAGAGGGACCAGTGCTGGTAATTGACCTGGCTGGGCTGTTCACAGCCTGTCCTAACAGTGTGTAGCCCATGGATTCAGGATTCACAGTGCCTGTCAAAGCCTCTGGGACAATCCCTCTCTCTTCTCTGTGGTGTAAACAGTAAATGAGAATCGCTGGGGTTTTACCCTTTACCCATTGTGTAGGAGGTTAGATTTCAAGTGGGGCCATATGAACACTTTCTTTAAACAAGAGAGTGCAGCTCTCAGCAAACTGTTCAGAAAGTGTCTCATGTTTGTTCTTCATACTTGACATTTGTTTCTAAAATGGCATCATATCAGAGTTAATATGAGAAATGTAGTGAAAATAGTAAAACAAATGAACAAGACTTGAAAAAAAATCTAGCAGTCACCCTCCAAAAGCAGTCCCCCTTTATCCTTGCAGTAAGACTAAATGTAAGTCTGCTTATACCTCTAGTACTTCAAGGATTGCAGCCTGGCTAAGCTTTTCTCTCTGTAGTACTCTTGGTTAACACCAGGTGCAGCTGCCCCATCAAGCAGGGCTCCTCACCTGGTAATAGCCACAGTCCTCAGCCTTAATTCATCTGGACTTCTAGTCTTTGCTTGGGAAAGGAAAATAGGCATCTAAAATGAAGATGGGAAGCTGAGATGGAAGTTCTGTAGTTACTGGGACTTGAAGAGACCGTGGGACAGACAGATGACAGAGGACAGAAGAGGGGTTCTATTCCTAGTCAGGTTCATCTGTGAAACTCCTCACCATAACTCACTATTTGATTTACTTTTCCTGGTGCCCCTTCCCACTTGAGAATTACTCATGATCCTCCTATTTCCCATCCAGCAGCCAGATGATTTTGAAATTGTGGTGCTTTTTCATTGCACCCTGAAATCTGCTGCCTTCCTTGCCCGCTCCCTTCTAGCCCTCAGATTTGTATCAGCTCCATCCAGCTCCTCTAACCCATGTGGAATCACATGTCCTGGCTCTCCTGCTCAGTCTTGTCCCAGTCACCAACCCAGTTTGTCAGTGCCACAAAAGATAATGGTACCTTTATTACTAACCCCCCTGAACTAAGTGCCACTGCTGTCACAGTTCAACTTGAGATACATGTGTGAATTTCCCCTTTCCCTCCCCTCCCTGCTCAACTCAGGGCACTCACTGCTCAGCACTATTTCATTAAGCAGTCTGGAATGCTTTTGAGAGTCCATAGCTACTCAGTGTTTGCATCATAAGCTGTATGAGAGAACAAACAACTTCCACTTTAAAATTATTCATCAAAAATCACCTAAAGATTGAAGGTTGTGAAGGTTTTGTCGACAGAGGTGTTTTCCAGCTGAATCATCAGAAAGGACAGAGTTATTTTGGAGATAATGACTTTGGGCAAAGAAGGTGAACCTCTCCTTAGGGTTCTATATTAAGAGCAACTTCTACTTGTGTTAATTATGTAAAGATGTTTTTCAAGGTAAATTTGTTTCCAGGGCAAGAACAGTTCAGTTGTGTGTGCATACTTGCATGTGTTGTATCACCCATGCCTTGTCAAGCAGAGTCAGCAGGGTTTCCTTGTTGCAGCATGGTGGGTTAAGCAGATACACTTGGCTGTTAAAACGAGCAGCAGAATTGCATTAGCAGCAGTGGTGCCAGTGCTGTCAGAGGGCTTGCAGTGCTCGAGGATCCCGACTGGCCTGCCAGGACTGCGTGCAGCGGCCTCGGGCAGCTGCTGATCTCAATAACCACGGGCTCTCAGATTTGTGACGGATTGTTGAGGGGTGCCAAGTTAAACCATGTAACACAATCAGTTGATACTGTTCCTTCTGCTTGAATGTCACAGAGCTTCTAATATTTACACAAATAAGTCCGGATTTTGAAGGCAGAAATCCAGTATATGTGTCCTCCTGCCCATCTCAAAAGCTTGTGACTGAGTCTGAATTTCCGTTACACTACTACTGTGTCTTTATTAATGATACTTGCTTAGAAAATGGTATTGAATATGATACTTAGGTGGATGCTTCTGCCACTTTAATAATAGAAATAATTTCAGCTGATTCTTAAATACACACCAGCAAGTATTTAATCTGATTTGGCAGTTGCTACTCAATATAGTTCTAAAAATTAAGCGCTAAATATTCATCCTTTGATAGAAAAATTTCTAAAAAAAAGAGATAAAATCCAAATATATTACTTATTTTATACAACCCTGTATTCCAAAGGGAAAATCACCTGGTGGATTGAAGTCTTAGAACCGAAAAAGAAACATTCCAAGAAAAAAAAGTTATTTAAGTTTGGCTCTGTGATAGTGTTACTCCAAGTATTCATATATCCACTTTGCCTGCAAGCTAAGTGGATTTATTTTCCTGTAGTAGGCATAATTACCATCAGTAGTAGTATTGTTAAACAAACACAGTAGATGATGAATGCACAGTCTGATTTAGATCCTTTTGTTAGGGGTTAAACAGTCCGAATTCCCTCAGTGACACTGGTTCTGATGGTGGCAGCGTGCAGCTGCAGAGGCTGTTGGGGGATCAGAGGCGCTCGCACACCCTTCACGTGCTTGCTGCTTTGCAGGTTAACAAAGCATGGCAAATACCTGTAAACCAATACAGTGAACAGCTAATGGCCAAAATAATGAGCACAGCATTTTTTCCATTCCTCTGCAGCATTTCTGTGGCAAAGTACAGCTGACTCATGTACAGCTGCAGTCAGGAAGCAGGTTTTGCTATTACTCATAACTGGAGTGGAATTACTAAAGGGAAAGGATAAACTGGAGCTGCGTGTCAGCGTCACAGTAGGAAGAGGACAGGTACATACACAGGCCTGTGTGCATCAGCTTTGTTTTTGCAGTCTTCTCTTGTTTTCTGTCAGCTGCTGTTCCTTAACCACAACCGTTTTAGGCACTTCTGTTCTCTGTCTTCGCTGTCAAACCCAAAGCACGCATTTTCTCTCATCTCTCAGTATTGCTGCAGACTGCAGGCAGCACATGACATTCATAATGCTCTGGTACAGGCAGGAGAGACTTCTAAGCCTAAATTGTTCTCAGAATTTCTGGGAAAATAAAAGCTCTTCAGCAAATGTCAGGACAGAAAGATGTCCTGTCACTATTTCTTCCTTCTCTCGGTGACATAATTACATCGTGGTTATCTTTCTATACTCTAAGCATGTGTAATTATTTCACAGTTTATCTGTTGCCTCTTCCCTCGGAAGGGTGAGGCATTCACAGTTTCATTTAAAAACTGTTTTTAAAAAAGGTGCTTTATCTGTGCAACGTCCATTTCCTTGGAAGAGAAATGAAAGGGATCATAATACTGTCCTATTATTGAGCCATTGAGCTTAACAGTTACACTCAGACTTTTGATAGAAAGGTGACAAAAAATTAACTTGACATTTGACCTTTCTGATTTCAACTTTTTATATTGCCAGTGCTTGCAAACAACTTTTTAAAAAATTCTTATTTTTCCTGCAAGAAAACCAGATACAAATCGATACAAGTAGCAGGGCTATGAAATGGAACTGTTTTTATGAATGGAGCCTTTTTCATGTGGACATGAAAGTTAGTTTAAAATAATGTTTTAATTGATTTTAAACAAACAGTCACTTGCAGCTAGAATGGAAAATGACTCCTAAATTTCATGTATACAGGTAGAAATCTGGACACATTCTCACAAGAGAATTCTACCAGTCATCTGGTTAAAAGTCTTGTATAAAACCCTTCACTTTAAAAGTTCTGGTGGTGGCTTGCTTGTGTACTATGTTTAGTTGACTTACTGCTGGACTGTGTGAAGCCACTTCTGAATCATTTCTTGCTTGCTGTAGGATGCCTCGTAGTCATGGAAGCCGTGAAGATTAATTCCTCTGATTAGAGCAATTACATGCTCCACATCCTAAAAGAATTTTATAAATTGAAGTGCAAGAAAATGTGTTCCATTTTAAACAGTAAGGCTCTTAATTGTGCTGTTTCTGTAGAAATCCTTGGTTTGTGCTGATGTGTTGGTTAGACCTCATGTGCAGGTACAGGGCAAAGCAATACTGACACAACCTCCCTGTCTCCATGTCCAAGTGTGACTGGTATTCACGTGGAGACAGGGGACCCTCAAAAAAATCAGAACAGCTGTTGCTTCTTTGCTATTTTTCCTGCAGTCCTGTGTAAGATTTCAGTGACTTCCTTGCATTCTCAGCCATATTACAATTAGTGTAACAGTTATTTCAGAGTATCTAGTACTTACAAGCCTTAGCATAAAAGTTGAGGAAAAAAAGTGAAGAGATTGAGATGTTTGTTGGTTGGGCAAAGAGGATAAGGAGGAACTATTGTCCATGCCTCATATACATAGTAAAAAAAAATTAATGAAATGGAGACATACTCAAATATAGCAAAATCACAAATAAGGCAGATAGATCTGTGTGGCCTCCGGCAGAAATCCATCCAGGACCAGAAGCAAATCAACTACAAAATCACGGTGTACATTACAGCAAATACAACCCTACTTTAGCGACAAACTGTATGTCTTGTGCCAGAAAGAGCCACCTTTTGCCTTTCATCTTTAGGGACTGCTATAGTCAGAGGACAGAGGGGTTTCAGAGCTCTGAAGTATCAGCTCCTGTCAGCAGAGGCATCAGGAGTGTAAAGAGGAGTTCAGGCAGTAATTTAACAGCTTCCAGGCCCGATTTCCTGGGCGGCTGGGAGGGCTCTGGTGGGACACCTCCTTTGGGCGCACACAGCGAGTCAGAGCAGTGCCTGTGTGAGCGGCACCGCGCCCAGCCTGGAGCCGGGGGTGCCTTGCAGCAGTTCAGGGCGTGCTCTCAGCGTTCCGCAGGGTGCGCAGAGGTGGGGTCAGCCCCTCGGCGAGGGGGAACAGGAACCTCTGAGCTCCGGGCTGCTGCAGGGCAGCCACGCTCTGACTGCGGCTGCTCCACTGCCATCCCTGGGCATTCTCCTCCTTGTCCTGGGGGCAGCAGGAGCAGCATCCCGAGATCGTGAGGGCATAGCCCAGCTGCTGCCTGAGGGAGGCAAGCCAGGGTCCAAGAGTGATCCCAGTGCAGACACAGCTTGCACGGAGCACCGCTGCGTTCAGCAGCATCGGGGTGTAGGAGCAGCACAGGGTGCTGATACCCGCTGGCAGTGCCAGCCTGGCGGAACAGGGAGCAGCTCCGCCGTCCCTTGAGGGGCACAAAGCCAGGCTGCAGCATGTCCCTGGGCCTGTCCAGGAGAGAAGCTGCTGGCAAGGCAGGGCCAGCACCCAGCCGGAGGGCCAGGCTGGGGCAGCTGTACCTGTGAGCCAGGGCTGGGCTGGGCTGCAGGGCAGAGCTTAACTGGGGCTCATGGGCTGTGGGAGGGGCCCAGGTGAGCCTGGGCAGTGCCGCTGAGGGCCGCTGGTGCCCTGGGGCCGGGGCACAGGGGCACAGGGGAGAAGGTTCTCGGGCCCTTCCCGTGGCTCAGGCCCACCCAGAACAGGAAGCCAAGATCCCGTGGGATACTGGGTACGAGGTGGTGAGCAGTGATGAGCTGGAATTCTGTTGTCATGACAGTGTTCAGGGAAGTGACAGTTTTGTAGCATTCTCCAAAGGCACGTCATGGAACCTGCCTTTTGAGCTTCAGTGTCTTGACGCAAGTCTGTTTTTATGTTTATTTTGCTCAAGCTGTTGTTGGGTGAGAGTACCCAGCAATGTCTCCTGGGAAAATAAAGAAGCAGTCATTAAAAAGGCAAAACACCTCTTCCAGCTTTTTACCCTTTAAAATATAGGCCTATTTTTATGGGATTTATTTGCTATATTTTGTATATGCTATATATTTTTGGCTATAACACCATATGTTCAGGTTCCTCCTGAATTAATTAGCAGAAGTTAGAAGCTTAAGCCTTTGGAGGGCTTCCAAGAAATAAGACTGGAAACTTTTGCAGTTATCAGCCCCTTCATTGGAAGGGTAGGCACAGCAGTGAATTAATTACGACCAGAAATTTGACATAAAATATTAGTTACTTTTTTTTCCTGTGAATTTAATGCTGATTCAAATGAGAGTTTTGCTTACTTCTACAAGAGATCAGTCATGTTCAGAGACACCCATGTGTCTCTTGACGATTTATTGTTCAAGAATGGATGTACGGCAGTTGCTGCACTGGTGACCTAGCTGGTGAAACAGAACTCTGGACTTGTCACTGCAGAGTTTGTGAACTTGATAATACAGATAGTACCTAATGGGGGTACATAAAAATGAGTGGTAGTTGCAGATAGTGAAATAGAAAGGAAACAGAGCAGTGGGAATTGCTTTTGAGGCTCAATAGGCTTTGCAGAGCTGGTGACAACAATTTGCTGATACTCCTCAGGGGGTTGCTTGTGGCTACTGGGATGAGATGACTGCAGTAAAGGGATGGTGGTGTCTCGACTGCCACTCTGATCTCGGTGGGGAGGCAAGTGGGCAGTCTGTAGAAGGGAATGAGGGACAGGGACTTCCCTGCCATCTTCCTCCTGCTGCTTTTCCCTTAGCAATGCTATCAACTTTGTGTATCAAGGTTTCTCTATCAGAATATAAAATAGGGAAAAAATTTGAGGCCTGAAGTAATGTTTTCCAAAGTGAAGAGATATTATAATTCAAACTGTCTTCACATGCATGTGTACGATAAGTCCATAAGCATTGGAGAAAAATCAGGTTTTGGCTCTTTGTGTTCTGGACGTGTCTCATGTCATTGTGTAGGTGAGGTGAAGGCACAGCATACCCTGAAAAGCAGGTTGATGTGGTACCCAGCTGTATCCGTGTCTGGCTTTGGTCGTTTGGGATGCCAGAAGTACATTCTAGGCTGGGGGGAAGTATGGGTAGAATTTCCTTTACTGAAGTCTGTTACTTCAGTTGTTCCTAAATGATTATTCTATTATTGCTTTCCCCTCTTCCCTAGACTGGGAACAGCAGCAGTTGCTGTAGCCACCCTTTTCTGTGCAGATGACGCCATGGTTATTTCAGGGGCTTTTGTTTTTCCAAAATCACTTGTCCTGTATTATTTCTCATCCCTCTCTTCACCCTACCAAATCTCTGACTTATTTCTGTCTGAGTGATCAACCCACAGGAAATAATTTCCACAGGAAAGAACCTTTGGTTTCTTTATAGCCACGAGTCAGGCTAGGATGGAGTTGCCATCTAATAAAATATAACTGTTCCCAGAAGCTGCAGGTTTGCAAGCAATCTTACTGTATTTGCTATATAATTAATTTTATTTAGTAATGTTTTAGTTTAGTTTTCTTTCTGGAATATGCATACTTCTGAGAAAACCATGCACAAATGCTCACCTTGGGAGCACGGTGAACAACAGAAACAGTCCTGAACTGCTGTTTTCTGCTGAAATTATGACTGGAGTTTGTTCCAACCTTTTTTAATTAAACCAGGACCTTTCATGGTTTGCACAGCCTGCCAATGGTTTTCACGCTTTTTTCTTCCACCACTATATGGCATTTTTTAACACACATTTTTCTATTCAGTACTTTTGGCAGCTGCTGTTTCGGTAGTTTAGGGGATCGAAACTCTTTCTCCTTAAGATGACACCGGCAGTGGCATTCAGCGTCTCTCAGTACGCGTCAGACTTAGATGGAGTACTGCTGTTCATAAAGGTTAGCAAATAGTTGTGCCTCTCCATCCTCCTGCTTTGTTGCGGGGTTGAGGCACAGGAGGGCAGAAGGAGGATGCCCTTAGCCAGCCTCTAGCCCAACCCCATAGCTGGTAAGAAAATGGCTAAAGGCAGAAATGTAGAGGGATCTGCATGGCAGATTGTAAATATAAGATGTTCTTTCACAGTATTTTCTCAAACCTGTCTCAATCCTGCAATGTTAAGGTCATGTGAGAGCTATTCTTATTGCTAGGAAATAGTGGATAAAATAATCTCACTGCTTGTGGGTGCTCTCTGAAGGCAGAGGGAAGGAGTGACACTGTTCAGTATATCTGGGGTGGGTGAGAGCTAATGGAAGGAGTTTCAGAGTTCAGTAGGATTGCTTCATTTCATGGTAAACCTGTTGAAAAGCTGTTGTTTAAAGAATCCTGCTGTAGTCATATTTCTGTCACAGACTATTGACATCATCCCTACACAGGCAGCTCTATTACTTCCGAAAATAAGTAGCTGACATTGTTGTTGAGGTCTTCTTTATGTTTATGGAAAGGCCACAGGTCCTTAATATGCCAAGAAGCGGAATAAATAAAATACAACCAGAGCTGTGAAGGAGGAGGGGAGGGGTGTTGTGAGCACACTTTTTCCTGCAGGCCTACCCCAGGAATGAGTGCTCTTGTGGAAATAGTGTGCTTCTGATCAGTGCAGTGTCAGAGAAGGAGGAAACAGGAATGTAGTTCCTGCTTTTCACCATTCAGATCAGCTTCCCACTTCCACCTGGATGACTTGATCACTAGTTCTGTTGCTGTCCTGAGGTGAGTCTGTCTCTCCCTGGAGCTGAAGTTAAACTGTGAAAGCTAGGTGTAAAATTAAAAGAAGATGGCCATTTATACCAACACTTTTTATTTTTAGCATTAAGCAGTGGTTTATTTTCAGTTTTGTTCATTGGTTTAAACATCTTTTTCCTGTTGGCCGAATCGTCTGTGCAGAGCAGCGTATTCAGTGGGTAATGGCTGAGAAGCATCTTTGGTATGTATGGGCCTATGGTAATTGCTAGACATATGGTAATGCTCTGCTCTTAACTTTTTTTTGCTGAAGAGTTACAAACAGATCATAGGTCCCAGTTAATTTAGTGCTTCAAGGTTTCTGTATTGGAATATGCATGATTCCTTTTCTCTCTCTGGAATGTCCTCATTATTGCTGCCTGCTCTCTGTCGATGCTGCTTTTCAAGTGGGCCAGTCAGAGGTAGCAGATGAGGATAACATGAATATTCTAAAAGTGGTTTCTTTAAAGGGTTCTCAGTGCCTGTACAGGAAGGCAGGAGCTGCAGACACCAGATGCCGGACATCTGTTAGCAGGAACTGCGAGAGCTCAGTGCTGTGTTACACCAAGGGTTTGGCGTGGTGTGGGAAACAGGATATGGCAGGAAGGAGCTGCTGCCAAGGGAGTTACTGCTGCTGGAAGGGGTGTTGCAGGCGTCCCATCAGTATTGCCTTTTAATTTTGCATTTATGCCTGAAACATGTTGTTTGCATTTCCAAGTGTTCAGGGCTATAAATGGGCAGGTCCTATCCAGATTGATCATTGCAGTTCACCCATCTCAAGAATGTTCTGTTTTCTACATGGGGTTTTTGCAGCTTTCCTCTGCACAAGCCACAACTTTGCTTTTGGAACCAGCAGTTCAGTCTGGATTAATAAGAGTCAATGAGTTACTTGTCTTTCATTTCCTGTACCTTTTTAAACTGGCTGTGGGATTTTTTTTTTTCAGTTTTTTCCTCAAAGGGCACTTCCAGACCAGTCCATCAGATTTTCTGCAAGAGCAGTTGCCGTCCACAGTGTGGCAGGCCCTGAGGCCCCAGAATGCCAAAGCTCTCAGTGTTTGAGCAGCAGCCCCTTGTTGGGTTGGGAATGCAGATCTCACGTTCCCAAGGGAGAACCACTCAGATAAGGTCTCCCCCTGGCTTCTGACAGTAGGCAAACCGAACAGAAGGAGGGTGGGAGGAGGAGTGATGATGGGGATGTTGTAGAGGGAAGTCCTCACTAAGTTACTCAGGGCCATTCTTCGTGTCTTTGCTGTCTCAGCAGCAGAAACCCTCAAGATTTTATCAGGATTTCGGTGAACAAGCAGCTGTCGTACTGCATTCCTTGCCAAGGCAGTAACTTATTCCAGAAGTTCTCTTCAATTTTAACTTTAGTAGGCTTGAGGAAACAAGCTTGCTGCTATAATTTTAGGCCTTAGAAAAAAAATGTGGCTTAATACCGATGGAAAAATTAGATGAAGTGGTGTTTTTATTCAGGACTACCACATTACTTTTTGGGCATGTTTTATTCAACTTAAATACTCCCTTCCCCATTTCCACGCTAGGAAGTTTTACCTACCATGACACAAGAAAGAAGTTTCATTCACTGGAGAGCCTCTGCCAAACATATTTTCAAATGCTTTTGTCTTGACACACGGCAGAGTGACAGTGACACTGATGCTGATGACAGGTAACTTGCCTGGCTGAATTGTGTCAGTTGTGTCCATACAATTTTCTGCAGAAACCGTGTGTCCCTTAGAAAAGTCTCCTGCCTTCTTTGTTGGTAAGAAAACCTTGAAGTACCTAATTAATGTAATTAGGAATGGCCTGTCTTGCTGAGGTTGCACCAGGCAGTCCAAAACAGTAAGGAATGATCTCTGTAAGCCCCAAATTCTGGCTGCAGTTTGCAGTGTCTCAGCCAGGCCTTTCAGCACTGAGTTCTTGCATCACTGTGGGGAAGGAAATCCCCTCCTCAGCCCAGCCTTCTGCAGCAGGAACGATGGATGCTCTCTAATTGCCAGTCTGGAGCAAATTCCTTATTCTTAAAATGGTGGAGAGGAGAGCAAAGTGAGGTAAGCTTTGAACAGCACTGTAAGAGACAGGACTGCCTGCCAAAGGCTATTCTAGCAAACAGCACCCACATTAATAATTTTTCTCATATCTTTGCTCTGGGTTTTTCTGTTTTGGTTTTTTTTTTTTTGCATCAGTGGTGGATTCTAGCCAGTGCCAATATTCTCCTCTCATATTCCCACTTATCTCTCACCACTGTGTGGCTGCAAGAGAGCTTCCTCACTGCCATTTGATGAACAGACAGAAATGAAGACCTTCCATGTTTTAACTGCTCTTTTTATACTCATATAATATATCAGTGCTGATAACTGAGAACATTGTTAAAAATCTTTGTACATGTATTATTTCATGTCTTGGCACTTGAGATGTGTTATTGTAGGAGAAACTTACCTACCTCTAGCATTTTTTAATTAAGTTTCATGGTTGCTGAGCAAATCCTGAAAATTGGACCCCTGAAGGCTCAGAAAAGAGAAAGTAAATACAAAGAACCGCAGATGTATTATTTCAATTCTCATGGTGTTTATTCCAGTTCTGTGATATTTTGGAGCCTGACTCGTGATATTTGAGTGCTTGGGGCTGACAATACAAATTTCATTCACACAGTCTCTACATTACACTGTGTTGATGTAAGCAGAGCAATGAGGAGAGCCCACCATGAAAAATGGGGGAGATCTGGGAGGTTGGGAACATCATAACCCTTTTCCTTTGGTACTGCAGGGATGTTGAGAACTCTGAGTCAACCACATAAATGAGAATTTGTTTACTTACTTTTTTAACAATGAGCAAGGCACGGGTCAGATTGATGAAGTACAAAGAAAATGCATTTCAGTCTTTCTCTGAGACTCTTCTTCGTCTCTATGCAAAGTAGGTATTTTTATTCTGAAAGTCTCAAAGTAGTTTCCTCTTTGCATTTTGTTCTATGTACAGCATTGAACGTGTACAAGAGGTACTTGCTCCTCTTAAGTGCACTTGCAATGAAGTAAACTTTATCTGTACCTTCATGAGGGCTTAGAAATTAGGAGAAGAGTTGGTGAGAGAATATGTACACAGTGAAGGTGAGTATAGATGTGTAGTGGGCATTGGTAGTTAAGTGCTGGGATATTACAAAAGGATATTATGATCTTTAATTTAAACCATCATTATTTACACAGTTGGAGAAATCTTAAAACACTGATATTCAGCTGAAGCCAGATATTTCCATAATTAACTGAATTGTCTAATTGCCTAACTAAACTCTCTCACTACAAGCTAGTAATTCAGATAAGGGCATGATCTGTAGTACTGTGGCAAGAAGGGAGATTCTCTAATCCTGAGAGTTTGAGTTTTGCTTTAGTTGCCATATTAAAGGGAGTGTCTTTAAGTCTTTCATCCAACTTATTATAAACTCAGCATGTTCTAACTATTGTACCCTGTTGTTGAAACCAAACTGCAAGTTAATGGTGCTTTTCACAGGCCACGGCAGTAAAGAAGGATTTTTTTTGGAAATATTTTGATAATTTGTTCTGCATATAATCAGAAACTTGCATGGTATTTAGAAGATGGATTACTGAGCCATTAGCAGTCTAGCAATATGATCAGATATCCATATTAATAAACATCTGTCCCAGCGGCATAGCAGATGTGCTAGGTGCATATATAACATAAAATGTACATTTTTTATGAGTACTTTGTCCTTTTTTTACTACAAAATGTTTTAATTACATTATAGATCATGCCATTAGTTTCAGTTTGCAACACTGAAAATGCTTTTTTTTTAAAAAAAACCAAATGGTGTGAGGACAGTTTCCTGAGAAATTCTGAAATATGACTCTGCTAGTGGAACGAACTAATTTTGAAAGGTGAATTTTACTGTCTTCCACTAGCAGCTTTGAGCCTATTGTTACAGCTTTGGGGCAGGATTTTGGTTCTGATGGTCCTGGTTTGGTTCCTCTCTAGGTTCAGTAGCCTCCTTAATTCCAGTTGCTGTTGAGTTTATGAGGAACGGCATGCAGAGGGCTCAGCTTCATGACTCACCTTGGGAAATGTCCCAGTCTGGCAAAAA
This sequence comes from Eulacestoma nigropectus, assembly GCA_013397775.1. Classification (NCBI taxonomy): domain Eukaryota; kingdom Metazoa; phylum Chordata; class Aves; order Passeriformes; genus Eulacestoma; species Eulacestoma nigropectus. The sequence goes on from VZTE01002686.1 coordinate 1,290,608, forward strand.
CTGCCATTGTTTTCTGAAGATGAAACTTGAAAACTTGACAAATGCAGATATAGTAGTAGTATAAGATATGGTAGTTTAACTACCAGAAAATTAACTCTGTAACTCCAAAAAATTCTTTCATTCCCATGTTATGCATCCTAAACTTCATCCAATTTAAGATGCATTTATCATAGTTGCAAAATCTTTTATAATTGTTTTTTTTCTTTGCATAACACAAGGTGGGCACTCTGAAAGACAGTTTTGCAGTAATGTAATACCCCTTTAGCCAAATACACCTTTTTGAGCAAAAATGTTAGCAGCATACTGGTAGCTCAGGTGAGGTTTTTGATCAGACTTTGGTATTAACTTGTATTTTTCTGGGGGTTTTCAGAAGACCAATTCTTTGTCGTGAAATTCTGGGTAGTTATAATTTAATTATAATTATCCCACTGGGAGGCCTTGTTCATTCAAGTAACGTTTAGAAGCTGTTCATGAACAGCTCGTGGGCACAAGTGTTGGGAAACACGGTTGTTAACAGCCCATGTCCACAGCAGGAGCTGGCAGTGGCACCGAGGTGGCCCTGCTGACCACGAGCAGGGGGTGTTACAGGGGTTAAAGGCTTGGGGAAGAGGCATTCCAGGGCCATGACAAACCCTGCAGCCAAGAGTATTGCCATGGGAAGGGCTGCCAGGAAAGAGGGAAGGGATTGTGCTGTGAGTCAGCTCAGAGAATGGGGAAGTGAAGCAGGGGTTTGCAGAGGCTCCCTGCACAGAGCTTCAAGTCCTGGGACAGATGTGGCCGTGGCATGGCCTCCCTCCTGCCCTGATATTACTGCTATTCAGCAGGTTTGTCAGTCCTCCCGATTTTCTGCTGCATCGAGGAATACGAGTTTCTTTTTCCCTAAAATGACTGCTTCTGAAGACCCGTGGGTAGAGGAGCCTCTCAGGCCTCTGTTTCACATGGGAAGATACTTTTTGTTGTCAGTTCTTGCAGAGGTGTCCCCAGTGACTGCAGTCATGGTAGTTCAGTAATCTTTTTTGAAAGGTAAAATGGTTTGGGCTTTCATGATTAGAGATTAAATGCCTGGAGACATGACCAGTGTGCAGTCTTGAGCCTTAAAAATACCCCCCTCCCCCCCCAGGTAATCCAAACAGCACAACTTTTTGGACAGTTTTCTGGTTTTTGAGGTCTGGATGAGGTTTTTTTAATTACTGTGGCTGAAGAGATAGTCAAGGGGAATGAGAAAATTTGAGATAAGAAGGGTTCAGAATTAAAACTGTGTTGTTGATACAGCTCTTAGCTTAGTTGTGTTAAAAGACCTCTCAGCAGCTGTGTTCGCACACCCAGCACTCTGTGCCTGTGTCCCAGAGTTTCCAGTTTGCTTGGCTGGTACTGAAATCTAGGTACAGGATCTTTACTTACAAGGTGGTCTCCATGTAGAGAGTTGCTCCACGAGGTGTGTTACTCTATTGCCACAAAACAGATGTGGTGGTTAATGATATGAACTGTGACATGAGAGCAAACTGAAAATAATTAATCTACCTTCCTTTGCAGTTTCTCCTGTCAGCTGATTACTGGGATTATGGTCACTTGGGTTAGGGGAAAAACCAGATCAGAAGCGTAAGCTCCAGAATGACCGCTTGGTCATAGAGCACATGTGATGCACAGTTACAGCCCTTTGCGTGTATCCCACAGCTGGCACTGTGACCCTGCCTTACGCAACCAGAGGTCTCCTGCTGTCACTCTTGTTCATGGCAATCATTTTGTCTCTCTGGAGTTGATGAAAAAGAGCTCTCTGAACTCCGAGTTTGGGTTTTTCAATGTTTATTTTTGGATAATCAGTTTACTGTCTGTTTTCTGTTGAAAAATCTAAAAATCCATTAGAAGTCAGTTCTTCACAGTGTCTGTGTTTTCTTTTGCTACCATCCATTTTCTTCCATGGGTAAGTAAAGTGCACCATTGTATTTTAATCTGGGTTTGTGATGATGTAATTAAGATTCTTTACAACTCCTTGTCCAGAGAGTAGCTGGCACCTTCAACCTTTAGCTTGGACTTTCTGAATTCAGATGTTTATTTATGCATCTGCCAGAATACCTAATGGTCTTCAAGTAGCTTGTGGTTTTAAATGCATGGATATATTTTGTATTAGTTTATTTCTACACCCAGAGATGTTCCTACCTGCTTGAGGCCTGGGGAAGAGTGCTTTCTGCTCACTCTTACGTGCCATTAAACAAGTGAGGTCAGGTCCTACCACACGCTCCATCCCTGCTTTGTTCCCGCAGTGAGTTTGATGTCTCGTGGATGTGCTGCTCTGTTCATTGAATTGCACCTCTTGTCCCGTGTGGCCGTTTGCACTCGTGAGCCGATGGACGGCCTGGGAACAGTGGCCGTAGGTGCAGGGGCAGAGCTGCTGGCCAAGGACAGCCCCGTTGCCTCTCTGTAGCCAGGGGATCTGTGAGTTTGGTTCCTGAGCAGCAGCGCAGGGTTAGGCACAGGCTGCAGGGGCTGTCTGGGAACATGTGCCTGCTGAGGGACACAGGGATGTCCTGGGAGGTCTCACAGCGCATCTGAGTGAGGATCCTGCTGGAAGGGCACTGGCACTGGTGAGCCCAGAGACTGCTTTAGGGAGGTGATTTCCCCCAAGAGCATGGCCCTGGGCCAGGCTCCTGTAACTCAGTTTTAACGCTCAGTTTGTGAGTGTCCGTGCTCTGATGGGAAATTTCAAAAGGTAAGGTCTGCCATTAATGTAATTTTTTTAAATGACATAATTACGTGAGGAATAAATGCCTTAACAAAATGATAGTACAGCAGTCATAAAGCCATGAACTCTTCCTTTTGGGATTCACGGAGTTTAAGTTGCTGAACAGGCCTTGCTGCAAGGCATGCTCTGAAAGGATAAGGAAGTAGTTTGGGTGCAGATGTGGCTGGATTCTTTTAAAGAAAAGGCATTAACAGTGATTTTCAGAACAATCTGTTTGCTTTTTTCTCATTGGAGAACTGAAAAGATACACTTTGAAAAGCAAAGATAATGTTTCATTTTTTAAAGGTTACATCATAGCAAGAGGATTTTAGAAGACAATATTGACTTACTTAAGAGGCATTGCTCTATTTTTGCCCTGTACTGCTCACACTCCTGTTTTGTTTCATTAGTACTCCTCCCATGGCATTTTTTCTCCTTCCAGGCTCTTAAGACTTGCTTTTTCTAGAGCATGTTATAACTCCTGTTGAAAATTCAGCATGTGGCCCACAGGAGTGGGAAGGAGATGGGCCTCTCTGCAGAGGGATTCCTTAGGGTTGACTGGGCTGCAGTTCACCTCTGTGCTTTGGGAGGGTGCAGATGTGCAGCTCCACAGTTGGGCACATTTGAGACACCTCCGTGGCTGCTGTGCCAGCTTTCCCAGGAGACAGCCGGGAGTGCCCCTGCAGCCAGGCTGGCAGTGCCCACAGGGGTACCAGGGGCAGTCCTGGCCTGCTGGGCAAGGACGAGCCTTGAGGTGTCCTTTGCACTGTCCCCTCCCTGCCCAGCCCAGCTCAGAGTGCAGGGGAGCCGTGCATTCAGAGCCAGTGTACGCCTACAACTTTAGTGATATTTGTTCAGAAGCCAGTCGCTTCTGCTCTCAGACAGAGTGCAGAAATTCCTGAAGCACAGCCTGTGAGGCTCTTGGATGGTTTCCTGTATTAGAGAAGTTAAAATCACCAGATGATTTCTGTTCATGACAGAAAAAAATGGGAAAAAGGGGATTGATGAGGCAAATCACGGGGACTTTTCCTGCAGCCACTGAAACAGTAACTGTGGGTATGTAACATAGTGCTTAAAGTGACAGGCATCCAAATTAAAACCACGCCTGGTAAGGTCTGCTGACCATAGCGACTGAAAATGAGTCCTTTGAAAAGCTGGATTTGGAAGCAGAAGGAGATGGAGAAGCATCTGAGAGATAATGAGAGTAAAAAGAGGTGGGAGACATACAGCTGATGCCTGGTTGAGACGGCAGAACACTTGAGATGTTGTGGTGTTCCCTCACTTTGCACTGATGGTGTTTGTGTACTGCTGTGAGAAACAGATCGCAGGGAATCTGGGGAGATGTTTCTGGTGGCACAGGAAAAGGTGTCTGGGGAATAGCAAACTGGGGAAAACAGTTTCTACACCTGTAAATAGTTTCCTCTGGAACTAAACTTGAGTTTCATGGAGGTCACCTGCTTAAAAAAGGCATAATCAAATTTACCCAGGTGCGCTTTCTTGTACGAACCACTGCTTTTATTAGAATTAATCTCTTTGTAACAAACTAGTACCAAACACAGAAGTATTTCTAAGTTTATATGCACTTACAGAGCTGGAAATCTAAGACATGCCATACTTGGAGTTGTGCACACAGATGGACACCCTTGGATGTTCGGAATTCTCTTGCAATCTTTGGCAAGATGCATCATCCATGTCCAGTTTATACCCAGCTGAGACCTGCTGCAGGAGAGCAGCTTCCTCTCTTTCCATTATTTTCATCACTGCAGGCTTTTGACATTCTTTTTTGTTTTTAGCTAAGTGTAAAATCCTCTGATAAAATAGTTCAGCAACACCAATGAGCTTTGTGAAATGTTTTTCATCTTTAGATCACAATGAGAATTTGATATTTTTTTAATATATATAGGTAGAAGTATTTAATTATGTGGTGTTTTATTTGTTTATTTAATATATGTACCTCCTGCAGCTGGTCTTAACTGGATAGAAATCGCACATTTTCATTAACACATTTCATCAGGGGTGCAAGAGAACTGCAAATGTCTTAGAGAAGATTTGGACTTGGGGATTTAGAAGTGAAGGGAAAGGGTGTCTGTGTGTGCACAAGTGTCAGTGTGGGAAGATCCCACAATTCTTCGATTTTCATCTCTATAAATAGCATATGTAAACATCCAGATACTGCTGCGTGTGGTTGCTGCACACATAAATATTCAGTGCATCAGAGTCAGACCTGTACAAACATACCCCTTTGATGCTTTGCTTCCCACATTCTGTTGTTGCTGTGATGAGTTCTGTCAGAATTCTGATTTAATAACTTATAGTCAGAATTTCAGCTGCTTTTCTGCCTCCCAGGCTGCAGGTACAGCTCCTCTCCTGACATACCTTCCTCTGTTCCCACCTGACTGCTGCTTTGTGTTCTCTCCCATATTATTTTAAGATGCAGTTCCAAATTGGGAAGTGTCTTTGATAGGTAACATTATCAGCAACTACTCAAGTAATATCAGCGTTTTTCCCTCTGAATTATATCAGGATTTCTCAGTTCCACAAGTGATATGATCAGGATGGTAGAGCAGTGCTCTGCTATATGGGACTACGTTCTGAAACAGGAATTCCTTTCTGTTTTTTTGCTCTTTAAAACTGGGGCCCAGAAGTACCTCTAGTGGCAGTTGTTTCGCACTGCTCACCTTTGACCCTGCAGCTCAGTGCCTGGATTTTTCTAACGAAGTCTATTCAGCTGACAAAACAGAGTATGGGAGCTTAGAAACACGCCTGTTTTGTCCTTGTCATGTTTAAATAGCTGTATTGCAACTTCACTTACCCAAGCAGAGAGGAAGGAAACTCGGGGATCATTAGGAAAAGGTCCCTTCTGTGGTTATGTATCCTCAGATACACTGTCCAAGCAGTGCTACAGGTGAAGGGCATTGTGTTTGTCGTGGTGCAGTCCTGCTGCCTGTTACAGGTGAGAGATGGCCGGCTTTGGGGAAAGCCATGGGGAGGTTCAGGAGCAGACACTGTCACGGACGGACCTGAGGGCTGTAGCAGGTGGAGAGCCAGGGACCATGTCCCTGGAAGCAGCTGGGGTGGATGGGGAGGCAGGGCCGTGCTGCTCGGTGGCCCACAAATCCCTGCTGCACGGGTGTGGCGCTGGCGATGAGCTACAAATGTACCACAGGGTAGTCCAGGTGCTTTGTGAAATTACCAGGTTTTCCTCAGAAACCACAAGTGATCATGGTTTTAGTGAAATTCAGGGAATTTTGGACATGGCTCTCAGAATTGAAACTGGTAGTCACTGAAGGTCTTTGAAAAATCTCCTTCTGTATTGTATGAAGTGCTGAGAATTTTTGGTTGCTGTATTTTGGTGTTGGGTTGCACAATACAGCAAGTAAGAGCAACAGAAATAAATGACTGGGTCTCTGGTAGAGCAAAGCCTTCTAAGTAATAGCTTGGCTTTATTATGTAGAGCTCGTGAAAGCACAGGGGACTTGGGGAGAGAAGGATGACCCAGATAAGAAAACTACCAATGTAAAATCAACAATGAGTATCTAGATAGTAGAGCAGGAAAAGAAAGAATCATAGGACTGATATAAAGTTATATTGATGTAAAAAAAATGCTGTAAATAACAGTAACTTTCAATTCCCATTTCACTGCCACAGTGGTGTAAAGCCTTTAACTAATCCCATGGATTTTTGCACTGGCCTTCATTTTCAGTATTTCTTTAGCCAGAGTTGCATTATCGTTCTGCCTTGGAGAAGGGGAAAGTATGGAAGTACAGCTCCCAGAACTAGGTGGCCACTACGACAGGCCAGTTGCCTGTGGGACAGGATGTGCCATGCCTGGCACTGGACGGGATGTCACCGGTGCTGGACCTTGCTCTGTGTGAGTGCCACAAGTTCCTTGTGCACAGCACCAGCGACTGCCACTGAACAGAAGGAGCCTTAATGCCTATTCCACTGGAATAGCTGAAGCTTAGGAAGCAAACTCAAACCTAATCCGTTCTGTTGGCACTCAGTCTTCTCTTTCCTAAATGAAGTTTTACGTCTTTCCAGGAATTCTCCTACAGAGACCTCGTTACTGTAAAAAAGAGCAGATTGTTTATTTCTCCTCTGTATTTGCCGCTTCCCCATTACCTTTTCTTCTGCAGCATGTTAGTGCTGATTGCTGATGGATTTGTGATCCACTAAAACTCAGTGCCTCTCACTGTCCTGCTGTGTAGGGACTGACTCTCCATGTGTATCTCTGTGTTTGACTTTCCTACCTGAGGGCATGTATCCTTTTTTTTCATTGCATCTACTTTTTCTTCCTGTTTTTCTCAGGTAATTCTGAATTCCAAATCTGGCCTCCTAGCCTATTTCCTTCTTCTTCCATATCAGTATCAAATTTAAGTTCATTAAGCATTCTCTTTATTCTCTTCATTCAAGTCATGAATAAAGAACTGAGCAGCTCAGAAAGCAAGGCAGATCCCAGAGAAACCAGGTTCCTTCTCTTTTGCCCTCCACTGTGACAGTGGCCCTTTGATAACCAGTCCATCTTGGAGTGTGCTCTTCCAAACTTGGCATCTCCTTAGCAGTGACTTCATCTATTTTCCATGTCTTGTGTAGGCAGTTCGTGAAAATGCAACAGGAGGTTTCAGAACCCTGCCTGAAGATACATGGTATTTACAGCTTTGAATCTTTCCAGAAGCCATAAAAGCTTATTTTCCATTAGTCTGACAATATTTATGCTTGAAAAATCATGTGGGCTGTTACTCATCTCTGTTATATTCTGCGTGCTTCTTGTTTGTTTGATTACAAATTGATAGGATTTATTTGCCCTCAGCAGACACCACTTGGAACTGACAGACAAACAGGGCAGCTGCTCTGCTGGCATTGCTGCCCAGAGGTCTGGAAGGGCACCAGGGTCAGGGGCTGGCTTCTGCAGTCAGAAAGGTACCAACCCAGTTCAAACCAGTCTAACTCAGAACAGCCTGTGTAACACTCCTTTACAAAATACTCAGGTTGGGTATTACAATGAGTTTATGGTTGTTTACTTCATGCCTTTTAATGGTTTTTTCACACTGCTCTTTTCTCATCTGGCTACGCTTTCATTTATATTACATTCATTTTGTTAAGGAATAGACCTGCTTCAGCCATTGCACCTGTAAATGTCAAGTGGGGGTTTGGCCTTATTCAGTTACGTAGTTTTGCCAGCATTAAGAGTTCCTTTCTCCTAATTTCCAAACCTGTAAACCCAGACAGGGACAGAAAATGCATGAAAGGGAAATCTTTCTTGGCCTTGTGTCTACAGCTATAATGAACTGGCAGAGGTCAGCTCTGGGATCCACCTGTACAAGCTCCAAGTACCTTTTCCCCGTGTGGTTTTCCTGAGGAGCTCTGCTGCCTCCTGTTAGTGTAGGTGTAACTGATAGAGATGTGCAGCCAGCTGCAATAAATGGGATTTTTGTTTATAGCCGTGAATCTAAAAAGTGTAATTTTTCATCCTTGAACACCAAGCCCTTCACAGATTTCATCTAAAACTGTGTACATTCAGCTGGGAGGGGCAGGCAAAGTGATCTGCAGGAAAAAACGATTCACTCAGTAATTTTAGAGCATTTGTAATGAGCTAGGTGTGAATCCTGCTTCCTTATCCCCACTCCCAGGACTGCACACTGTCACTGGGTTAATAAAAGAAAAAGCAAACTCCAGAAAGAGCTCATGGAATAGAGATCAGAATGTGAATCAGGAATCCAGATTTCCTACCATGCCAGTACTGAAGCGTTTTGCAGGGCAGCAGTGGGAGGCAGAAGAAAGGAGAAACACACGGTGTGTTTGGGGAAGAACTGCAGGAGGTACAAATGGTACCTCGGAATGTGGTGACAACTGAATTAACTAACTGCAACAGTGCCTAGAAAAGGTAATTATTATTTATAGGACTATCTTTTTGTGAGTAAGGTAATGGCTGTGCCTTATACAACTGTACAGCAGTTTAAGTAATGCACTTTCTTGACAACAAATGTGAGCTTCAAGTAACACTTTTGTCACCTGGATGGGAGCTCTGACCTTCTTCACCTCAAGAAATGTCCCAGTCCACTCCCACCACCAAGGAGCCCTTGCCAGCAGTCAGCTTCCTCCAGCCCTAACAATGGTCCAGACTGGGGCTGCTCTGGTGGGCGCTGGCCTGGCTTTGGTCGGGATTGCCAAACCTGATCCTTTGCCGAGCTGAGGCTGGGACAGCAGAGAGATGGGTTGCTGGCTTAGGACTGGTTTGTAGTTGTGCCTCGTCTGCAGTGCCTTTGGAAAACCTGCAGCTAGAGTGGGAGCTGTCAGGACCTGCTGAGCTGCCAACTAGGCCTGATGGCAGAATGGTCAGAGCCCGGAGCTCAGGACTGGCAACTGAGTGTGGGCGCTGGGGCTGTGTGCTGGAGCAGCCGGTGAAGCTTTCAGCTCCCGCCGTGGAGCGCTGTGAAACGTGGCCGTGTGCTGGGGGTGTGAGCTGGGAGTTCCTCAGGCACTGCTCAGTGCACCCCTCTGGCTGTCTCTGCTGCAGGCCACGTACAGAGCATTTGCTGAGGGGAGCACAGCCTGCAGGGGGAAGCCGCCAGCTTTGCTTGCACACAGAAGACTTTCTCTTCCTGGAAAAGGTGATGGCAAAGACTTTTTGGACTTGAAGTAGAAGTTACCATTACTGTAAGAATTATGAGTATCACTGGTTTTCAGAGTGAACTTCCAGTGCGAAGGAAGACAGAAAACAATGCCCCATAGCCACGTCTGCTAATCACTGTGGTTAAGTTTAGGCAGACGAGGCAGATGTGGTTAAGTTTAGGCAGATGAGGTTGCTCTTGGTTTGTCCTGGCTTGGAGCAAGAATGATTAGCTTTGAGAGGCCTCAGGCTCTCTTTCACAATTACCCAAACCCCTTGGAGTTGTACTAATCAACACAGTCCAACTTCTTTTCTCCTATGATTGACCTTTCAAGAAACATTGAGGTGAAGTTTTGGGGTTTCTTCTCCTATGCCTTTGTGGAGATACTCCAAACTCCTTTCTTTGTATATAATCCATTTTCCTTCTTGTTACACTTAGTTGGACATCTCTCTGTATATTCTTTATGGCCTATTCCCAGTTTTGTTGTTGGATAGAAGAGGTGACTTGAGCTCTAGTAACAATCGATCACTACCTTGGGGAGATATAAGTGCTTGTAAATATAGTCCTTTGTGTCTTGTCTTTGTTTTTCATAGCCTTGAATGTGTTATCAGCTTGCTCAGCCTGTAAGGCTTTATGCTTGGAAATAGTGAGGTGTGAGGAAAACAGCTGTATTAGATCTTCCATGCAATGAATTCAGAGTCTACTGTTGTAGGTTATGAACTCAGTGAAGTCATTGGGGAAGAACTTTAGTAACTGAGTGTGTGAGGTGAAGTTTGGCCTTAAACATTAGAGACTGGAAGCAGGGAAAAAATACTAAGATTAAAGCTGACTTGAAATAAATGTTTTTAAAAAATTACATGGTTTCCCTAGCAGAGAAATTAGAATTTCTTTAGGGGAAAAGGTGTAAAACTCCACAATCAAGAAATTTTGTAATGTTGTTGAGCAGCAGATGGTACTTGATGGACAGGTTTTTATATATTTCTTTCTTTAACAGCTGTAGGTGCATGAGCTATTGCATGCAGGTCTGTGCTATCCACCATAATTTGGGATGCTTTAGCATGTGGTGGAGGAGGATCAGGGACTCGCTCTGTAGGAGAAGAGGGATGCTGTTACAGTGATACAGAGAGAGACCAAAGTGAAATATCTGGAAAAGCGTTCCAGAGAGTGAGATAGATAGCTCAGGCAAACAGCCTTTCAAGCAAAGTGGTTTTTCATACTTCAAACTTGCCAGAAAAAAATGCAAGTGCATATAAAACTGGTAGGGAGCTGTGCAGTGGCGGGGGAAAACAACCTAGATGATTTAATAGACTTTTTGTGTCTCTAACATCTGGATTCAGGGAGTTAATCTGAGTTAGTGGCATTCCGAATCTGCTGATTTGGTGCTAAATCAGGAAGAGTGGGAATTCACAAAGTGCACAGCTGCAGCGGTACCGTTAGAAGGCAACATGCATCGAAACTGGTAGTTATTCACCAAAACCCAGGAAACTTCACTGTTAAATTTCCAACAATAAAATCATCGGCCTGAAGAGCCCTCAGCAGAGGATGGAAACGATCCCACCCTCAGAACAGACACCTGTCTGGTCTTGTCTGCTGGCAGTGGTGCCACAGCTGCGTGGCTGCTCTGCTCTGCACCTCCCTGAGCCTGCTCCTCCAGAAGGTGGGCTCGGAACCACCTTCCCACCCACCACAGCCCTGGGGCCCCTCCAAGGCTCTCTGTGTGTCCCACAGCCTCTCCTGCTCACGATTCCTCCTTTGCCCCGCTCCAAACCTCCAGACTGTTGTGGGAGTAAACCCTTCTGTCTCTCCTTATGTTTATGACATGTAATCATCCTTTTTGCACAGCTTTCCATTGTGTCCAAGCTTCCTTCATGGAAACCCCCACAGACCTGCAGATGCAGTCTTACCAAAACAGGGAAAGAGGCAGGAAAGCTTTGTTTAGGATATTACCCGTGTGTGTACCTCGGTATCTGCTGTTTTCACAACAGCTCTGCCTCAGAGACTCCTGTTCAGACTGACCCACTGAAATAGCCCCTCTGGTTTTGTACAGAAATACTACAGAGACTCTCTCTTTCTAAGCAGTAGATTACTTATGTCCAAATTTAGTGTTTGCAGTTGAACTAGCATCCTGTTTCAGTTTTTTTGGGTTTTCTCTCATTTCTTCCATTTGGCCAGTGATTCAGCAGATCTGGTGTACTTTCCCAAGTATTCTTTTCAAAGTACTCAGAATTTCCCAACATCATAAACTGGGACTAGCGGCTCATTATGCCATGCCCCAATGCAGCTACGCCTGTGCTTTGTCAGAGGCGCAGGCTTTTACATGAAGGTAAAAAAAGGAGTACAGGTAGTTCTTGGTTGTGTAGCAAAGGAGCTGCCTTTGTACCTGTACCTTAATATGCTGGGGTTTCAGCACTTTTTAAACACAAGGACGAGGCATTCCTAAATGTTTACCATTTATTTCAAGACTGAGCTGTGCCTGCCTGCTCAGAAGCATCACACCCCACATTTCTTAGGGACTGTAGTGGAGAACTTGACCCATTGGTGGAGTAGCTCCCAAGTGGGGCAGAAGTCTCCAGAACAGTCATTGCTGAGTCTTCCTCTGGTGGCTCTCATGGTGGCTGTGTTTGTGGTGAAAATACTTCATTTGTCTGAAGTAATTTTTTGGGGGTGGAATTGTTTCATTCTTGTTAGATCTCTGAGGGTACAAGAAAATTGCTAGTTTAACTGGAGAACTTTACCCTCAAAATACTCAGCCAGCTTCAAATATCAGCAAAGCTGCTGCTGATCCAAGAGTTACCTTAGCAGCAATGGCTTGAACTGTTCATGCCATCTCTCCTTTCCCGGCTGTTTTAATCCTGGGTTGTGTTCACCTTTGGTACTGTTTGGCTGGTGCCTGCGTTGGGCCTTCCCAGAAGGGTACTGGGCTGCTGGCAGTTTGTGGAGCACCTACAGGATGTGCTGTGGATGCCTGACAAACCTCTGGCCTTTGAACTGCTGCAGTGCAAATAGCAATGAACCAGTGGCCTGCAATGGTGGGAAGGGTCAGTATGCACTCGTGAGAATTGGGCTGTGCAGCGAAGGATTGAAAGGGCAAAGACCAGTAAAGGCAAATGAAGGGTATGGGTGAGGGCTCAAGTACTGACTCCTAGATACAGGGGGTTGCGTTTGCAAGTTCATTCCCCACATACGCTGTTACTCTTTTATAAACTGATCCATCTGCCGAGGAGGTTGGCCATAACAAGAAGGTGCCTTTCTGTAGAAAAATTATGTGTAAAATACCTGTTTCTAGGTTGTTCCAAATGTGGGCTTCCAAAGCTGAGAAGAAGGAACTGTAATTAGTAAAGTATGCTTTTCCCCCAAGGAGTCATAGTTCTCTGCTAAGCAATGTGATTAATCAAGAAGAGATTAAACATTATCTGCCATGCTGTGTTGTCATCACTGTCATTTCCTGATTGCAGTGTTTGTACAGCTCCATACTGTAATACTTTTAGGCTAAATGAGTTTTTTACTGGAATGTAAGTCTTCTTTACACATGAAACCATACTGACTTTGAGGAAAAGGATCTTCTCATTTGAACAGAGTCACATTAATTTTTTCCATGTTGTCTACTTCCTTTGTCCAGTGCAGAACTTGCAAACTGATACGGGGCCTTCAGGAATTAAATGCATAGTAAAACTAAAAGTATTCCTGTCAAAGAAGTTGGAAGGCAAAGCTGAGTTCAGCAGCACTGCTCACTTTATACATGCATGAAGTACAATTAAGTGTTGATTTTAGTTTAGCTGAAGTCTTTCAGCACTCAAGAGGCTGACGCTCAAGCAAGTGTCAAGAGAATGGCTGTCCTATCTCCTGCCTTAAGTATTCACATTTTACTTCTTAGTTCCTAGAAACATTCTCCTGTAATTACAGCAGCTTTGGGTTTGGGAGGGGGGCATACAGAGAAAGAGGCTGACTTTTTGGTAGACTGTTCACAAGAACTTGACTGTTTTCCTAGATTGAAATACTGAAGAAATTCTGGAATTGTTTGGGAAGTATTTTTCAGATATGGCACATCTGTGTTCTGAGTGGCCTGTCCAAGTTGATTTGCAGCCCTGTTCATACATCTCTGTGCTTGGGTGCACCAATTAAATTTAAAAAACCCCAACCAAACCAACCCCACTATTTTTCTGACCAGATATCCATAATGACTCTTGGAAGATGCCACTGAGCTGGACTTCCTTTGAACATATAACTAAAAAATTCATGGAAGGGAAAGGAACTTCATATAACCCTGGGAAAAGCAAAGTGCCCAAGAAATTTCTTAAAATCAGGATTTGGCATGGTTTGTGCTTTCAGTATGAAGAAACTGTGTGACATCTTTCTGGTACTTCTGCCTCCCGTTGATGCCAAACAATACAAATTTGTGGGACATGAAAATGAAACAGCTGGGGTGGGATTTAATTTCTGTCACGCGAGTATGGGTTAGTAGTTTGTTTAACTGAGTTGTTCTGTGCCTAGTTTGCATGGCTGTGATTGATTCTCAGTTTCTGTGTTTCCTCTGCAGGGGGAGAGGCCCACTGAAGCACACGTCCGACGTCATCAACGCAGCCAAGATGATCTCGGAGTCGGGCTCGCGCATGGATGTCCTGGCACGGCTCATCGCTGACCAGGTGAGTTCCTCACGGAGCCCTGCAGGAACCCTGTCCCTGCTCAGCCACACACACCTGGCACCTCCCAGGGTCACTTACAGGAGTGCCTGTGACACTTCTAGAGCTGCCTGCGTGACTGTGCTCCTGTTCCCCACTTCTGAGGCACTGCATACACAGATCCTGTCTGAGTCTGTATCAGTGTTCAGTTCACCTACACACTGAAATGGATGTGTACATCCATCACACATCTGGGTACATGCACTGATCTACACATGCATTTGGACGTGTCTGAGAGTATTTGGGAGCTCCCTTAAGCTGTGAATGCAGTATTTTAGACATACAGTATATATGGACAAGTATATGCATACATATATATAATATATATATGTAAATTAAGGTATGTGTTAGTATATAAAGAGCTACATAAAAAGCTGTTGTCCTGGTTTAACCCCAGCTGGCAACTGAGTATGATGCAGCTGCTTGGTCGTCTACTCCTGGAACTGGAAAAAGAAGGAAACCTCATGGGTTGAGATAAAATAATTAATAATTTTAACAAAATATAATAGTAATAGTAGTAGTAATATTGATGCTGGAAGAGAGGGGGAGAGAGAGGACTGAAACCTGGGAGAAAGAAGCGATGCCCAACACAATTCCCAGCACGTGCTGACGGATGCCCAGCCTGTCCCTGAACAGTGATCAGCCCCTTCCAGGTAAGTCGCTCTCAGTGTCCATACTGGGCATGGCACTCTGTGGAATTGGTATGGAATAGGCTTTGGCCAGCTCGGGTCACCTGTCCCGGCCATGCTCCCCCCCAGCTGCTTGTGCACCGCTCACTGGCAGCGCGTGGGACGCTGAAAGGTCCTTCACTTGTGTTACCACCTTCCTTGCCGTACTCAATCCAACACCGCACGGGGCCAGCCACAGGAGAGCATGAACTCCATGCCAGGCAAAGCCAGGCCAGCTGTGGAGGCAGCAGTTTAGAGGTACAGGCTTGTCCTCTCCTGACTGACTTGAGTAAACTACCCAGCAGCAACAGGAGCTGTTCCAGGTGAGCTGTGGGAACACAGGATGGTGGCACTGGCACAGGAGCTCTGGGCAGGTGCTTGGTCTCAGCACCAGCTTAGTAAGGGCACTGTTGTCTGGCTCCAGAATGGTTTGTTTTCCACTCTCTACAGAGCTACTGATTCCATGCTTTTGCTGTACCTTCCCTCTCTGCCCCACCCCTGCCCCCCCCCCCCAACAGTGGCTGTTTCGGCCTCTGCAAATCTGAAGTTTCAAGGTGATTTTTGGTTTTGCCTTTATAAGAGTTATTTATCACCATGAAATGCAAAGTGTTAGAGCTGGAAGGTGTGCTTTATTTCTGCTGGGTTTTTAAATCAGCAGATGGCTCAACCTCTCCCCAGACCAGCCCAGCAGGAC
Source organism: Eulacestoma nigropectus (assembly GCA_013397775.1). Taxonomy (NCBI): domain Eukaryota; kingdom Metazoa; phylum Chordata; class Aves; order Passeriformes; genus Eulacestoma; species Eulacestoma nigropectus. The sequence goes on from VZTE01002686.1 coordinate 1,305,979, forward strand.
CAGGGTAACTGGGCAGCCTGGCTAAGGGAGTTGCAGTGGCACCTGAGCACACCTGAAGCCTCCTCACCAGGCTGGGTGGGTTGGGTTAGGGTCCTACAACACCAGAGGAGTGCAGGGAAGTAGCAGTGTGCAAGTGTCACATCTGAAGCATTTCTTTCCTTTGTGGCTGCCTTTCAGGTCCAGGGCAGCACAGCAGTCACTGTTTCCACACCCTCACGTGCTCTCTCTCTTCCCTTCGTGCTTTATTTTCATATTCAGTGCTTACTTTTCTACTGTCTGGGAAGCAACACCAGTCTGTCAGAGGTTGTCATGAGTCTCCCTGAATTCCAGATAACAAGACAAAGAATTTCTATTTTGCATCTATACAGTTGTGATCAGATTTGTGGAAAAAATAGGTAAAATGTCTGGATTCCCCATTCTTGATCTTGACAAATATTCTTCCAGCACTGGACAACAGCTCCTTTCAAGATTTTACCTATTACAGATTCGAATTCAAACCTGTCATTGCAGGAAACGATGTGATAGCAAAGCCAAAGATGAGTAAGGGTCATAAATTCTTGCAGGTTTTAGGACAGGGAATCCACTCTCACTGAAATACTTCTTTTAGGAAAGAAAGATTTCAGCTGTATTATTACAGCGACTCCAGACTAGAAACATGAACAAATCAGCGTGAGGACAAAGTATTCATGAACCATTAGTGGTGATAATTCGTGTGTCCCCTCAGAGCTGCTGGGAAATGTGACATCATTCAGGTTATTGTAACCCTTTTACTGAATTCACTCCAACTTGAATTTCCATTTGTCCTGGCTCAGAGCTGCACACAGCTGACACCTGGGAGCCACCTGACCCCTGGGATTTGTTCTGTGCATCTGAAGGACACTCCTTACAGGTGTAGCTTGGATTTTAGATGCAATTTTACATTACAAGCACTAAAACCAAATGAGCAGATACAACCGAAAAACCCAAACACAAATCAAAAGATGATCCAAAGCAGCCCTTCTAGTTGTGGTGAACACAATTGCAGTTACTGCTAGATAGGTGTCAAGCTTAGTAAAAAAGAGAATCTTGCTTTATTCCTCCTATTACAGATATTCTTAGTAGGATCCTCTCATTCCTTGAGTGGCTAGAGATCTTCTAACTTCTGTAGCTTTTTTTGGCTGGGCCAAGTTATCCTTTAACTTAGAAAGCTCTTTTCTCATTGTGGTGGGTTTTTTTTTTTAATCTCAAAAAGGTATTTTCAAATTCCTTTTCTCAGCTCTTATTCTGCCAGGTTTCCTATGCCCTGCACTCCTAGCGTCTTAAAAATAAAATAAATTTTACATTCCTCTGGGCTAGCAAATAACTGTTCTCTGAATTTGGGCCAAACTCCATAAGCCCTTCAGGAACTTGGTGCCCAGACTAGAACATGAATGCCAATCCTGAGCAGTGTTCAGACTTTATAGTGGAACATTTCACATGTTGCCTTTTACTAACATCTAAATTATGTAGAATTTGTATTACATGGAAAAAACCGATTTTTATGATTTGCTTCAATTTTTAAATAACTGATCTTCCAAGACGGTCCTTCCATTCTTCCTGCACATACTTTCCTGGACACTTTTTCACCCCTTGCTATCAAGCTTAGGCTGTGCTCTCAGTATTTGTCACCGCTTCTGCCACTGCCATTTAATGAGGCCACATCACGTCAGTGGCCAGGACAAGGTAATGTCAGAGTGCACTCAAGGAAGAGAAGCCAAGGCCTTGCTCTCCTTCCTCTTCCCCATAGCTCAGACCTGAGCAGAGACCCTACAGAACACCACTGCCTAATGAAGACTCACTGCTCTATCTCTTGGACCTCTTCCTGTTCGTAAAACATTTTCAGATGAGTAATTCTGATTTACACTCCATGTAATTTCAGAGAACCCAAACTGAGCACTCTGCAATTGCTTCATTCATGGAGTCTTTCTGTTAGGAAGAAAGAAAAAAAAAAAAAAAACACAAAACACACCAGAACTATATTTACAGTCTCGTGTAACTTGTTAGCCATAACAGAACCTCTCTGATACAACTGTTCTTTCATTTCAGATTTTTTTAGCTCCCTGTGTTTGAAGGGAAGGGATACAGTGTGGTGCAATTAGCAGAGCTCAGCTGTAATTCAGTCCACAGTCACAGCACTTTTAGAATGGCTCAGAGTTAACAATGGTGAAAATAATCACAGTTACAGCAGCAACATCAACCTACACATATGAATCACAAGTGCATTATAAAGTCATTATCAGGAGACATTTCCTTTTGTCAGAAGATTTTTTGCTATTTAGTGACCTGGAAAGCCCTAAGATAACAAAGGCAATGAGTACATTATCCCAGTTTGATGAAATGTGCTGAAGATTGATGTCTGTCTGAAGAGCCTCCTCAGAGTTGTTGTTGTTTTGCACCCATTAGGATCCCAAGCAGGCAGGCCCTGACTGGGGTCATTTAGGATGCCGTTTGTCTGGGCTAATTAAGGTGGTAAGAAAAGCAGAGTGTCAATAATCCCTTTTGGTGATGGGAACCCCACTGGTGGAGCATCAAAGCTGCCTCCTGTTTGTGCACAGCACACATTTCTAGTAGGTGGTGGGTGATTATCCCCAATATTGATCCCCTTGAAGCCAGATCTGGCTTCTAGAGAAATGCTACTGACTTTGTTAGCAAAGGGATGAAGTGAGAGCAAACCAAACCCAGAACCGCCTGCAGTCAGAATCTCCTGTGCATTGTTCCTTGTGCCACTGCTGTGCCAGTGGCTTTTTCACTTGGATGGTGAATGCTGGTTTCAATCTGGTTTTATTCACTGCATCATTTTAATTTATCAAATTGTTTGGAGGTTCTGGTGGATATTCTGTTAGGTAAAAGACCACTGCATCTTTGGGGTGCAGGTCAGTGCTGATGCTGCTTTGACAGAAAGCCCTTGGTAGCAACAGCCCCTGCCTGCAGGAGGATGTGTGAGGAAAAACCTCTCAGAATTGGTTGGGCTCTACAGTTAGGAGGGTGCAGCATTAAACTGGTAACCATCAATTGCGTGTGGGATGATGAACCTCAGCATTTATTAAGTGTCCTTCTGTTCCAGCCTGGTGTTTGGTTTCACTGGTGAGCAAGTGCTGCTTGTCCCAGCTGCTCCTGAGCAATAGGGAGAAGATTCCTTATGCAGTGTCCTCCCTACAGTGCATTTGTTCCTAACAGCTGTTGATGGCGCGAGGTTTAATTGTTTGCAGTGCTTGTTCCGGCTCAGAGCAGCGCAGGCTGCTCCTGTCCCCTGTGAGTAAAGGCTGCTGTGTGTGCCGAGCTGGGCCGTGTCCTGTGCTGAAGGGGAGTGGCCACCCCTCAGCCTCCTTTGGGCTGTTCCCTGCTGCTGACAGGAGTGAATAGCGAATATTGACACACCTGGGGAGATAATGGCGTGACTTTCATGGCGCTCCCAGCTTCCAGCCGCCATGCCAGAATGTGCTTAACCAAATGTATTTTTGGTACACTTGACACATGAAATAGTCCTTGATATTTTTCCATTAATTTGTCCAGTAACTTCTTTACCTTTGTAAGTTTTTAATGTAACCATTCTGTAACAAAGATTTTGGCAACCTAACAACCCCATGTTAAAAACCATTTCCTTTGCACTCCTGGGAGTCACTTTTAATAACTCCTTGGGTTTGTAAAGGAGGAAAGAACACCAGGATTCATTAAAATCTTCCTTTTTCTGTCTAGGCCTTGGTGTAGCCAGTGCAGTGGAAAGATGCACTGTAGCTACTCAGGTAGTGAAGCTGTGGATATGCCACAGACTTGTACAGTTGCATAATTACATTTCAGGAGAACTTTCTTATTCAGTGCCCTGCATCTGCTTTTTTGAATGCTTCTGGCATTGAAACTCTTTTCACAGAGCCTCAAGGTCTTGAGTGCAATTTCCCAGCCTTTGATGTGTATCAGCTGCAGCATTCCTAAAATGGTGCGCATTTCTTCTGTAATGCTGTGCAAGGGAGACAGTACCTGTGACTAGCCTGACCCTATTATTATACAGAAGAGTGCTACATAATGATCATTCTTGTCTCTGAACTTCGGTTATTGGTATTGTCACTGTTTGAAGTGGATGAGGCACTCTATTGGCATCCTATACACCTTTCTCTTGAGTTTTTATGGCCAGAGGGATAAAATCAATCAAAGTGTAATTCAGGAAAGAAAAAAATGGAGGAGGAAGAATCTCAGTCCAGGAATACACACCATCTTGTTATAATGAGTGCTGATGCTTTAAGGGATTACATTGTATTTGACTGGAATTATAATTGTTTATTAATCAAATTAAATAAACAGTGAGTATTCCAGCTTTCTAAACAGTCACTGAGATCCCAGTATCGAACTACTGATTTGGGCAGTCCTTAAAGCAGTGCTCAGTAAGGAAGAAACAAAGACATACTTTAGGGCAGTTTTCCATAATGTGCTAGCATTTTGAAAACACCACGCCTAGAACGTGTCAAGAAAGTCTTCTGTTTGTGTTGTAAACTGCCCAAATACAGGGAACAATAATGGATGTACCAGAACATGAGGTAAGGACTGATGTTAAGTCATATTAATTCATTTAAAATTGTACACTCTGACCTTCCTTATTTACTGTTACCTTTTGCCAAGTCTAAAGCATGAACTTGCTTAACCAAACATTATTGTACAGCCATGGAGAATTGTCACTCCAGCCCTTTGAGCATGTATTGTTTCTTCAGCAAAGCCATGGGCTGAAATATTTTTGGAGTTAAGTAGAATCGGTGCTTTTTCTGACTCCTGGCAGGTTTTGGATTTAAATCCATTGACCACAATTCCATAGGAGCAGAAGTTTCAGTAAGACCACAGGTGATTGTTGACAGTGTGCAGTTGGTGGGGATGTGCCTTTGCTTTTTCAATATGCGAAGCTGAGCAGCTTCCTGTCAAAAGGAAGGAGCGGTATTTATATCGTGTAAGTACCACACAGGCCAAAACCATGGCTCTGAAAACCTGCAGGGATCTCATGCTTATTTATCACTCTTATTCTGTCCTGCTGTGGGAGCACAACAGCAGCTCACTATCCTCCTTATGATCCCTTTCTTCTGCCAGAGCAATGAAAATCAGCCTTAGAACAAATTCATACCCAGCCTTTGGTGTCTGGCCTGGTACCACAGAGCAACATTGTGCTCCAAGTACTCCACTTATTTTGAGAGTTCACAAAAATTAGGTTAGGAAGACCATATTTTTATTTTTAAAAAAAGTATCTGTGGTGTGAAAAATATTGAAATCAGTGAGTTTTCCATAAGACATTCTTATTTGGCTGTTCCTACTGCTAAAGAAGATCTGCAGATTGAGATCTGGATGGAACACAGAAAGCCCCATAGATCATATTACAAGATAAAGCAGAATACAGGAATGTTAACATGTCTCTGCGTGTATGTTTACACTGCCCACAAAATCTATGTTTACATTGCCCTCATCACTGTTAGTGGAGGTATTTTCTTAAACAGAGATCATCTTAGGAGTTGAAGTAATTACTCCATACATTGAAGGATGTGTTTAGAAATGCTGCTAAGGCAAGCACAGCAATACAGAGTGCATATGGGGAATTTGAGGCTTAACCTGAGCTTCCAACTATTGCATTAAAAAGCTTCCCAAGAGGAATGAACTTTGCAGCCTGATACAGCTGCAGTGAAAAGCAAGGCTCCAGTAGTGTGCAATTGGAATACTCCTCAGTGAAGCTTTAATGTGATTCCTGAGACATCATTTTGAATCAGCAGGTACTGAAATGCTTTATTTATGGTTCTTTTCAGTGCCCAGACCAGTCATGCAAACAGGATTTACTGGCTTACCTAGAACAGATCAAGCTGTACTCCCATCAGCTCAAGATCTGCAGCCAAGTTAAAGCAGAAATCCAGAATCTCGGTGGAGAGCTCATCATGTCTGCAGTAAGTAGAAAAATGGCATCAGTTACTCTGTTAGTCAAACTACGCATTACATTTGAGTTGGGCTTTCCTGTGCTTGCAGCGTGTTCCAGTGTCACTCCAAATCCTGTTTCATTTTCTTTTCTAACACCCGCTTAACAGCGAGACGCTACGACAGGGAAGCCCGAGACTCGCGGCTTTAAAGGAATAGCAAATCACTTTTTGTTTAAACTCTCAAAGCGCAATACGCGTTATCACTGTAACTCTGAAGTAGTTTGGCTTTAAGAACTCTAACCCACTTGGAAATGCTGGTGCATTGACTTGCACATGTGGAATATGCTCATGTGTGTGTCTGAACACAGTAAAGACACTCCAGGGGTGGAGTTCCAGGTCAGAAAGAAAAGCTGCAGGGCATTCTGCACGTCTACAGAAATAAATAAAATGAAGAGCGAGGTGACTTGATTCCTCAGCGAATTTCTTGATTTTGCTTTAATTTAAGAGTTATTCGCGCCAATACAGCCAAGTATCATTAGCGGAAAAGACACTGTGATTTTATGGAACGTTTATGCACTTGGCCTCAGCACAGCCATCCATAAAATGCCTTCACATTCCCATGTTCTGTGATGTGTTGCTACCTGGAGCACATGGGATCACGATTTCAAGGTATAAATCTGCTAAATGGCACCAAAACTAGGTAAGACACCCTTCCCACCAGGCACATTGCCCTTATATACCCTTTACATACTTGGCACTATATTTAAGAGAACTTCACATTGACATAAGTCTGGAATTCTCTATTATCTCTGTATCTCTTCTCTCCCCCCAGCTCTACCTCTGTCTCTGTCTGTACCTATCACTGGCTATCTGTACTCATCTATAGCTATCTCTGTGCTTCCTTATCCATATACCTATCTATATCTGTCTATATCTGTACCTGTCTCCATCCATCTCTACCTCTATCTAATCTGTCTCTACCTCTCTATATTAATCTATACATGTCTCTACCTAGCTCTGTCTCTACCTTTATCCATCTACACATCTCTCAGGTTTCCCATCCCTATCTATTCCTGTCTCTATACCTCTCTCTACCTGTCTCTGTTGGTCTGTATCTATCTATACCTACCTACAGCTGTCTATATTTATCTATACCTATCTCTGCCTGTCTACATCTATACCTGTCTATGCTTATCTCTGTCAAACCATACGTGTCTGTACCTAGCTGTACTTGTATCTGTCCATACTTTCCTATATGTATCTAGATCTTTCTATCCATCTAAACCTGTCCATACCTGTGAATACCTATCTGTACCTGTCTATATTTAGCTCTGTCTAAACCTATCTCTATCTATACCTCTTTATATAGACATCTCTACCTATATATCTGTACCTATCACTACTTATCTATACATGTCTATACCTATCTATACCTATCTCTGTACTTATCTCTGTCCATCTACACTCACTCCACCTGTCAGTACTTGTCACTATCTGTGTGCCTGTCTGTATCTCCCTCTCTGTACCTGTCAATATCTGACAAAATCTCTGTCAAAGATCTGTCTCCATCACTATCAATATATCTCTACCTGGCAGAATCTATCAGAATCTAACAGAATCCAACACAATCTGTCAAAATCTATCTGTACCTGTCACTATCTATCTGTATCTGTCAAAAATTTGTCTTTATCTGTCAATACCTATCTCTACCTGTCCATGTCTGGCTCTACCTCTCTGCACCTGTCAATAGCTGTCTATAGCTGTCCCTATTCCTCTCTGCCTGTCTCTACAGCTATGTCTGTACCTGCATCTACCTCTCTGTACCTGTCTCTCACACCTCTCTCTATGCCTGTCTGTCCCTGCCTCTGGCCATTGATATCTGTACATATCTGTCTCTGCCTCTGTCTAGGCCTACCTCTCCCTATTTATCTCTCACTAAAACAATTAATACATTTTATGTGGTTTATAAACTAACCAAAATGAAGCCTTTGTTGCTGAGGTGGTATTTGAAACCCTCACTGCTATAGGATACTTGTGCTGGGTATTCAAATGATTATTTAGAGACCACATCTGAACCTCTGGAACCCACCGTTAAGTCATTTTAATTGACTGTATAATTGCAGAAGCCAATACTTGTTTTCACTAGGGCTGCACATTAACAAAGTTTCTCTTCCTCACCAGTTTCTTTTCACAAGCAATTCTGTGACAAGCGTGGGTTGGAATAAAGCCAAATGCTGGAAACAAGTTTGGTTCTTGCTCTGCCTCCTGCTGTAGAATCCTCACATGGTTTTCTTTACCTTTTTTCTTTGTGGATTTTATTTTATATTCTCCCCAGTCCTGATCTTCTTTGACTGAGAATCAGAAAAGGAGACAGCAAGATGATTAAGAAAAAAAAAAGAGGCCCTGCCCTTGCAGATAGTTAAGGTTTTATTATGCATGAAGTAAAACATTCATGAGTCTCCAAATACCTGAAACTGAATCCATCCTCTGGTTGGTGCAGACCTGCTACAGGAAAAAAAACCTATGAGAAAGAACATTAGACTGAACATAATCCTACTTACAGGTTCCTGCAGTGTTTGTTCCCTCCTGCAGCCATGTATCTGTGTGCCAGGAATGACCGCCCTGGTCCTTGGGCATCCACCCCTCCTCTGGCTGCCCTTGGCTCCTCCCAGTCTCTCCTTATCTCCCGCCTCCTTCAGGAGCTGGGACAGGCGTGTGCCAGCAGAAAAGCTGAGGGGGAAGCTCCTCTCCTGTGAGAAATTACACATTTCCACATTCAGATGGGTCAATACCAACTTCTACAGTGACAAATCCACTTTGAGAAACAAAAGGAGAATGGGAGAATGCTGAGTGCAAGCTGGTGCAAGCCACACATAAAAGCACAGTGTTGAGCTGGCTCTTACATTAACCCCACACCTCCCTTCTCCAACCGTTAGACCTGTGCACAAGGATCTTGGATTTCAATCACCCTCAAGGAAAATTCCTTCTCACAAGAGTAGCAGTTCATTAAAAAATAACCCAAACCCCCTTTAATGAAGCCTAAAGACCAATTCAGAGGCAGGAAGAGAGGGATGAAGAGCAGAGGATGTAGTATCACATATTTGCCAATCTGCAAAAGAAAGAACTGTCTTCTTGAAACAGAGCTCAGTCACACTCCCTGTCTTGGCAGTTCTGGGTGCAAATAAAGGAGCCCTGAACTGGTGTTACAGGTTCACCCTGGATAGCACCATGGAGCAGTGGGTGGCAGTGCCATGGCATAAGGACAGCTGTGGCTCTGGCAGCAGCGTGTTCACACCTACATGAGGACCTGCACTGGAGGAGGTGCTGCTGGCTGCCACCATAGCTCAGTGTGGCACTTAATCCGTGACAACAAAGAGCATTATGCATGTGAAATCTATGTTGAAATCCATAAACACAGCTCAGTCTTCTTCAGCTGTTTTTGATCTGTGTGCCCTGTGCCCTTATCTGCCCTGTAGCAGTGCTGGGCCCCCCTGCCCTGCAGGGTTCCTTACCTATGGTTCCTCCCCAGCTGTATCATTAGTGTGGGTGAATTAGGCCACTTTCCCTGGGGCAGCTGGGATGCTTTGGGGACTTCCCAGCTGATAGCTCTCCCCAGCGCTCTCCTCATTTAGTGGCTTTTGAACTTGAGGCCACACACTCTTGTAATCTGCTTTTCTCACTGTACAGGACCTCAAGCTCCAGTACTTTCTTTCTAGTCAGCCCCTCATTATGGGGGTTAGAAGGGGTCCTGTACTGAAAAAGAGAGGATGAGAGGTGGATCAGCTGCTTCTCATTCTCTTCACTGCAGTTTTGTTACCTTCATTCATTAAAAATTCCTTGCTCACTAATTAAGTCCTTCACAGTCCCATACAAACTTACATTTGTAAAGACTGCTGCTTGCAGTGCCAGGTTCTAAGCTGCTCAAGCCCAAATGGTGAGGATTCGGTGTGGCTTCAGTAGGAGTGATTAAACAGGAAACGGACATTTCCTTCTATTAATTAGAATAAACTGGTGCCTCTTCAGGCACAAAATAACAAGGTAACATTTGCAGTACGCAGATTGACAGTAATTGCATTCATTTATGCAGATAAGCTGATAATTCACTTACAAGCACTGCACAGTGATAGGCTTGCACCTTACCTTGCCAGTGTGATATTTTTCCAGCAATGGCTTTAAGTAAAGAGAATTATATCACGGGGCAGAAAATGAACGTATCTTACATATTAATTTTGTGCTCCCTGACTTTTGCCAAGCAATTCTGTTTTGTACTATTTATAGTCATTATCTTCTTCTGTTTCATTTTATATTGTACTTGGCAAGAGACACAAAGCTTCTTGGCCTTAAAAAGGAAAGGTCTGGAAGAGCGAACTCTCAAGAGTTCCAGTACCCCAGAATTTGCTACCTGGCACAGAAACCCCCTCTCGGGTTGGCCAGCCTTACCTGTGCACTGAGGGCTGTTTCACTCTGCTGTTCCTGCCAATGTCTCATTTAGCTTCAGCTCTTCCCCCTGGTATCTCACGAGCCAGACTTTAACTTAAACACTGATGTCAGGCCGCTTTTGTGCCAAATGGAGGTGTTTTAATGTGTCTAACTTCATGCTCCACGGCTGGACTGAAATATCTGTTTCCCTTCCTGAGTTCCCAGGCCTGTTAAATCCCACGTTTCCAGCACGACATTGCAATGAACGTGTTCCAGCTTTGAAGGCTGAGCCACAGGTGAAAACACGGACACAAAGCTGTAAGCCAGCAGGTAGAAAAATACAAGGGAGGGCCTCTGGCACCAGGCCTCTGGCTGACACAGTCCCAATCCCTGATATCCATACACACCCCAGGTAAAGGCTGCCTCGGCCAATGCGCACCCCCTGTGGCAGCTGGCAAACAGCCCCACGCCTTTGCTGCACTGGGAGGGGTTCAGCTGCTGCTGGAGAGGAGCTGCCACTGTGCTCAGCTCCTGAAAAGCTGCGCCTCTGGCAGGGCAGGAGATGGGAGCAGTGCATTTCAGCTCCTGTTAGGGTCTGAGTGTGCTTTCCCCCTGGAAGAGGAGAGGGGCAGAACGGCTTCACTGTAGCCCCCAGCAGGCCTGGAAGGAAGGAACAAAGGGCTGGGAATCACACTGGGCTAGGGGCTGCTCTGACAACCCACTGGAGTCACTACAGGTCCCTAGCTCGTTCCTCTGCCTTCAGTGCTGCTGCCCTGCCCTCACTGCTGTGCAGACTTTGTGGAGAAGCATCCCTTTTTCCTTGCTTCACATCCACAGTGGTGACTCTGACAAAGCCGTGGACCAGGGCCTGGCTCCTGCTCTGTGCCCAGCCAGTTTGCTTCTCCTGGCTGGCATTGCTCCTTGGCACTCCTTGAAAACTCATACTTCAGGCTGTTTGAATGGATGGGGTAGGTTACTTGTAGGGCCTCACACCATGCATGAAATTACTTATTTCAGTCTTATACTCTGAAAATACTGAACTGCTCAATTTCTAAAAGCTGACATTAACCCCCAAGAGCTGATACAATAAAGTTTTCTTCTACTGAGAGTTGACAGAAATGTTTCACTCTGGGTTTTTTATCTAATACCACTACACCTTTCTTGCTTTTGCCTAGTGTACGCTGGCAGGTGGGTGTATATGGAAATCCTGGCCTTTGGAAGCAAAGCAGGGGATAGATTTTGCTGTCAGTCACTTACAGGCAGCTCAGTTACTGTTGCTTTCTGAACTGCATCTACTGAGAAAAAGTAATTTAAAGCAATAGGAAGTATTTCTGGTAACATACACTACAGGACAGTTAACTTTTCCTAGTAATAATTACTCTGGTAATTAGCAAAATCAGGATGTGGCTTGCAGTTCTTAGCCTCAGCGCATTTAAAAAGATTATTGCAACAAACACTCGATTTCTTCCTCAAGAGCAAGGAAAGGATTTATATTAAGCCACTGTTCTCTTTCTCCTCAAGGGCCTGTTTTTAAAAAAATAGATTCCTTTTTTTAAAATCCTCCCTGGAAGTGAAAGCAGCAGTACTGGGGAGGGGCTGAGCTATCCGCCTGGCTGAGCATCTGCTCCATTATGGTGTTGCACAGGAACAATTTCACAGCCCTTAATGTAAGTTGTTTGTCATTTAACTTGGACACAGGCCTGGGCTAATTATAGAACTCTGTTTCAGTTCTTTGAATCCTGCTTAGCCTGAAGCAGACTCTGGTAATGGTTAGTTTTTAGCCCATTAGATTCAATTTCCTCACCTGAAAAATGAGTAAAACACAGAACAAACCCCAGACACCCCTGAGGTGTTTAATGCAATCACTAGCTGGACAGTCAGACATAGATAACCAATGGAACAGCCATGTTTTTAGGAAAACTCAGTTTCTTGAAAAGAAATCCGAGCAGTGAAGCCGATTTCCTGAGGCCACGTCCATGACTGGGGATGAAATCTCTCCAATATCCCAGAGGGAGAGCACGGCAAAGCAGAGGTGAGCGAACACTGAGGGAAGAGTTGCAGAGAAAAGAATCACAGTGGCAGGCCTCCCTGTGGCTTCTTTCCTACCTACGCTGTACTGGCTTGAATCTGTGACAGCTTCTGAGTGGCACCTGGCAGGTGCATGAGCAAACACGGGAGGTAATCAAACTTCCAGTTTTAACTTTGCTGGGCTTTCTTGGACACCCATCTTCAGTGGTGTCACTGTTAGACCAAGATCTCCATTTCCACTAAAAAGAAATTAACACTGCTCTGAGTGGGGGAAAAAGTGTGGCTCAGCAAACAAGGCAAATAAGTGGTGTTAAAATCCTGCCCAAGGCCCAGCAAAAATTCCAATGCCTTCAACAGTCAAGATTTCACTCTTAATAACTTACCTGTTTGGATTGTTCTGCTACTTTTAATCTTAAGGGATTAAATGACTGTTTTATCTAGCAACCTTAGTGAAAGAACCATAAAATAATTTAAAACAGCAAGTAGCTACACCTAGTGAAAAAGCAGGACTAAAATCAAAAGCACAATGTAGTTAAGGACTCCTTACCTTAAATGCAGCACTACTCAGACACTCGCTGCTCTCCACAAAAACGTAGCACTCATGTTATTTTCAGATGTAGCTGTCAAACAAAAATTCAGTCTTAGTCTCTCAGTATAGTGTAGCAAAGGAGATCTGCTTCTAGGAATGTAATTAATGCACTTTATGTTTCAATTAAAATCAATTTTTAATAACTGACCTTGTTTCCAAAAGAATTTTAAGTTCAGACTTCATATGCTGATAAAAAACTCTGTATTTGATGTTCAGTTCTCAGCTTCCACCTGTATGAAAAACCCAGAACTAGCCGAACTGTAAATAAGACTTGGGAGATTGTCAACAGCCAAGTGATACATCTGTTCTCAAAGAGCAAAGCCTTGCAGTTCCCTGCAAAAACCCCAAGAATCCTCCCAGCAGAGCAGGCTGGGTGTCCCAGGCGGGGCTCCAGGCACTGCCACGTTGCACAGAACACTTTGGGAGTGGTGTTGTGCAGGCCCTCCCAGCTTTACTCCAGAAGGCACACGTCTGTCACCCCCTTACGGCAAAGGGACAGCACCTGCACACCCACACAAACAACAGGAGCGGGAGCTGGGCTTCTCTACGTGTTCTGGAATAAGGGGAGTTTGTACTTAACTGCTGCAGGAGTTCCAGCTCCTGCTGACTTGTGACAACGCAAGCATTTCTTAGTGCACTCAACAGAAAATACTTGGACAGCAAAAGGGTTTCTTCAAATTCTAAGTAATGATTCTCATAGTTATTCTGAATATTAAAAATAACTGCCCATATCAGTTATTACCTTGTTCAACATTTCATAGCAATGGATTGCCACTACTGCCAGGACATGAAATTACTCTACACAAACGAGAAAAATACAATGCATGTAAACAAACTGAAAAGTTTCAGAATTCATTTCTTGTCTAACCTCCTTTTCCTTCATCTTTGTTATCCAGTGGAGGGTTTGCTTTCTTGCTCTCACTACAGAGGAGGAATAAAAGTGCTGGAGATGGGAAAATGGATTTCAGCATGAGTGCTGCCAGTCTGATTTGGGGTGCGGGGTTTTTTTCTTAAAACATACAGTAATCTGCTCTGTATCTTGTGTGTTTCACCCTAGTGTGAAATTACAGGGGTCAGAATAATTCCTTTTGCAATGGAAACCAAGTACTAATGCTCACAGGACAGGTGAGGAAAGAAATGGCAAGGGATGTTTTCCTAAAGCCTTTAATGAATTACTGTCTTAACTCACACCGTCAGACCTGTAAAATCTGGAGACTGGAACATTGCGTCTCCATAGAAAATGCTGAAAGAGCAAAAGTGGAGTTAGGCAAAAATAAAAGAGCTTTTAGTTTGGGGTTGGTTGGTTTGTTTGTTTTGCTAGTGAATCTTTATGTACCACTTGCTGTGCATTGAAGAGTTTGCAGCTACATCTCACCAAGTGAAATGAACTTAAACGCTCAATGAATATTTTATCAGTCTTTCATTTATGCCAAGTTTCATTGCTTCAGTTTTCCTGGATATGAGACCTTGAAGAGCTTGCTGAATATCTGAGATAAAAGCATCCAAGTGAAGACAGTTCTTGAGTACATCAGTTTTACAGAACAACAGATTTCCACCAAGCTACAGTGTTACTGGCACTGAGGTAGAAAAACAGCTGCTCTCTAAAGCCAGAAAAAGGAGATTAAATGTATGGCCTGATTGTTACCATCTGTAGTACACATCTAAGAACATCTAAAAGCTTTTCCAAAATTCTGAACACAGTTAATACCCCCACACCAGCATCACCTTCTTCTTTAGAAGACAAATGTGAGATGCATCAGAAAGCTGAGGGGACAGGTGGACACGAAGACACTGCCAGTACTGTGGACAGCCAGCCAACAGGGCAGCATTAACTGAGTGTCCCTGTACCTCACTGCCTGTGCAGGGCTGCCAAGTAAAATTCCTGGGAGCAGTGCCGGTCCTGACTCAGCCCAGCCCCACCCTGACCCCCAGCCCCAGGACAGACACCCCTGGGTCACTGCCTCTCAGCAGGGGACACAGAGCTGTTGCTTACAGCTTGGGGCCAGGTACCTGCACGGATCTTTGTGGCTCAGGGTATCTTCTGTAGAGCTTAAACGGTACGGCAGAGGTTCAGTTCCTCTGGCATGGCAAGGGGCAGGGAGTTCTGCCACTTGGAACAGCTCTACAGTTGGGTTTGAAGCCAGGCTTTGGATCTTTAGCATTTAAAATGCTGGAGTCGACAGTCATCCCCTCCCAGAGCCTGTGTCAGACTGCGAGGCTGACATGGCTGCATACTGGTTTTCCAGTTAGAACCTCATCAAATCTAGGCACCCTTAAAGTTTTTTTGCTGCTTATAGTAGATACCTCCAATTATAGTTTAAAAAAGAATAAAAGCACGGTTTTCTTGGTACCAGTGGTGGGGTGAAGGAGCCTTGGACTGTTCCACAGCTGATGTGTGGAAGGAGCCCCAGGGGGCAGGAGGAGGAGGTAACTGTTCAGTTTCCACAGGAGAGGAAAGGCCAGCTAAGTTCTAGTGCTCACCTCAACGTTCTCCATGTTCCACAGTACACACTAAAGTCACAATAAAGAACAGCTGAAGTTTTGTGCCAGCCTTTATCCTGCCTGGATGCTACCAATTTCTTCTAGAAGCCTTTTCCCTGCTGCGCAAACAGGAATTTTTTTGATGCTCAGCCTGCCATCCCTCATGTGCCTCTATCGCCCAGCAGCTTCAAAAAGAAGGAACAGTTACACACACTGGAGTCACTGGGCAACTTCAGGGAAAAAAACTGCCTCTGAAACCCATTCACCAGCTGCCACAGGGCCACAACCATCTTTTCCTTTGTCCCAGCAGCTTCATAGTGGTGTGACTACTATGCCAATGCTGGAAAAGGGATTGTATATGCATTGACCATTATGGTGAGAAAAAAAAAAAGGTTATTCAAAGCTTTCAAGAAGCTGTCAGGATTATGGTGTTGTCAGCTGTTCTAGAAAACAACAGATGATTGAAATTGCGTGTGTGTGCATGCACAGGTGTGCCCGTGTATAAGCAATCCTCAGGTTAGCACGGAAGAAAGAGTTCCTAGGAAGCTGTGCCGCCTCCTCCCGCAGTACACACCGCGTGCCAGCATCCAGCAGGAGGTGTGGCCGGGGCCCCCCTCCATCTGCCCCCCAGCTAAGGCTGCACCGCCAGGCAGCCTCCCCGGGGAAAGGGGTGTGCTGCAGAGTATGGGGAGAGTGGGACAGGGACTCTGAGCCAAACCTTCCCCACAGCCTGAAGCTTGGTTTAAAATGTTTTAGATGTGTTAAAGAAATGTTTGAAATGAGGCTTGGGGGTCAGCACGTGCTTTGAAGTTCACATCGAAGTGTGTGCCAGCAGCTGTGCTGGAGGGCCAGGGCTGCTGAGGGGCTGGGCAGCCCCACTCCCTAATTCAGCTCATAATCACAGTCCCCAAACACACCCACCTACCCCCTAATGGCAACAGTGCCCTGCAAGCACCACGTGGCTGCCACAGACTGGCAGCCCTTTCTAGAAAGCTCACGTGCTGCAGCAGGGAATGAACTTTAGAGGCCATCTGGTAAAGTTTACACCTTTTCTTGGGGAATTGAGATAATTTCAGTTTGCCATTGCACATGTATGCATTCAACCAGATCTCTAACTAATTTTTTTTGCATTCACAGAGAGCAGCAGTGTGCGTTTTATTAACTGGAAGATTTTTCTGCCCATTCAAAAGCGTTTCCAAATTGCAACTAAATCCAGCCTCTTGGGTCCATCTTTTATTTCTGCCTTATCTGCATTTGTGTAACACAATCAGAACAACGACAGACAATAACAACACACCTCTCTCCCCTGATCAGTTTGTTTGACCTGGCAGAGGGAAAAGTCTTCAAACCTTTCCTAATAACCCAGTGTGTACATCTTTACCTTGCTCAAGGCTCTGGGGTTGGGCTGGATGGCAAAGCACAGGATCACTGTCACTAAACCCATGGCCCTTCAGAGGACTGGCCTCACTGCTTTTACACAAGGCAAATGTTTCAACAAAGGGGACGTTTACAAGGTAAAGTGTGAAGGCTCTCCAGTTTTGTAGAGTAATGCTACTGGTTCTATCGCAGCCCTAGTGAGCTTCCTCAGTGTTCCTGTTTCCTGTCCATGAGCAGCGATGGAAGGCACCCCTGCTGTGGCACTTGTGTGGCTGTGCTGAAGGCTGGGGGAGGTGCCTGTAGGTGATGGGCTTTGTTTGTTCTGCACTCTGCCCTTGCGTAGCACTCCCCAAGCAGCTGGAGAGGCCACAGCCACTGGGATTGCTCTGGGTTATCCCACTTCTAATACCCCGTACAGATCTTGGCTGCTGAGAACAGGTTTGGCAGCTCTGCCAGAGCCAGAGACTTCAGGGTATCCCAGCACTGCTCAGGAACACATGTGGGAGCCTGGAATATGACAGGATCAGCTGGAGGCCTTACCTAGTGCTGAAACAAAGGAAGAAGGGGTCACATTTTCACAGCTCTTCTTCAAGTTAGTTTCATTACCCATCAGTAGTAATTGCAATAGGACCCTGCAGACAAGCATCATGTATCCCTGTTAAAGAAAAAACCAAAACCATGAGCATCATCTCCAAAAGCATTTCTATATTCCAGCGGCATGAATTTCTGTACATCACTTTAAATCTGAGCAGCAGAGCATGAGTACAATGATCAAACACACCAAGGGAAAATAAGGAAATTATGGTTTAGTCCCTGGTAGTCTTACTTTTTAATTCTTGTTTATTCCTGTGCCTACTGTGATTAAAAGCACACTGACTTCTAGGCTAACGTTTCTGTTTCCTCTTACAGCTGGACAGCGTCACTTCACTAATTCAAGCCGCCAAAAATTTAATGAATTCTGTGGTGCAGACAGTGAAGATGTCCTACATTGCATCCACAAAGATTATCAAGATTCAGAGTCCTACTGGCCTACGACATCCAGTTGTGATGTGGAGAATGAAGGCTCCAGAGAAGAAGCCCCTGATTAAAAGAGAGAAGCCAGAAGAAATCTATGCCGCTGTCAGAAAAGGTTCTGCAAAGAAGAGAATCCATCCTGTGCAAGTCATGAGTGAATTCAGAGGCAGAAAAACAGTCTAATATTTTGCCACTATGTCTTCCTATCTTGAATTTCTGATGATTTTTCACCTTTCCCCCACTTATTTAATAATTATATATGTTAATTTTTTGCTTGTCTCTAAATCTGTAAGATAACACTTGCTTAAATTATTTGAAAATGCCGTTGGATTAATTAGAAGCACACAGTTGAAAGTAATCCTGATTCTCTTGCAGGGACAAACTCTGGTGTCTGCACAGCTGGGCCTGTGCTGCGGTTGGGAAGGAGCAGCAATGTGCCAAGTGCCCAAAGCCATCGTGCATTCACCAGGCTTTAGGAGCTCCCTCAGCAGGGATGAGAGTGGCCAGCACTGCACCGGATCTGTTTTGTGGCACACAGGTTTTCAAAGTGGTGCTGCTGGGCCAGGTCCCTGATGGGCATCGTCACCCCGTGACCGGGTCAGCTGGGCTGCTCAGGTGAGCCCAGAGTCCGGGCCCTAAACCTGGGTCCACACTGAAGCATCCAAAGACCTGTCCTTGGCCAAGGCCATGCCTTGGAAATAGAAGTTTGAAAATGTTTGATCAAACACAGCAAGTGGTGAAACAACATGGATGTAATAACGTAGTAAAAAAAGCACTGCCTGCAAGCCAGCAGGGATGACAGCTCTTTAAAACGCCTTTGGAATCATGAACAGGAATCTGTGTTCTGCTCTCTGCTCTCTCCTGTGAGCCCCAGTAAATCTGCTGACCGTTACATTTGGCAGTTCAGATAAATCAGACATTACCAATAAAAACCTTTTCTAATTGCTGCACAAAAGAACAGCTTTGAAATAAATCACTCTTCTGAGACCAGTGTGCGAAGTACACGCATCCTGAATCTTAGCAATGGGGAGACTTTTCCAAAGCAACTGTAGAGAATTAAGTTACTTCTGACACGAGTCCTAGAGGCAGGACTGTGCTGGTGAGTGCTGAATGGCTGCACTCGAAGTGTGTAACGAAGGTAAATCCTGCTAGTCCAAACCTCTGCAAACAATTTTTTCTAAATCCTTTTGAATCTGAAATCCACTTAGAAGGATCTAACTTGCCTTTTGGCCATGTCATGAGTTTTCCCAGACTGCATTTGTTACTCAAGATGTCTTTGCTTGGCCATTCAGTAGATCCTGTGGTATGGCCACCTACATTTGCTAAGGTGAAAGGGCTCCCTCGAAAGCCAGAACTTCCTGTGTGTCACTGACTGCCATTATGGGATGGCTCCACACTCTGGGCTGCTGCTCCAGGTCATTTATTACTGTGTTTGCACAGCAGTGCCTGGCCTGGCCCAGTGTGGGCAGCAAGAATAACCCTAAACTGTGCCTTTCCTCTTGAGGCCGCTCTGTTTGTACGCTCAGGACGCTGGGGCAGGAAAATTTCTAGGCTGTTGGTTATAAAACCAACAGTTTGAAACTCTAGTACTCATGAATTAAAAATTTTACAGATCACTCTTCCTTCGACCTTCCCTAACTTTGCAATCAATTAAATGGAACAAAAGGAGAAGTTTTGAAGAAAAGTGGCCTCTTTCCAACTCCAGTTCCCTCCAGCACATTTGCATCAAGATCTTAGTAACATCTCCTGGGCTTTGCTGCTGCTCCTAGGGCTCCAGAGGCAGCAGGTGAGCTGACACAGCCTTGTGACCTGCTCTGGGGGGTGTGACTGCCCTGAAAGCCTCATGTCTCCAGGTTACACCTTGGATCCAGGTCACCTCGATGTCTAACACCTGTAACGAATGCTTTGGTATCACATTATTAATTAAAAAGCATGTACACCCCGAGAAGCTGCCTTCAGTGTTGTGGGATTTTTTTCAGTGTGTCTGAAGTCCACAAGGCCTGCCAGGTGTGCTCACAGGAGCACCAGCCTTCCTTCCAGCACACAGCATGTGCTCTGTTAGCTGCTCTAAGGGAGGGGTTTGCCAGCATTAGGATCACTGAAGCACCGTTTACTGCTTCGGTTAATGCTCCTTCCTGCAGTGCCAGGCTCTGCTCTCACCCTGGCCATGCTCAGGAGCCAGTCTGATCTCAACATAGGAATTAATTACACACAAATCAGCCGTCTAAATGAAGAATGAAATCAAAACCCACTGCTGGTTGTTGAGAAGAGCCAAAAGAATGATAATTAAATCTAGACTAAATTTATCTTGGGTCAAATTCAATCTCAAGTGAAAAAGTTTGTTCCTGGCTAAGGAGGCAGAGGGATAAGAAGTCCTGGAGCCGTAAAACGCCCAGCTCATTACCCCTCAGCCAGTCTGGGAAGCAGGGAACCACCACTTCCCTGCCATGACTGAGAATTCTGAAGGAGGATGAACTGCTCAGTAAGTTTTATTCCAAAGCAGCTCCTCAGTTCACCCTGCAGTCTCCTCATTCCCTGCTAGCCCAGCTGTCAGAGTGTAACTTCGCCCCCAGTTTCTGTCTGTCCCTCCCCAGCACATCCCCTCACACTGTGCCTGCAGCTGCTCTCAGCCTGACGGAGCTGCAGCTTTCTCACCTCAGCAGCTCAGATTATTTCATTGGCCTGCCTTGGCCTGTCCCCATTACCACATGGATGATTGAAGGCAATTCTGTATTAAAAAATTTAATTAGAGCACTAAAAAATGAGACTCCCATTGCTGAAGCACATCAGACTAAGAGGACAGGTCTGTGTCATTTCCATGAATCCCAATGCTGCCACATTTTAGTTTTTTTTAATAAACAGCTGATGTACTTTTTCTCTCAACTTAACCTGGGGAAGCTCTATAACTGCACGTCTGCTAAAGAACACAACTGAGCAGCCTGACATCAGGCCTGGCATGGTGTTTAAAAAGGGTTTTAAAAGGCCTGCAGCTCTTTTTGAAAGGCTTGTGCTCTTTATTTTCTGTGAGTCTGCAACTGAAGCATTTGAGAAAAATATGTTTATACAGCAAGTTCTTTCATGAGCTTTTAGAAGTTTTCTTTTTGACAAAAAATAAGAAATTTTAAGTCTTTATCAGCAGTACATAATAAAATTCTATGTAAAACCTATTTTTGCTTCCAGATATTACTTATCCCTTGTGTATTGCTCCTGTTTGAACTCTAGGGACTTGCCTGTACATCTGGCTCAGGAAATAAGGAGATAAATAAACCCCTACTGCCTCAGGTCGGATTTAAAAACAAACCAGAACAAATACCCTGTGTTGGAAGAGGCAGAGAGGGACTGGTGCGTGTGTGAGTGCTGGACAGGACGGTCACAGGGGCGGCACTTTTGGCAGAGGACACGGGAGCTGTGCAGAGCCAGCAGCGCTCAATAAACAGCGCCGGGCTCTCACCGTGGTAGCCGAGCCCAGCGCTGGGGACGCAGCGAGGGATGGAGCCCGTTCTGCCTCACAGCCCTGCACCCCAACAGCCTGGAAAAGCAGCACCCACCTCCCCCTCCCCTGCCTGCAGCTCTCGGGCACCCGAGGCCCCAGGGACCCTCCCAGCCCTCTGCTGGGCTCCCACCTCCCTCCCTCCCTCCCTCCTCCACAGAACCCTCTGCATCCCACGGAGCCGCGCCTGGAACACTGAGGGAGCTCTGCTTGGTTACACACATCTGGTAACGAACCCCCTAAGGCCCCTGGGGGGCTGGGAAGAGGGAGCCAACAGAACAAAAGCACTCATCTGATAGTGTCTGATATCAGCAACTTAAGAGAATATGAGTAGAGTAATTAAATAATAATTAAAGATCAAGCAGATGATGCTATACACTTTTGTTTTCCCTGCAAGATCATTAGAACTGGCTTCACTCTCTCTCTCCCCAAGGTGATCAGTGGGCTTGGGTTTTGCACAACTACTACTTAAAGGGAAGAAAATGGACCAGCAGTGTTAATTACAATTTGTGTTGTGCACTGGAAGCGCTGTTGCTGCACTACAAAACACCACTTTTCAAATAATAAACCACAACTCACCGGAAATTTTCTTGGCATGAAGAAACACAAAATACATCCAAAGCAGAAATGGCAAACAAACCATGAAAATGGTTTAAAGCTTTAAAGCCCCTGATGTCTCTCATCAGCAGGAGCAATGTGCTGCTATGGTCCAAGGAACTGGAAGTTGAGGGACTAATTTTTGGCTCCAGCCACCAAGCAATAGTTAAGATGAAAGCTTGCACTGCAAGAGGTGGATCTAACAGGTTTATGTTCAAGGAGCATTTTACAGGATAGGAAATGCTCATGTTCTACTTCCTGATGGTGAAAATGACTGTGTTAAAGCAGGATGGAGACCACACAGATGCCTTCTCTGCAGGATGATGTTTCCTCTCAACCCTCAAATCTTTTATCAGCCTGGTTATTTCAGAGCCGTTGGCTTTTCTGCTGGAGTTCTCAGTTAGTTTCAGAGAAGGCAGCAAGTGACTCAACAGCAGCTGCCAACACCCCCCAGCTCAGGAGCTGTGGGTCAGGCACTGCTTGTTCCAGGGGGTGGAGTGTAAAAGGAGCAACCCTCTGTGCCTTGGCTGCTTCATTCCCAGAGCTCCCTCGCTGGATGGAAACAGGATAGGAAATTGCTCCCACAATTCGTACCATGCCCAACCAGCCAGCATGGCTGAGAGAATGAGACAGAACTAACTTTTCTGGTGGATTTTTAGATTCTCTGGTGGAGGAAGTGTCATTTAAAGCAATGATTTCTCCAGGAAAGCAGAATCTCCCTGGAGTCAAAGCTTTCCAAAGAGGAAAAAACAGCAAAAAGCTCTTTTATGCCTTCCACTCTCTCTACAAACCCAGTCTAGTCCTCTCCTTTCTGTCCTCAACTTGCTCCTGAGCCCCAACCCTCGGTGATGGCAGAGCGTGGCCAGGCAGCAGCCAGGAGAAGCAGGGAGTTATTACCCGCTGCTGTGGGGCCAGGTCCCCAGCAGTTCCATCAGCACAGTGATTCTGAGTGCAGCGGGGAAGTGCCCCCTTGGCAGCAGCTGCTGCTGTACTCCCTCCTCTGCAGCAGCTCTGAAAACGTTACCCCTCACTCAGAGTGGCTGACGCTCCTCAGGGCCCTCGGGGTTAGCGTGTGACCAGGCAGGAGGGATGCCAGCGGTAAATGGTGCTGCCGGCACACGCTCAGCGCCGGGATCAGCGTGCCTGGGCTGCCGACTGCGCATTTCCCGCAGCTCCAGCAGCTGAGGACTGAAGCTACAGTTGGTAAGACAGGAGTCCAGTGCAAGCAAAACACAGGCACAGACAAACCTTCCCATCACCTCCTCAAGTGTTAAATCAGAATATAACAGATCAGAAAATTCATGGCAAAAGGAATACTAAATAAACTAAATAAATATTGTTCCTGAGTGTAAGAGCCCTTACAATATTGGTTTCATTAACAAGTATTTCAGCTCCCAAGCAGTTGTACATTTCTCTTTTTCACTGCTAAGAGAATTCTGAGAATCTGAATGTGCTGAAATAAATTCATGTGCTTTGATTTTTCAAGGTATCAAAGGAGAGAAAAGTGAGCAGCTCTTCTATGTTTTTGCTTAAGGAATACAACCTCCACCAGTGACCAGGGCATTAAGAGATGTGTGTCGTTCCATGAAAGATTTTCTGTCAATTAATCCTGGTTGGCTATTCATCAGATAAACCAGTATGTCTTTTTTTGTCAACAAAAGTATGTCCAGCCATATTTTAAATGGAACCATTTCCAAGAGATTTTTTAAAAAGACCCTTTTCTGGCCGAAAACTCTGGCCCACTCCTCATCCAGAAACTTTGTACCCTACTGCTCCAATCTCTTTCTCCTGAAGCAAAGCATTATCTAAGGAGGACTGTTTACCCAACCACATCCAGCTATGAGACCGACACTTTGATGCAGGAGTTGCCACTAAGTATCTAAAGATTCCAGAGTTTATTTCCAGCACAGGAGGACTGAAAAGATACTAGAAAGTTCCCACAAGACACACACAGTACACACAGGTTACACCATCCCTGCAGAAAGCGGGAGTGGCACAAGAGAGCAGCAGCTTTCCCACTGCTGGAAAACAGATCCACTGGCACTTCCCCCCTTACAGGGAAGCTCTGCTGCTTTACATCTTGGGTACAAACTGCAAGAGGGGAAATTTAATTTAGATACGGGGAAGAAATCCTTTACTGTGAGGGTGGTGAGGCACTGGAACAGGTTGCCCAGGGAGGCTGTGAGGCCCCATCCCTGCAAGTGTCCAAGGCCAGGTTGGGTAAGGCCCTGAGCAACCTGGGGTAGTGGCGAGTGTTGGGCAAGATGGTCTTCAAGGTCCACTCCAACCCCCCAGCATTCTGTGAGTCTGTATGGATTATACAGGGGCCACAGATTTCATACTGAAATAGTGAACACAAAGAGAGAGACCACAAGCACACACTGCAAACCACCTGCCCTTCCTGTGGCTGCCTTAAAGCTTGGCTGATCTTTGCCCTTGGCTGACGAAAATAACTCTCCCTTATTTACCTATTTGTAGAATTTACTTATTATGTATTTTATATCTGTGACAACACACATTAGTAATGACTATTATAACACGTTCATAAAATATGAGTAACATAAATTAATGTAATTATTTTTAATATAAGTAAACATACAGATATATTTATAGTTAAATGTATTTATATAATTACATCATATTTAGTTACTGATAAACTTGTTAGAATTCATAGCAAGTACACAAGTACATGAATGTTTCACCTTATAAAGATGCAGCATTTCACATACTCAGCCTCAATTTTCTGCTTTTGAATTAATCTGACTAGGAAAAAATGGCTGCATCTTATGGCAAAAGTATAGCAACTGCATCTAGTCAGCCAGAAATCAAACTGGAACTTGAGCCCCCAGCAATTAAAAATAAAGCACAGAATAATTATGTCTGCAAACCTTTGAAGAGTTTGAATAGGATGTTCATACTTACTATACTATAAAAAGAAAGGGAAATGAGACAACTTTTTGGCTCAGGATGAGCTCTATAATCACTGAAATAATTTTTGTCTAGCTGCAAGCATTACACAAGCCAATATAATTTCAAGACAAGTAGTTGTTATGTTAACAGGAATGGCTAAGATGCTTCACTTCCCCCAGCATCCTATCCTTCAACAACTCTTCCCTATTTTCTCCGCTGGAAGAACCTCTTGTTCTCAGGGCTCTGGAATGAATACAGCATATACAAAGGTACTAACATTTCAGCTACTGCATCCATCCCAGAGATTCCATCTGAAGCAGTTACTGTGAATTAAACCCATAGTCTTGGCTAAAAATAAACAGAGTGTAGACAACCCTGTCACTGGAATGAAATTCAAGACTCAAACCTGCCAAACTATTCCGTGTTCACTCCTCTTGTCCCAGGCCTTCTCTATTCTATTTGGCTTTTTTAGCTTGTATCTAAGACACTGCCTTGCACTGGATCTTCCCAGATGCAGATCTCAATAAAATGGGTTCAGTCTGTGATCAAAACCCAAGTTTGACTTTTTGGAAATCCAGTCACAAGCCAAACTCTGTTATAATTCCCTGGAGCTGGGCGTCTAATGGAGGCAAAGCTTTAAGGTGACAGTCTCCTCCTCCCCCCATTCCAGTACCTCTAACAATTCCAGCTGCTGTGCCACCTGGGCACAGCTCTACCTTCCCGGTGCCCTGCTCACAGCTGTCTCCTTGGGCTTTCCCCGCTGTCCCCACTCCCTCCTCGGCACCTTCACCCCGAGTGTGGAGCCCGTGGGCTGGCAGAACACGGCCCGTGGGTGCCAGTGGCCAGCCCGGCTCTCCTCTGCGCTGCTGCTGGGAATGCTTCTGATGACAGAACGTGTTACCCCTTTCTGAGCTCAGGGGGAAAAGGGGGAGAAGAACAGTGACCTTTACAGAACATGGGAAACTTCTGGTTTGTAATTCCATTGTCAAGGCAGCATTTCCCGAGGGGGCAGAATAGGTGCTGCTTTCCTCCAGAAATGCCTCTGGGGGCGTTCTTTGTATGGAGTCCCTCCTGCATGTGCCCACCTTGTATTCAGCACTTGGAGGCCACCAATTCATCACCAGCACACAGTAAGGATTTTGAAAGTAGCCACCAAACACCTTCCTAAGTAAGCTCACTTTTCATTTTCACTGGAATGCTCTCTAAAGATGGGATTCAAGGGACATTTTGCTTGTCACCGAGGAAAAAGGCAGTGCTAGGACTGACGTATCCCTAAGCACTGGATAACAAACACCCTCATGGGCCAACCTGCTGGAAGCAGATGAGCTGGGACAGCGCTCAGATCACTTTGCAATGCTTTTAATACTGCTATTACTTATACATGTCCAACATTTACCTGAATTCCATCCCTGCTTCTGGAGTGAAAAGTTTTTCTTTGTCCTGTGAAATCAATATAATCCCACCCTGCTCACGCCCTCCTGCTTGTCCAGCCTGAGAGAAGCAGAGAGAGATAAACTCTCCATATTCCTTCAACACATCTCTTTTCCCCTCGTAGACAGATTTTCCCTTGTAGTTACATCTCCATAAATGAAGAGATTCGCTGACCAGCTTCAGCCTAATTGTTATCATTCCCACACTGCCTTCCTGGCAATAAGACTCGAACCTTTTTTACTGAAGTGCCAAGCTGTTTTAGCAAGCTGTGTTAATTGCCCACTGTAATGCCTAAAGATTCTGATACCTAAAGGGAGGATAAAACAGGGATTAGTAACAAAACACTACAGAATTAAAGCAGCACATACAGAAGAGCTTACAAAGCACTCAAAACCTCAGACTGCAAACAGAGCAGCACCTACAAAGTCAACTTAACTGCAGTGGCCAAAGGCTTCTCCCTCTGATGTGTGCTTTGGCAACAGCAACAGTATATCCTTGTTTAGAAAAAGGTTCTTTTTAAAAAATTCCCATCCTTAAACTTGTGTGCTCTGAGAACAGATGGCAAACTACGTGTCATAAAAGAAAACAAGACTTTTAGACAGAGATTAGAAAACAAGATTTGTCCTTTAAAACCAGGAACCATTCACTGGACTCCTGAAGCCACAGCACTGCAATCTCTTGGTACAGGGGCCTCAAGGAAACCAGCTCTCTCCTGAGAACTACAGTAACAAAGAGGAGCAAAAGAAGTATTTTGAAGACCTCAGCCACCTCTCTGTCACTGCTTACTACTTCTGTACTGCTGTCTCTGAGTTTTGGAGACACTGCTTTCAATACTCTGATCTCTGAAGTTTAGCTCTCCCCAGAAGCACAGCAACCATCAGATTCGTACTTGTATTTTAATCCTGGATCTCTGAGGGAGCTGTTTTATTTCTCTCTTAGCCAGGCAGGCAAGGACATAACAAATACGCAACGCTGCAGGGAAATTCCAAGAAGCAGTGCCTACTGCTCTCCATCAAAATGGTAACAGGATGCAGGCGATCCTCCCGAGACGTCCTGTGCAAGGAACCCACTGCGAGAGCCCAGGCTGGACGTGCAGAGGGAGCTCCATCCATGCAGCCTCCCACCCCCACAGCCTACCCAGCAGCAGGAGGCACCCCAGGGGCTCTGTTCCCAGCCTTCAGAGCAGCACGCACAGCCAGGTAACTCGGTATTATCTCCCAGGGACAGAACAACTGAATATGGATGGGACAGCTGTGGGCAGTTCATTGCAGGAGAGTCAAGTAACAGACACAACAAGGATTCGTACTAAATGCATGGCAACAAAACAAAGCCAGCGTTTACGTACTCAATTCACAATTAAGGTAATTTCACTTCGTGTTCTGCTGGGCCATGTAAGCAGCAGGCCATGCCTGGCTGCCCGAGGAGCAGCATGCGTTACTCCAGCAGGGGAACTCATCAGGAACAGCCACGCTGGCAGTGTAATACCTCTGTGAACTCCTGCTAACATTTAAATTGCTGTGTTTTGGTGGGGATGAATTAGTTCAGTATGAATTTATAACAAGTACAGACCAGAATGACTTATTTGGATAAATCTTTTGTGCACGAGACTGTATCTGGACTGATATTATGAGCTTCTGTAATTTTGTTATATCTGATTGAAAAAAAACCCAGAAACATTTCAAGACTTAGATAAATTAATTATCTAATCCAGTTGAACTTTCTTCTTCTAATTATTTCCTATATTGAGAGTGGATTTTTATAATAGAATTGGATGTAATGAAGTTTGTAAAATGAGAAACTGAAATGAATTAAAAACATTGATTTTTTCCTCTACAGATGGATTTTCTCTTGACATCCCTTTCACTTTTTTCACTATCTTTGCAGGATCACTAAATACCATATTCAGAAGGCACCTGGCATCTCCAAAGCAAAAGAAATTCATTTTTGTACTAACACTGCAGTACAGTAGCAAAACTACCACTTTGTTGTGTTTAGTACTGTTGGAGGAGGGAGACTGGACATGAACGAGTCTCTGTCCATGTGTTCTGGCCACATCCACTTATGTTCATGTTAATCACACTGCACAAAGAATAACCACACCACTGGTAGGTTTTATGGTTAAAATATGGTATGGCTTCATGGTTTTTAATATGCACACATTTTAACTATGTTTTATTCTGTCTCAAGGTTTTGCACTGAAGCTTGTTGTCCTGAATATGAGGCACAATTTGAGACTCTTCTCTCAGCTTTTTTATGTATCATCTTGGGAAAGTCACTTGGCCTGAGACTTATTATAAAGCAACACAAGTGATGCAATTAAAAAATGTATGTAATTCACTTCCGGAAAGCCATTCAAGATCATTGTAAAGGCTAAGGCAAAATTGATTTTGCCACTGCAACCAGTTTTTATTTTACTCCATATGTTAGCACCTCAAAAGGCAAATTTCATTTTTTCTGCCTTTACGTAGGAAGCTGTTTTGCTCTCCATAGTTCCTCCTGAAAGTTTGCATTCACCCCACCGCTGCTGGGATGCCTTAACTGTTCCCTACTGTAACTAAGCACCAGGAAATTATATTATCACCATGCTCATTTTTCCAACTCTCCCCATAATGAAGTTTATTCAGTACCCTGCTTCACGTGCACACAAACAACAGAAGAGAAGAAAGCCACAGAGAACTTACTTCAGCTGAAGAACAGCAACATATAAACCAAAACCTTTAGATGAAATCCCTCATATGGTGACACAAAGGCACAAAGAATGAGTGACAAGCTTAATGTGATGTGGCAGGGCTGCACACTGGTGATTCACTGATGGCTGGAGAGCAAGGGAAATGCTCTTACAGTGAACAGCAAGTTCTGAGCAAGACAGGAGAAGAGACTGCAATAAAAACATGAAACTCTGGCCTGTTTTGAAGACGGAGAGAGAGCAGAGATGGCAGAAAGTCAAAGTACTTAGTGCTTAAAAAGAGATTAAAATTTCTCCAGTATTTAACAAGTAAATGTCGTATTTGTTAAGGATTCCATATGTTCAACACTCTAGTTACTTTTATTTCCTTTAGCTAAGTAAGACACAAGAAAGGCCTGGGCTGTGCCACCTCCTGAAAAGCAAGCTGGGACACAACGCATTGGAGTGAATTTTACAGGTAACCCGTGTTGTTTGTGACACGCACTACACCTGGCAGCCCCTATTCCAGGTCCAAGGCACTACTCTCTACCTGTTATTCCAACCTAAATTACAGGAGAAGCTAAATAACATTCAGCAGGAGAAATAAATTACATTATTGGGCAGGTTGACAGTACAGCTATAGGAAGTACCCCAGGGAAAACTACTCCACCCAAACGTCACTGTGCATTGATCCAATATTTTACCCTGTTTTAATGAATGATCCTGATCCACCCATAGATGTTCAGGCCCTAGAGAAGCACTAACAACAGCACTAACACAAAACATTAAGCACATCATCCAGAGCAGCAAATCTGAAAAACCCACTATTAGGGCTCTGAAGATGAAGCACTTCCACTGAGGGGGAACTGCAGTGCAAGGGGCTGGGTGCTTCTGCTCAAGAGTATAAATTTCACCTTCTACCACGGGACAGCTCCAGGCACTCCTGGAACAATTGAAAGGTATCGTGGTATGAATAAAAAATCAGAACCTGCGAGATGTTTCTGCTATAGATTCTGCCAGAAAATCGTGTTCTGCTGTCCTAGGTGCCTGAACACACTATTTTCACATTTGCTGCTGCTGGTATGTCAGGACAGTGTAGTGTGAATATGAGACACACACTGGCTTCTTCACAGTAAAGAAGAGAAAACTTAATTTTCTGCTTCAGAAAACAGAACTGCTGGTTCAGAAGGCCATCTAATACCAGTCTTCTCTATGGAGGGAAAAGACTGAAACAGAATCTTGCAAAGGAAAGCTCCCATATGCCAGCAGTCCTTAACAAGCTGAATTTGGGTGGTACATATGAGAGAAGGTGGAGAAAGTACTGAAGGCAGATTTATAACTCTACAGAAAGACTGTTACTTTTTTTGCAGAAATATTTATGTATTTATTTATTCTGTCCTGCACTGATACAGTACTTGCAGCTGAGAACCCTTCCTCAGAAGTTTAAGATTGACTATGAGAAATATTTAATAAGGCAATTTGTATGTTGAAGCTGTGATTAAAAAAACCCAGACTACTGAAATGTTTTGAATTATGAAACAGAAAAGGTATTTTTTCCTGCACTATTTCACACACTTAAGAGTGCAAGGCAATTAACTCCAAACTGTCTTTATAAGCGTAGAATTTTAATGAGAAATCTAATGTAAACCAATAAGCTAAACAAGTATAGGAACCAACACTAGAAATTCTGTTCATGCCAGTTTAAAAAAAAAAAATCATCAGTTCTCTTTATTTCAATGTGAACTAGAAAAGATGGGTATGAAGCACACCAGGCCAATCTGCTCCAGAATTTACGGTTCCCTACTTCCAGCCAGTTGCCCATGGGTACCACTGTAATGGCAGGGGCCTTCACAGCCTCAAGACTCTGCTCCAGAGTACAGGACACAGCTCTCCTCTGCCTGATTTGGACTGACAACCACACTACCCTGTGTCTTCTCAAAGCTGTCCCACAGTGAGTTAAAACAACTAAACATCATTACAGAGGCATGACTTTTAATCTTTATATCTCTGGAGTGTGCTCCTATTTAAATCCTTTTCCTCTATGAGCCAGTAAACATAACACATTTTACTGTGCAAAGTGGAACAGCTCCCACAGACGAGCGTATCAGATGGAAGGCTCAGACAATGAAAGCATAGGTTGCGTGGATTATAAAATAGTGATTTTTTGCAAGGCTTGTAAATGGACTATACTTAGGAGATTTTCATAAGAAAAAGGTAATACTATTCTAGAACTACCCTAACTACAGACAGCCTGTAACTACCCTCTGCCAAAACCCATGTCCTACCCCAAAAATTTTGATGTTATTTATTGAATAAGACTGAATACAGAAATAATGGCACAAGCAGAGTCTGGCAGAACCGAAGGTGATCAGTAGAAGATGGTAACTTCAGGTTTCAGAAGGTGACTTCAGACAGCAAAAGAAAAAACCTAACACTCAAGGGTCCTGGCACCCAGTGAAAACATAACCCTAATCTAGCCCTGCATGTTCCCCGTGGATGAGTGTTTGAGCTGTCTTGCTGAGGTGACTCCTAACTCATCAGCATCTCTTCAGAAACACTCCAGAGCAAACAAGATTTTTGTATATCTTCCTGATCAATTACCCTTTAAATTTAATTTAAAGA
Organism: Eulacestoma nigropectus; assembly: GCA_013397775.1. Lineage (NCBI taxonomy): Eukaryota > Metazoa > Chordata > Aves > Passeriformes > Eulacestoma > Eulacestoma nigropectus. The sequence goes on from VZTE01002686.1 coordinate 1,337,496, forward strand.
AACTCAGCAGGTCAAATAAGTTTCAACCTCACCTTTTTTACTGAGACCTTGTTTAGGAATGGAAATGGAATTAACTTGCTTCTGGTTCCATACATCCATGACTACAGCTCCTTATAGATACACTACTTATCTCCTTAATAAAGCAAGTCTTCGCAGATGCCTTTTTTCCCCCCCAGTGCTCACAGTGGAATACTTCAGCACTACTGATGTTCTACTGTGACCTCATGTAATTACAAATTGGAATGGACAGCTATTCAACGACATCAAACTGAGAAAGATTTCTGTTCTTTAGAAATGAAAGCAGATATTCAAGATGTTGCTGAATTTTTACTGTAGTCTGTAGTTAAGAAAAAAATTTCATAACCGTAAGTGTAACTGAAATTTCTTCTAAGGCAGTAAAGCAGCACAGAAATCAGAGCCTCTTACAGTATATTCAGATCAGCTCAATTGGGAAAATTTCCTTTTAAAATGTTTAAACTTAAAGAAAACTAAAAGCCAAATTACCTTGGGAAGGCATGTAGCGCTTGTAGAACAGATTAATATATCTCAGAATGAATACATTAGCAATGAAGTCACAGAATGCTTACATCAGGTTTTCCTGCAACATTTCATAGTATATGAAATAATTGGTAGCACAGAGCAAAGCAGAAATGTATTTGCAGAAAGCCAGAAATAATGCACATAAGTCTGTATTTCATGTACATTTTAGAAGTTCAATGGATTGCGGAAGCACCACCCACTAAACACAGGACATTCAGTGCACCTTAAATACAGGAAATAAAAATGGAAATCAAAGGCAGGAGGTGAAAACCATGACTCACAAACCCCCAAGAGCAGCCCGTGTGCTGTGAGTCCTCACAAAACTTAGAAAACAGAAACATTAGAAAAAAACAAACAAAAAATATAAACATGCCCCAGTCCCCTCCACTAAACCACAACAAGTCAAGAGCTGGCCTGCACATAGTAATGGAGAGAAGCTCTGCAGGGAGTGGCTGGGCAGGGGCCAGGGAAGGCAGGCACACACACAGGAAGCCATGAAGCTGCAGGGAGAGCACAGTGAAAAGGAACTGCAGGAGAAAAGATAAGGCATTAGAGAGAAGACAGACAGACTGACTTCTGGGCCATTGATTAAAGACCTAAATAGGAACATGAGTAACAGAGGATGAACATCAGTGACGTGATTCAGGAAAAGAATTCAATTTCTTCTCGTTCCATTAGGGAAAGTAGCACTTTGAAAAAAAGAGTATAAGGAATTGAAAAAGTAAAATAAAACACTACTGTCTGGGACAAGAAGGAACAATTACTCAAGTGTTAACCCTCAGGAGATTGCCAATCTAAAATTTCAGCTTGTAGGCTCTTGGTGCACATGAGAAATATTCTTGTAGTGGAAGAGCATCTCTCTACAGTGCCCGACTGCATCCTTGTCTCCCCCCACCAACCCCAAGGAATGGAATCTGCTGTCTAAACCCACATCAGTACTGGATCCAGGAGTATCAGTAAATGGCAGGCACTGAGAGGCATCTTTAGCTCCTGTTCCTTCCTTTACCGCCCAGCTGGAAGCTCTCTCCTCTCTTCCTGCAGCTCCCAGAGAAGGTGCTGGTCCTTTTGGGCTGTCTCAGGACACAGAACTGGACCAGCACCAATGCAGTGCAGCAGGGGAGCTCAGCTGAAAAGCAGCATCCCAAAGAACACCGGCAGGAAGCGGCAGATGGCGTTTTGGAGAAATGTTGTACCATGCTCATCTTTCAGCTGGCAATAAAGATCTCACCTGCAGCCACCTTTGCTTTAAATGCTTCTATGGTTTTCCATTTAGTGTCAAGCCTGAGAATTTAATAAAGCTACAGAATTTCATCTGAATTTTAAGCCCCCACACACGCAGACTCTGTGTTAGCTGTTACTCTGGCTTCCCAACAAAGGTTCCTAATTAATCATTTTGCCAGTATGAAATGAGTTGCAAAATTGCTCAGAAATCAAGTTTCATTAACACTGGCATTAACTATTGAATATTGGCAGAAATACCATTAGAAGATGAAGCATCATTAAATTAAATGCTTCATTTTGTATTTTCCCCCTCAAAATTAATGCATAGGAAATGGGCATACCAAATGTCAGAAATAATACTTCTTGCTGCTGAGGAAGAGAGTGAAAATGAATTTTCCACAGAATAAAACTCAATTACATTTATTTTGCTACATGTAATTTTAGAAACAGAAATAAACACTTGACCCACTAGTTTTCAACATAAATGCAGGCACTTCTGAAAGAAATTTAAGTCGTTTTCAAGATTAAATTAGATATCTAACTTTAGATATCTCAATTTGAAAAGCTCCACTTGCATTTATTATAGCATGATAGAATATTTAGAAAAATATTTTGCTGTAACCTTGCCAAATGACAGGTCCAAAATAAACAGAGTGAAGGGGTTTTTTTTCAGCTTATCATGTTGGAATTTACTGCCTCAAAGTGTAGTGTTAACAAAAGACGTGTTAAAAAGGAGAAATTCTAATGGAGAATGGATTGTCTCACAGATTAACAGACTGGGTGTGCAAATCCCTCATTCAGAAGTAACTTCTTTTAGGGATATCTTCCCACTTTCTGGGAAAGAACATGTCCTGCTCCTACACAAATTCCCTCTGAATTTGCTGGTTTAAGTTTCACAAGCAGTGAAGCCAGATACCCCTCTCTGTAGTCACAGCTAAATGTGGAAATTTTCAGCATTAAACAGCAATGTCCAGCAACCACAGTCAGGCTAAGCTGTGCTGGGAGAAGGCAAAACCACTGGGAATTGCATCCCCAAATACCTTCTGACCATCAAGAAGAACGGCCGGTGTTCCCAAAGGACTGCGGCTGCTCACGCTGCGTCCCCTCAGCGGCACCGAGCGTTTCCTTCAGGCCGAAGCTCTGCAGAGCAGAGCTGGGAACGCTCCCGAGGCCCTGCTCAAAGCTGCCCTGACCAGGGGCTCCGTGGGGCTGAAGCCAGCTGGCAGCAGCTGCAGCCGGGACGCTGTGCTCAGCGATCAGCCAAGAACTGACATTTTGCTTTGCAGTTACACAGGCTCCCTTGGCTTGGTTTGGTTTGTTTTTTCCTCCGGGAGGAGAAAGGGAGGGATTTACTGTAGGAAACTACCTACACTACTCTTAGGTAATGCATGTGAAAGCAATTAGATGCAATGTTAGTAAATGCTAATTATACTGGAGGTTCTTAAAATCTTAATAAAAACATCAGTATCCAAATCAAATAAATACACCAATAAGTTAGCCTCAGTGTTGTTTGAATTAAATGAAATTAATTAGATGAAAGGATTAATACCATGACTAATCAAGCTTTTAAACACAAATGGTAATAAATAGCCGTTATATATTCAGCTAAAGAATTTAATTTGTCTTGGTCATAACTCAGTTTAGGGCCTTATTAAATACCCTAAAACGGAAGGCGAAGTCACAATATCAAAAGCAGCTCCTCTCACATAGCTTAGACTCTTCTCTCTGGTCCAACATTCTTTCTCTCCCAGCAGAAACCAAAAGGTATTAAAAGTAATCCCTAAAAAGTGAAATTGTTACAGCCTTTGTGACTGGTAATGGCAGGACATACCCGAATGGGAACTTTAATGACACATTCTCAACAGGCACTTTTCCCTATTTTCCCTCATCAGTCTGAAGCCAGCTTTAAACTCTTGTGACTCTTGCATTTTCCCCACACTCAAGTGCTGGTGCTCACACACACACGACCATGGATTCCTACCATAAAGCTGGTAACCAGGAGCGAGCTGGACTCGCTCTCACTGTTTAGATTTCTAAAGTTAAATAAAATAACTATGAAATAGAAACAGCACAAAACCTCTTCCTGAACCACTGACCTCTCACAGGCTTCTTGCCTGGGAGCACAAACCAGGGTTATAAAACATATTCTCCTGGCAGAGAGCTTTCTGATCAAAGTTTGTTTCCCGTGAGGGACACAGGTCAAATACTCTGGAAGAAAATTTCTAAACATCACCACTACTTCCACCTAAGGCAGCTGTGTTTTGCAAGATTATGAAGTTTACCACTTTCCCTTAAGATTTTGCACTACTACAGAAGGCAACAAGGGAATTTTTCTGTTGTCAAAGTCAACTTGCTCTCAATGATACCAAGGGCTTCAGGGAAATCTGGTAAAATGCTACTCTGGAACCACAGAGCTTGGTACAAAGTTGAACTGGTGGCCAGGCTGGCTACTGTATTTCTCAGCTGTCTCCAAAGCACATTCATCAGTGTCTCTTTCTTCCTCAGAGTTGATTTTTGGCAGTTGCACACAGGGAAGTGGATAGCTCATGCTGTTCAACTATTTGTTGAAAAATATGAAAATAACATGGAAAATACAACCAGTGGGTCAAATTATGGAAACTCAGGTGCAACTTCCACCTTAGAATCTCTAGCCACTAGTAGAGACATCCATAAAAATTACTCCTGTCACTGCCATCTTAAAGCAAAATCCAGAACCATAAACTATCATTTTCAACAAGCTTCCCAAAAGGTCTGACTATGTGTGGTACAAAAGGAGCATTTCAAAAATCCTCTAACTATGTATTTATGTCATGGGAGATATTTTGCTTTACGTCACATCAAATAAAGAAGAAAATACCAAATAATTAAAGCAGTTTTCACTAGTGATATGAAGCTGGCAGCTGTGTGAATAGAAAAAACCACAACTGGTCTCCTTTCTGTAACGCTAAAATACTGTTTGCAGCGCATCCTGTAGGTTTCATATCAACAAAACCACTAACAATGGACTAACATTTGAATAATTACCTCCCTTCCTGCCTACCCAGAGAAAGGGGGAGCTTCAGCATTAACATCTTCAACACTAGCTTCACAAACTGATCACTGAGGCTCAGCCAAGACAAAAGTATGACCCTGGGGCTTTGTCTGTTTTTATAAAAATACACCATCGGTGAGAAGGGAGAAAAAGAAAAGGCAATACTGGAACCAACACCCAGTATTTAATAGGAGCCATGGAAGCTCTGTTTCATCTGGTATCTCTCACTGTACTGAGTACACGAAGTGTGACATTCTTACTCACTAATTTTTTAGTGGATTTCAGGAGAACGCTTCAAAGCTCACAAGACAGAGCTGGGTTCTCAAGCTGAGTCATTGAGGTTTCCTGTCCCAGCTCCATGTTCTGTAGACAGACATCTGTTGATACCACACTACAGATCAATGATTGCCAAGTTCCAAAGGACACCAACCAGGTGAGAAACATTTACAGAAAAGTGAAAACACAATGATGCATTTCCTGCCCTTAATACGTCCTAAGTCCTAGAACTGAAAACCAAAGTCTAATACAAAGTCACATGGGAAAGGGGTAAGAATAAGTAAAAATGATAGATACAAGACAGGAAAGAGTGAAGGGGGAGTGACTGGTCAAGCAGATCTAGGAGGCTGGAATTCTGGAGGGTTTAAGTCAGTTAAAAAACATAAAGACATAAAAATAATTATAAACACAGGTCCCCTCCTTTCTAGCAGGCCTAAACAGAAAGGCACTCTGGATATTTCACTGACTGCTCTATCCAAGCAATGATATATATTTATAAGAGGGAAAGCATTTACTTGAAATTTATGTCTGACAACGTGATCGGGATTTGAACTTTCTATGAAACATGCCAAAGGACATTGGAACCATATGGTAACAAGCTGGGTTTGTACATCTGCTGGCTTCTGCATGTCAAGTGTTCCAAATAATCTTCCTTGTGTCTCTTCATCACACGCAAAATTAATGTAAACAAAAAATTCAACTGGTGTAACACCACCTGTCATAGATCCAAAGTCACCCAATGGAGAGTTGGTACATTGCTTCTATTTCTCATTACATGTATCTCCACTGCAAGGACTCGCTTACCTAGTATTTTATATATAAATAGGCAGTGCCTAATTTCCTACAATGATCTTGCAGTCAGTTTTAAATTGACACTGGTCAGTATGGGATAATAAACCCAGGACTCTCACATTCATATGCAGCCAGAGGCAAAGGACTTGCTGGGATAGTAAAGGTACCAGGCCAAACCAATCAGTTTTTTTGAAAACTGCATAGTAAAACAAGCCAAGAAGGAATCACCAAACACAAACAGATTTTTCATACATGTGGCTTAGCACCCAAAACTGAACAAAGACCTCTATTTCACAAGAAATCTTCCCCTTCTTAGAAGGCAGCACACCAGTCACCAGCTGTAAGTCACTAATGCCACTTCTTCTCTCAATTACATCAGTTGTAGGAGCCAGTAGGATTGGTTGTATAACAACCGTGGGAATAAGGAGTTCGGAATTACAGGAATTCTTATTTTATAGAGCTGGTTATCTATGTCAGGGAAACTCTTCAAGCCCTGTCATCTTATGCACGTAAGAACTGGAGCTCCTTGAAGCAATGAGCTGACAAAATGGCAGGACCCTGAGTCAGCAATGTTTTTTTTTTTATATAAAGAGATTAAAACTATGGAGTTGCGAACATCCCACGGGCTGAGAGAAACAAACCAATCTCCTTTTTGAAAACAGGGATTTTGGACGAAAGCTGCTACCCCAAACATCAGTTTTTTCACATAAAAATGTCTCCAAAGTTTCCCCATTTGCTGTTCTTGCTAGAATGCAGAAGAACTCCAGAAGTTCCTTTTGAGTTTTAGGACTTGCATGTTTTAGTGCCGAGCCTCCTATAGGAGACACTCACAAAAGCATTCCCTAAAACAGCAGCAGGGAAAGACTGAGAGACAACAGAAAAAAGGGCTGGGAGCAGCGTATTTTAATAATAAAAAGGTTAGAGAGTGAGGAGGTAAGTGTGCAAAACCCAGTGTGTATTTTTAAACTGTGGGCTGCCAAATCTGATTAAAGCAGCTCTGCATCCCATTTGTGACAATGCATGTGCTTGTAAACAGCTCTGCAATTCCCCTGCGCGTGTTGTGCCACTGCTGGGGTGCCCAGGGTTCGAAGGCTGCAGAGATAAATGTCCCAGCTGCAGTGTTTCCCCTCAGAGCACCAGGGCGGGCCAGGGGTACCTTCAGGGACACAGCTCATAGAGCTCCTGGGCAGGGGCAGCGCCACGCTGAGGGCACACAGCCCTGGGACACCAGGCCTGGCCTCCACACAGGAATAAACCCCAGGAAACCTAAAATCAGTACAACCTGAATGCAAACCTCAGCAATTACACTCAACTGCAGTGAGAAATAAAAGCCCCAAACAAACCAACTTGCAGCTCAAACAGCAGCTGCCATGAAGGTGTGGGGTGTCTTCTGCCCATTTAAGGAGCAAATGCTGCACACGGGTGGAGGCTCAGAAAGCAGTGCTGTGCATCCAAGTGAAGTGAAAAATTATGGAATCAACAGTTCTGGCATGATGTTCCCAAAGTGTGGTGCACATACAAACAAGAACTTGAAAGGAAATTTCTGAGAACAATCAAGAGTGATGGTGGGATGCCTCCAGGTTTAGCCCCAGGCTGACTGAAGGCAAATACATGCTTCACCCTGCGGACTGCAATGCTGTCTCAGAACTGCCATCATGATCCCTCTACTGCTGAAATTAAATTTATCTGGACTTCAAAAGCTGGTGTGAATCCTGTCCCACTTGGATTTGTTACAGAACAGAACCATGGGGTAGATAAAAAACATCAGTTAGTGACACATAATTATTTAAGCACCATTTTTTCAACTTTCTAACTGAATCTGGACTCATTTTCTGTTGAGGGCAGAGCACATTCTGATGCACAATGAATTCTGCATCATGCACACAGTTTCCTCCTCAGCCAGAACATGTATTTCTTGATGAGTAATACCCATTTGGGTCCTTAGATCCTGGTTACATTAATTATTATACTCACATCAATGATTCAGTGAACACTTCTGTTGTAAATGCTCTCTAAAATTAAAGCATACTGTTGAAGTAGTGGTTTAGTAACAACAGAGTTCACAGTTCCGTGGAAAGACTGCCGTGTTAAAAGAAAAGCATTTGAACACCTTTATCCAAACACTTTGCACGTGTAGTAAAAAGGCGCAAACATTTTTCTCTTATTTGACATTTCAAGGATATTCCCAAGATTTGTAATAACAGTAAACCAGGTGGAACAAATCTCTGAAGAGTATAAAACAGAATATCCAATCTTTTCTAATTACTTTCCAAAATCTTTATGTCTACTTCACATCTGCCTCCTCCCTGCAAGCCGAATTTCCCCCCAAGTAAACCTTGAAACAGTTGTTGCATTCTCTGACTGCTAAGGAATGTGACATCTGGATCCCAAGGCAGCCAGATGGCAGCTCCTCATTGAGGACACACAATTTCCCTTCTCCTCTGACCTGCTGCAGTCTGTGATGCCAGCACCAGGGAGAAGGATGTTCTGCTCTTCCATCTCTTTCAGTTTTCATTTCTGTTCTTATGCCTGAGGAAAGCCAAATCCTTTCCTGGTTCTCTGCTCCACACACTGGTCTACTGCTCAGAATGCTGGATAAATCCTAATGGACAGGAGTGGGAGTTCAGAAAGGGAAAACCCAGGGAAGTGAGACCAGATTTCCAGTACTTAAAACCTTTCATCCCTCGCATTCACACAAGAAGTAAGTATTTTTCAAGAGAAAATAATTATACTTATTAAAGGACATTTTTCTTTTAGAGAAACAGGATTACCCATGACTGTAAGGCTGCAGAATGAAGTGTAGAAAAGACTGCGAGTCAACATGTATATACACCTATTTGTATACACATGCTAATTCCAGCAAAGCCATCAATATGGCTTTAAAATATTTTCCATCATCTCTTCTGCATCAAGTTGGTCTCAAAATAATTCCTTTTAATCTTTCATACACACGGCCCCAAACCAAAATATTTCTTCTCAGAACACCTGAGATTTAATTCAGCTGGTTTAAAGACATCTGAGATGTTTAGAATGTACTTTCCATTTTCATACAGTAAGGGCATCCTTTTATTGCCACCACTGCTATTAGAAAAGCTACTGTTTAAAACTTCAATTTGTGTAACCTCCATGTAGTGTTCTGGGGTTAAACTGAGGAAAAGAGCCAGAAGATAATGAAAGAAGTGAATGCTGAACATGTGCAGTAAGTTTTGGTGAGAGCATCAGCACAATCACTTGACCTAAGACAACATGGGTAGAACTGCGTTCTTTCAAGTATTTACAACACACCTTACTTCTAAAATCTGAAAAATACCCCAAACCCCCATCCCTGTTCTAGAGTACAACACTGCTGGGTACATCCTGTTAATGGAGAGAGAGCCTGTAAATCAAACAGACCTATGAATAGGAAAAACAATTTCTGATTCCTCAAGAGTTCTTCACCTTCTCCACTGTGAAGGAAATTAATTTTCTGTTAGACCAGGCTGAACTACTTTACCTGTTAGACTCAAATAAAAGCAGAAATCACCGAGATTCCCCTCAATCCTCTCCTGCTCTCATTAAAGTAGGAAATCAGTAAGGTGATGATGGAAGAAAAGGGTTAGACTTTGAGAAAGCATTTTTATGATGCAGCAACTCGGCCAAATTCAGATACAGTGGCTACTGAGTGCAAAAATCAAAATCAACAAAATTTTAAAAAACACATTAATGGGTGGAATGTCTAAGCATCTTGCACTGCAGTAACTGCATTAACTGTAAAAGAATTACAATTAAAATCAGCAGGTCTGTTGGGAATTGTGGCCATGAGGCACACCAAAATAATTTAAGCACATCAGTAAAGAACACAGTGGTCTTTTATACCACAGCAGGGAATCATAACCTACACGGCTACTCCTGCACTGTGAATGAGTGAATGAGGGACATAAACAGTTATATTTTCAAAGCGAGAGGCTCTTATATTTTACCTTGAACACCAAAGTTGGGAAGGATGAAGGAAAAAAGTCAAGAATAAAGAAGAGTAAAACGAAAGGCTAGTAACTGGTGGAATTCTGTAGTGAAAGTCTGTCCAAACAAAACGTGTATACCCTGACACTGCCAAACCTGGTGCAGGTTGTGATTCATTGAGTTGTGATTCTCAAGAGTCAGAAGGCAGCAGGAAAAGAGTGCTTGGTTTGCTGAGATTCAACTTTGTGTATGTAACAGACCACATACTGCAGGTACTAAAATTTGTTTTCAAGCACCGTTAAAACTGAAAGCATGATCCAAACAGAAAGTAACAGAATTAATTTCAGTAAGACATTACTAAGTTTTCTTGAAAAACATGACATTGGAACATTACTAAGAAAAAGGACTGCCTCCTAGATAAGCTACTAAGTGTTAATTAGGATACAAAAAACCATAATTAGAGAATGATTTATACTAATTTAGCAACAATCTGAAAAGAACTGCAATGAGGAGATCAAAAGGTACACCAATAATCAGAAGTGGATGTAACATTTGACTCCAGGTATTTTTAACACTGTCCCTGCAGTGTTACTGAAAAGCTCCTGTCACTTGTGCCCAATGAAAGGTGACAGAATGTGGGGAGAAGAGAAGTGAGCAATGGCAGACAAAGAACGCTGGCAGAGCCTATGCAAGGCAAGAAACAGATGAATGGTATCCAGCGAGCAGGTAACAGAACCAGCACTGCTACACTGCAAAGCAGCACAAGCTGCTAAAACAACAAAGAATGGGAAAGTTCAAAGACAGGATGATGCACCAATACAGCTTCCTGAACAGCAACAGTGGCAAAGTTGTTTTCTATACTCATGAAGCTGCAAGAAACTGGAGGGCAGCAAGGCTCCTGGAAAAGATCGATGCACATTCCAGGACCTAAGAAAGACTACTGATAGAAACATACAACTACAAATCAATCTCATTGACACTGCATGAAAGCAAGGTCATTATTCTGAAAAGGATTCAAAGATTAAAAAAACAACTCAGAATATCAGCGTGAATTGATATGACATACACCTGGACAAGGCACAAGGGACAAACCTCAAGAGCACGATCAGTCATGTTTAAATATTTCAGTAATCATCTCTTGTTTATTGACTTCACTAAAGCCTTTGACTCATGATTGGCTATGGCTGCCAATGCTTGAAATGGGTTTTCTATCACTCGTAGAGAAGCTATGGTGTAGACCTTAACACAATCGAAGTTGCTGTGCCAGAAATGATGATAACCTAAGAGCGGCTCTCCAACAAGAAAGGCGTACAGGAACAGGGGAGATGGTACCTCCTATCCCCTATTCTGGTGGGCACAGCACAGACGAGAGCATCAGAAGATCCGAGAGGAGGCCTGTGACCTTACACAGCCAGACTGCAGCACCCACGCCCAGCCGGCCTGAGGATCCCCGGAACACATCAACATGGAACATGCACTGCGGGTGCAGATTCCCAGAGGAGCTCTGAGGAGGCGCGAGGGGCACAAGGAGTTGGGAGGGGACACAGCGGGACAGCTGACCCCAAGAGACCCACGGGATATCCCAGACCAGTCTATATTTCCTTCATTACAAGTGGCACTTCCAAGACTGTTTTTCATTCATTACCTTCACCCCTGTCAGAATTGTATGAGGTATTTAGAACAAGCACAGTCCCAGCTGCACTGTGGACTACTAACAGAACTCCTGTTAATGTTTATGGACAACCTTCTATCAGAGTACTAATTTGGCTGAGTTTTAGCCATTCTTAGCATGGCTTTCCATTTACTTACACTGGACAAATAAGTTCTAACCTCATTTTCATCAGGATCTGGCAGAGCTCCAACGAAGCCAAATTAAACACCCTGTTTTATGTGCCAGAGTAACGATGGAGCCATAAGAGGACATCACATATAGCAAGAGTCCCAACTGAAGCTATAAAGTAATTAATAACAAGCTGTCACAATCACAGGTCTCAAGGTGAGAAGAAAAAACAGTAAGTTAATTGCTTCTTAATGATCTATTAATACAGTCCTTTATTTTGTTAGGTCTGCATTCAGAAATGTATTTAAGCAATTACCCAGATCCAAGTTGCTTAATAGCCTCATTAAATTCTGTAGGCCTCTTCTCTTATGGTCAATGATACCTATCTTGATTTGGGACTAGGGACAAGCAGAGAGGTGAAGAAGTCAGCAGAGAAAAGGTTATGAAACTGCAACACTTCAAGAATGCTTTTATTATGTGCTGAATGCAAGACATGCAGCAACGTGAGCAAGTCATGGGTGGAGAGAGAAGCTCTGGTGGATCCCGACTACATTCCAGGAAGCACAGCTGTATCACAGCCATAACACAAAATATCTGAGGCACAAAGTATTCAGCAAAGACATTGCTGCACTACAAAAAAACTGTGTAATATAAACATGCATAACTTCCTTTCTCCCTCAACCATGAATTGATGCAATCTGCCAACTACTGCAGATGAAAGTCTCATTCCTTAGGTATCCTGCAGCAACAATCTGAGAAGCTGATCTGATAAGAAAGCGGACAATAAAAGAGCATCTTCAACCCCTAAAATGAAAATGAGCAATGTGACAAGGCAAGTGTGAGACAAAAGAGCAAACATTAAGAGAATGAAAAACTTTTATAAATAAAAAGCAACAAAACTGAATAAAGAGAGAAGGATGATTTAATTACATTTTTAGAATGAATGAGGGGATAAATGTGTGATAGTAACACACTACACGAATTGTTTCTATTTTTACCTGTTCTTCTAAAATAAATTTGCCTTCCTCTCTCTTACTGAAACAACTCTACTTCTGAGAATGCAGAAATTATCCATATTATTTTGCAGGCAATGCTTAATCTAGTCCTGCAATTCAGTGCAGCAGCCTCTGAGCCTGGACAGCTGGGTGGCCTTTCTGCCCCGGAAACAAAGAGGTTGAGGCTCTCCCAAATGGCTTTGTCCAAGACAGATGGAAATGGAAAGCACCACCAAACACACTGAGAGTCTGTGGCTTTTTGAAACTCAAATGGCACAAGGTTTAGGGATACAGTGAACTGAAGAGGGTTTTTTTTACTTCCATTGAGTGAGAGTTCAAGAAATGATCTGAGGATAGCAGAAAAAGAACAGGCAAAGATGATGCCTTGTTAAGATGTCCTTCAGCATCCCCTACCTACCGTGTTTGGTTAGAGTAAACTAGAGGGGATGGAAAACATCTCTGCTTTCTCCTTCATGGGATTAATTCTAAAACAGAAACAGGCACACAACAAATTTCTGTTTGTTCTGGATATTAAGAAACCTTGTCCCTATAGGCTTTCTTGCAGTATTTAACTGGGAAATCTACAACATTTAATCAGAACAGTTTTAGGTAAGTATACCCTGCATTCTGTAACATTTATGTAGAAGATGCTCAACACTCAATGTAAAACTTTGTAGTTATCCTGGGAGCCAAAATCTCCTAAACCAGCCCCAGAACTGCTGTGTGATTACCTGACCTGTTTAACCTACATGTCCTCTGGCTCAGAACTTACAGACAAGGCTACTGTCACACCTCAGCTGTGCTGGGAGAAGGATTTAATTAACCTTTAAGGGAAGCACTCCAAAGCCCTGGAGAGAGAACCAGTGATGTTCCTGAACAACCCCACTGTAAAAGCAGGACATGCTCTGTTTGGGCACCAAGGACAAAGGCCCTGACCTGAATGCTCACCCACTAAACCAAATATGCACAGACCACCAAATCCTTCCAACTTCTAAAGCAAATTGTTCCTGAGACACAAACCAAACTCAGATCTGGTGGCTATCAGAGCACCTATGAGTGACTTGCTGGTGTCAAAAATCGATTGTTTTACTCTCTTAAAAAAAACAGGGAGGGGATGGAAATAAGGCAATGAAAGCAATGCCCAAGAAAAACTACGGATTCTGAAGTGTACTTCTGTGAAGAATGTTCAGGTTGTGAATGCAGCTTGACCTCTGCAGAAAAGACTGAATATAGTCCTACAATTCAGGGCAATTTTTTTCAGTACAAAACTGTATAGATTTCTAATTTCCACTTAACTGTGTAAAAATACTGTAAGTTCTGTCAAGATATTCCAAGTTCCTACAGTTCAACAGAAACTCAGTCTGTATTTTAACAGGTCAGTTGAGTGGGTAAGGCTGCAAGATGCCAACAAATCACGGTTAGAAAATAAGCAAGATCACAACATATCTGTTTAAAAAACCCATCAGTGAGTTCCCTCCTTCTTTTTGAAGTGGTATTTCAAGCCCTGGGGCCCCTAAGTGAATTGCTTCCGTAATAAATTTTACATAAGCTGGGCTACAGAAGCAACTCAAACTCCTCTGACAGTACAAACTGCAAAATGAGAATAGAGCTTTACCATCAGAAAAGCAGTACTCTATCAGATGAAGGTCGTGAGAGCCAATATCCTGCCTCCAAGAGTAGCAACAAGCACTTCTAAGGTAAAACTGTTCTAACTGTCAACTATTTTTGGCTTAGGGACGTCATGACTTGGATGGCATTTCCATAAATTTAGCATCCTTTCACAGCCATCTCTTCCATTAACTCAATTCTTGAATTTATCCAAACTGTAGCATCCACAACTTCTTTGATGGGGGTTCCACAGCTCACTGACTTGCTGCATATGACACCCTGGCCAGTTTGTGCTGAAACTGGCTCTTACCACCTTCACTGGCTCCACCTCCTCCTACTGAGATAAGAGCACAAACACCTGATCCCAGTTTCCCCCCTTCTCTCGGTTTTGTGCATCAGCACCAAATCCCCATTGAGTTCTCTTAGTTTCTGGCCCCTGACTATGTAACTCAGGAACCCAAAGACAGGAATATGCAACTCAGCTGTAGGACTTCAAGGAAAGGAGGCCCCACTGCATCAGGGATTTAAATCACCCCCTGCCCACGTGCTATAACCCCAGCACGGTAACTGCTTTCACAGCCCTTGGGAGCGACCCTTCCTTCATCAGAAGCCCTGATTATTTGATGCATTTATAATTAACTTTTGACCCATTACTCTGTTGATTTTGGTTTTCAGACTGCTTTCTGACAGATGAAATATGAATAAACCTCAGCTGCTTATCACAGAAGTCAACCATTTTTCTAATTATAAGACAGTTGTTAATCATTTATTTAATCAAGCTGCATGTTTACATTCCTTTGTGTATTTGGGAACTTTGATTTAAAGAGACATTGAGCCCAACAAAGTATGCAAGTCTTTCCGTGTTCTATCACCTACCAGGAAAACTCTGAAACCCTTCCATGCAAAACAACAAAATGCACTGAATTTTTGGTGCAGTTTTGTAACACAAATGAGACGAGAGCATACTAGCCAGTTCCTCAAGTACTGATCAGAAAACTGCTTTTTAGGCTGTTTGAGGCAAAGCTCTCATCTATGTCAGCCACTGCCCGCAAGAGCATCACAGAGACTGAGCTGATGATGCGGAAAAAGCCTTCCCATAAGGGCAACTTCCTGGAATTCCTAATGTCACAGTCATGCCTATGCACTAAGTGGTTCTTTATCAATACACATCAGCCAATGATACTGTTCCTAGCCAAGTTTCAAATATCTGGTTTGATCATAATAAATTCTCCAATTTTGCAGGGCAACACAGCCCAGAACTGAAAACAGAGGTTAAAAAAAAATTCAATAAAGACTGGCATTGTATTTCCATTTGAAATGCTTTCCTATATAATTCCCCAATAAATAACTGATGAATTCAGAGGAAACTGATCTGAATGTAAGTTTTACATGCCCACTAGTGGCCTTGCAAATACACATATAAGCTATTTCTTCTTACTCATCAACACCATTTAAATGGTTACATATCACTTAACTGCTTACTCAGAAAAAACAACCTCTACCCACGGCACTTGCAATCCCAATACATTACATTATACAAGAGTGTAATTTTAATAATCAGTGTTAATGGGAAGCAAGAAAAATAAATCTTAAAGGGGGGCATGTATCCACAGAAACAACCAATCCCCCTGCAGTGTGTCTGTCTCTTCCTTAAGCTCATACCATGATTAACAACCAGCCTTACACTTTTCAAGAGGAGGCTGTCCATTGTCTTCCACTTGTAATTCCAGTGGTTTGTTTGTTGCTAAGCAATAAAATACCAAGATAAGAGATGACATGACCACAGCAGATACAATTATTGTTACCCATAATTAAGAGAGAAGTACTAGTCAGTAAAAATGAACACTTCATCAACGATTCACTCCAACATTGCTTTTAACTGTCTCTGCTCATCACTGCAGCTACTACACTCAACTTTCTCATGACCTTTTGGCAGGAACCATAGTGACAGGCCAGTACCTAAAATTTCCTTGATTTCAGGACCCAAGAGGAAGTCCCAGATTCTTACAGGCCAGCAATAACTGCAGGAACACTGAAAACATTTCCTCACTCAAATGATAATTTTCTTGTCTGCAGTACTATGAGCGGAAATGAAAACTGCCATATGGCTAAGGCTGTGAAAGAAACCAAATACACCATGAGCACTTTCAAGCTTTCAAAGTTCAGCTTTAAACCACCAGATTTTAGGAATGCATAAGAAAATGGGTAAGAACAGGAAAGACTGGGAATAACACTCAAAGGACAGAGCGGTAGGTACAGTAACGGCTGTTTTAATACACCAGGTATTTTCTCTCTTAGATGTAATTTAGAAGGCACTCATAGAATCCTTCTGATTCTGGCCTGCAATTTTGTATTAATTACGGGGGGAGGAGGATTTAATTAGTAATTTGGTAGAAGTGTGACAGGCGGTGCTTACTCACCAGCTGAATACTCTTGCCTGTTAGGGAGAAAGCTCCTTTTACTGTCTTTTATCAAAAGACTGGCCAGGGAAGGGGAGCCAACACTCCAGCTAAATACTTTCCAGCAGCCCTGCCAAGTACAAGAGAAAGAGCTCTGAAAGGGCACACTGGAACAACTGCTATCCTGCTACTATTTAATATTAATATGTTTGACCCTAACTACTGAAGTAGCTGAAGGCAAATCATGTTACACTGAAGAATAAAATATATCTGAAAATCTAGCATGTTCTAGCAATGATCAGTATTTTAGAAATTCTTGTCTAAAACAGAACTTTCTCAACACTGTTCTAGGAAGTTGGATGAACACAATGTCTGTGAAGGCAGACTGCTAACTAAACAAATGTTTCTTTTAAAAAAAAACCCCATAAACCAGTGATCTTTTATTCTACAATAAAAGACACATGCATTATTAACAAGCTATAAGGAGATGATGTCCTGTTGTCTCTGAAATTTACACAAACCAGTAAATCCTTTAATATATCTCTTACAGATGGTGAGAAAGAGGCTGAGGGTTTCTCCAAAATAAAATTACACAACACTTTTATCTGTTGCAAGAAGTCTTGATTTAATCCCGTAATAGCAATTGAGGTGATGAAAAAACTTTGTATAAAACATTAGCCTACTGATTCTAAGCTGTTAAGACTTTTAAACACATTCCCCCCTCTCCTAGTTATTCCTGGGCCAAGACATTTTCTTGACTCTAATGCTTCAATTCACAGCTGTCATCTTCAAGTTTTATTTTTATTGAGAAAAATACGAAAGCATTTCCACGCTGGCAGGTTTTTTTTAATGACTCTTCCTGAAGTAGCCTCTCTCCTCACCAATCTTACTTGGTTTCAATGTAGGAAAATATCACCTCTCCTGATCACTTCATCCCCTTTTTCTCGGTGTCAGCATTACTAATTATGAGCCTTGAAATTTTAGTAGTTGTCATATAGCACAAGGCCACGTAAACTATGACAAATCTGTGTCTCCAAAAGCATTTGCTTTACCCTACCTGGCTGATACACCTCAATTCTGACAGAAATAAGGAGTTATTGTGGAACACACATTTCTTTTTAAAGTGCAAGAGGCCCTTTTACTGAGGTAACCTATATGAAAATTACTTTGACCTGTATTGTGCCCATAATTAAGATAATTCCAGTTAGCCTTTGAGGTCTATATTAACTGGCAGTTTTAGAAACATAAAAATTTGAAACTACCTATACTTAGAACATCAAAAACACAAAGAAAGTACTAGAAAATTCAAAGTTTGAAAAGGTGGGGGGGGTGGTTGTATATAAATACACAGAGCAGCAGCTTTTACAGCAGAAATAGCTACTGCAAAGTCCAGACATGCTTCTGACTGTTGTATTACTCCAATACAACTCTCACTTACTGTTTCAATGCACACATTTTGCAAAGTCTAATCACTAATCCAGGAATCTGCTTTAATAGTTTTACCCAATTCTCTCTATTCAAATTTCAAATCAGTCCCCACCTTTCTCCAACAGAATGTGGCTTTCAGGGAGTGAATGCAAGGCAGTTTAAGGGGGACATTTTCTGCAGACAGCTGCACAGAGCTGACTGGTGCTGCACTAACATAAGAAGCACTTGCAGGGCAAAGTCTTTCAAGAGGCAGCTAGAGAGGACAGACCACCACCACCCATACATAACCATGGCCATACACATTTTGTTCACAATCCAAGTGTCCCGAGCAGACACAACATCCCCAACTCCCTGCTGTAGGGGGTATGTGCTCAGTGCAGCAGAAATGAGGCATTTCCACATCCTGACTCACAAGCTTGCCCCAGGAGATGGCAGGGCTCTGTGCCACCCTCTGCCAGGTACCAGGAGCTACCAAAGCTGAAGTGTGTGCTAGTCCCATCAGATGTGCAATGAGGCACAGTATGTACCTGCCACAGCAGTATCAGCAAAAACTCTCACTGTAAGGAGCTGCAGTAACAAAACTACTTCTACTACTATGGTTTCATTTTGATCTTGAATAATCCTACACCTGTAAAAAAGCACTAGAACTTCCCAACACATCTTCACCAAAGCTGAAAAAAGTGCTGTACTACTTCATGTCCCTGTGCCCCTCTGTATAATTTTATTTCTGGTTACCTTACCTTGTTTTCCAGAGGCTTGCAGCTGCTCTTCCAGGTCCCAGTCCAGAATACTTGTATTTACAGCAAGGGGTTGCTCCTTCCTCATCCTTACTGTAGTGCCTGCTCCAGGCAGCCCAAGCAGCACATTTAAGCAGTGTTCTCACAGCTCTCCTGCTCTACACCAGCCTTTCAAAGGCAGCACCTAAAACAAAGCTTTACCTTGTCCTTTTCCTGCACTCTGTGCCCCCTGTGCTTTGTTCCTCCTTTGTTCTCAGCCCAATTCCCCTGAAACACTCCCAGCTGTGCCTGGGTGGGCTGTGCATGTTCCACAGGGGGATCTTGTTTGCTACTCAGGCACAGGTGAGAGGGATGATGAAGCAACACCAGGCTTTGGGGGAGGGAGGCTGCCTGTCCTTCCTCAGGTGTTTCACATTAGCTGCTCCCCATAGTGGGATCTCAGGAGCTGCAGCTTTTGCAACAGGCAGACAAGTATCTGATACCTCAAACAACGCTGTGCAGCCGTTTGCCTTCAGAAAGTCAGTACTACAAGAAATAACAACGTTGAGTTGCCTTTGTTTTGTTTCAATATTCATTTCTAACATTCAGGAACTTGATATGAAACAAGTGAGAAGCACTTGTGCCTGTAGATGAAACTTCTCACCCTTCTTGCAGGAGGACCTTCTGTTTACTGTAGGTGGGCAAGCACCAGGTCTGGGAAGGGCAATTTCCCTTCTCTTACAGCTCAGGGAGAGCCGAGGAACAGCCACGTTCTGAGGCAAACCAGAGCAGCTTCAGCAGAGCCAGCCTGTTTTTACAGGCAGAGGACATGACTCACTGGATTCTCTGAAGAAGCCTTTGACTGTCTGTTCAGAGCTTGTTTATTGATGGCTGAGGGACACGCTTTCACATATGATGAGCTCTCGTACTGTTAAGGAATACTGAGAAATTTCCATCCAGTAACTTTTCCTAGAGAAAGAGAAAGAAAAATACATCAGCTAGGATCTAAAGAACTCTACATCATGTGCTTTCACTATGAGCTGTCTGGGTTTTTTTACAGGCTATACTATGATATGGCACAGTCCTCACTGAGGAGAGCACTGCAGAATTCTGGGTCTAGCAGTATGCAGAGCACCACAACGTGGTTTAATCCAGCTATAGCAAATAAATAATAACCATCTCAATTTCACAGGTATTTATATGATGTGTACTATGAATAAGAAGTTGTATTGCAGTTCTCAGTCCCCAGCCACACTTTCCCACAATGGCTTCCACAACAGTTTATAATCATTCTCTCCTTGGCTACTGAAATGTCCCTAGTTATCCTTTGTTGAGGAAGTAATATGGGGGGCTGAAAGGACTGCTTGAGAAAGCTGTCTTCATCACCAAAAACTAAAGCTTCTTACTAATTCTTGTCCTGCCCATGTATTTCATAGTATTAAGTATCTAGACAAATTTCTAATATAATAGATGCTCATGATCTCTCTGGTTCCAGTTCCTCTAGTTCTCCTGCACACTTGTACAGAGCATTTTAGATGTGAAATACTTCTGTGATATGTCTTGATCCAAGACCACCACCAATATTAGATGGAACAGGAATGTTTCATCAGCTCTCTTCCATATAACCTTGCCTCAGATTCAAGATTTCTTGGAGCTGGGTCAGTGATAAGACACCAACATTATAACCATACTGGAGCAGGTCTGCTGGCAGCACTCGTGACCCTGTGGGGGACCCACATCGGAGCAGGCTGTTCCTGAAGGACTGCACCCCGTGGAACAGACCCACATCGGAGCAGGCTGTTCCTGAAGGACTGCACCCCATGGAACAGATCCACATCGGAGCAGGCTGTTCCTGAAGGACTGCACCCCATGGAACAGACCCACATCGGAGCAGGCTGTTCCTGAAGGACTGCACCCCATGGAACAGACCCACATCGGAGCAGGCTGTTCCTGAAGGACTGCACCCCATGGAACAGACCCACATCGGAGCAGGCTGTTCCTGAAGGACTGCACCCCATGGAACAGACCCACATCGGAGCAGGCTGTTCCTGAAGGACTGCACCCCATGGAACAGACCCACATCGGAGCAGGCTGTTCCTGAAGGACTGCACCCCATGGAACAGACCCACATCGGAGCAGGCTGTTCCTGAAGGACTGCACCCCATGGAACAGACCCACATCGGAGCAGGCTGTTCCTGAAGGACTGCACCCCATGGAACAGACCCACATCGGAGCAGGCTGTTCCTGAAGGACTGCACCCCATGGAACAGACCCACATCGGAGCAGGCTGTTCCTGAAGGACTGCACCCCATGGAACAGACCCACACCGGAGCAGGCTGTTCCTGAAGGACTGCACCCCATGGAACAGACCCACACTGGAGCAGGCTGTTCCTGAAGGACTGCACCCCCTGGAAGGGACCCACACCAGAGCAAGAGAAGAACGTGGGCAGACCTCCTCCTGAGGAGGAAGGAGCGGCAGAAACATTTGAAGAACTAACCATGACTCCATTCCTGTCCCCCTGTGCCTCTGTGGGGAAGCAGGTAGAGAATTCAGAAGTGAAGTTGAGCCTGGGAAGAAGGGTGGGGTGAAGGAAATGTGTTTTAAGACTTTACTTTACTTCTCATTCCTACTCTGATTAAAACTAATTGTCCCAAGCTGAGTCTGTTTTGCACATGATGGTGCTGCTGAGTGATCTCAGGAGTCTTTGATTACATTTTCTTCTCCTGTCCAGCTGACGAGGGCAGTGACAGAGCTCTGGGGGCCACCTGGTGTCCAGCCTGGGTCAGCCCCCCACAGCTGGATACACCGAGTTACTGCATTCTGGACAAAGAAAGGTTAATATATTGCTGCAGTAAGTTCATACAATACAGAAAGCCTGCCAGAAGTCAAAACATTATTTATGTAATCCTTCCCTTTAATTCTAAGTCTGATTCAAGAAAAAAAAGGAAAATCTATTAAAGGCCACCAGCTAGATGATGAAACACATCCTTCCATAAAAGTCATTAAAGAGAGATAAACATCAGAAAAATTAAGAAGTTACTGTTTTCTATGGCCAGAAAATCATTTTCAGTTGGTTTAGAATCAAAGACTAATTAAGCTTATTGATAACACATTGCAAACAAGGAGCAAGAAATACATCCTACTTATCAAATTAATTACCAATATAGCCTTCAATATGGAGCCTTGACAGTGATTTACTAAATCTTGTTAATCAAAGTGTAGTTCTGTATTGGTAATTAACACTGGAGGCAAACTCAATTTCTGCATGTGTCTTATCTGTTCATTTTCTAGTCATAGTTTTCTCCCAGAGTGTTTTTTGGTGCCAATCTGACAAAAAAAGGGCAGTTTCAGGTATTTGAATAACCGATGAGCTCTGGATAGTTTTAGCTGAACATTCCTATGTGAGGTCTGACAGCACCCACCTTGGGGAGCCCTGAAAGACTTCCCAGCTTTGTGCTCTGAGGAACCACTCAACTTCAGCCATGCTCCTGCCGGCCTCGGCCGTGGTGCAGGGTGGTGTAGGTGTGTGTTAACAGAAGGGGAGTGCACACAGTGCACGCTGGCGCTGTGGCAGCTCCACCATTCCCAAGGTAACACTACAAACATGCATATCCTGCTGCCCTTTCAGGCTGGTTTTTTCATTCTGCTCACATAAAACTCCTTTAAATAGCATATTAAGATCTAAAAGGAAAGTAAGCGACTTAAAAAAACCCCACAACCCTTTAAAACTTTAGAATCATAGAATACCTTTATCCATCTGCTCCAACCATTCTGTATCCTTCCCAGCCTGGAGGAGGCATATGCAGGAGCCACAGTGACATCAGAGAGCTTCTGACTGTAAGTGCAACATGCCACACACAGTGATTCCTCACAGGACAAACAAACAACTGAAACTGCACAGAACCAAGCTGGAATTGCTCTATTTGGGTTGAAAAGCATGTTCAGCATATGGCTACTAAAATTTTCCAGGATAGTCTCAATTTAAAGGATGAGAAGAGTAATTATCACCAGGAAACAAGTTAACTAGCAGTAAAACACGTGACAATTCTTAGTAAGAGATGTAGCTGAGACACTCTCAAATTTGTAAGTTTGCTGATTAAGTATATACTTTTTGTAAAAGCAGAGCATTCAAGCAAAAATGCATGCTTAGCATTAGCACAACACTGTATCTGTAATCCCAAATCCCAACAGCTGTTGGAATATTCAACTATCAAACTGGAAGCCAGATAGCAAGTCTGTGATAAACAGGAAAGTACTGGCACCTATATAAATAAGAGCACAAAGCAGCACAACAAAACTCGGCTGTCCTAGCGCAAGAGTAAGGCTGGAGGAGGCAGCTCCTACAGCACACAACATACGGCAGCGTGACACGCAGACAAGCCTATTTATCACACTGCCTCCTATGTCTACTTACATTTAAACATCAGTCCTTTGAATCTATTTTTTTCCATTTACAGATGCACCTGCAGCAAAATTAGAAGTACTAAAAATTAGTTTCTAAGAGCTTATTTTTAACTGTTTATTTACTCTCCTTTGAATTTTGATTTGAAGAGGTAAATTACAGACTTCTCTAAGTGAAAACTAATCCAAAAACCTCTTTAACTTCATGACACCCTTAAAAAGAAATCCTTAATGACTGCTCTTCTTATCAGCCAGCTAACTCCTACTGCTGTGCTTTTAACCAGCCAGAAAAGGAAAAGAATACATTTGCAGAGTTGGGTTTTGCAGTTCTTTTTTTACACCTCCAAGGTTCTGCATACAAAAAATGTATTTCTAGATGCTGATGTAAAGTAGAAGAGATACTGAAGTCCATAGAGCGGAACTATGGAATGTATAGCTCTGTGTAAAAAATGTAAGAGACATTTAGAAGGAGAAAGAAGAAAGGGGAAGAACTATCAGCTAAATATTCTATGAAAATGTACAAGTGTTTTTATACCAGTATCAGCTGTAAGGCAGTGATTTACAGAGATGCTGTTGCACTGGATCAGTCCTGATGGATTGCTGAACTTGCATCAGGTCTCTGCATTTGCTCCTGCTGAATTCCACAAGGCTTCCAGCAGCCCACCCCTGACTTCAGCACAGCTCAAGCTACAGTTCCATGTACGCATAAAATGCCAAAAAGAAGTTACATGAAATTTTTCTTTACCACGAAACTTGGCTGCATAAGGTGACCTTAGCAAGCTGTGCACAACCAGAGCTGATAAGGCGACATGAGACAGCAGAAGAATAAAAGGTTCATAAAAAAATTAGAACTTAGCTTAAAGTTAGAAGCAGCTTAGCTGCTGGCAAGGGTAGATCTATGACAGTCCCACAA
This sequence comes from Eulacestoma nigropectus, assembly GCA_013397775.1. NCBI lineage: Eukaryota > Metazoa > Chordata > Aves > Passeriformes > Eulacestoma > Eulacestoma nigropectus. The sequence goes on from VZTE01002686.1 coordinate 1,361,536, forward strand.
ATAACAGTTATAGACCTGGCCTTAAAACTCTAGTGTTTATCACCTGAAAATCTGCTCTGTACTGATGGACACGCATTAAAATGTTATCCCTATGTTATGCATACATAGTTGCATGTACTCATTATTTCCTTTATCACTGCCTCTTTGCTACCACACTTCAAAAGCAAATTGTTTTCTTAACTGTAAATTATAATAAATTTTGGAATTTACTGCTACAGTGAACACACAGGGAGCATTAATGTAATTCTGAATTTTAGAAGCAAAGTGTTTTTCTTTAAGTAGCAGCTTCCTGAACAAATGAAAAAAATCACTTGTTGAGGCTGTTTTCTTCCACAATTCACCTCAAGCCTGCTTTCTGTATTTTTACATAACTGTAGGTAATTTCCTTAAAATTATTAATCCTATTTCATGTAATGGTGTATAAAAAAACCCTGTATTTCTCATGACACCTCATTAAATTCTCATTTCTTACTGAACTTCTGTATGTAATGTACCAAACAGTTTTCTCTTCTGGACAGAAGTCAAAGAATATTTTAGTGGAACATATCACACGGTTACTAAGCAAAGTCCTTCCTAATGAACTTAGTGGGTCAGCTTAACACTGCTCAAGTACATAACAATAATAAAATTAGTATTTCACTGAAAACCATACAACTCTAAGTATATATTAAAAATATATATTATATATATTTTATATTTTAAAATTATTTGAGAGGTTTGGTATTCTAAATTTCCATTGACTTTTTAATAGGATTCAACATTATTAAATGTGAGGATGTGTTTAGAAAGCATCTACTATAAACTACACTGTTTTTACTAATTCTGGGAAAACAGTTTATTCACATTTTCGTATGTTGTTGTTTAAAAGGTTCCTTTTTTCTCAAGTGATAACAAGAATTATATGAGAAACAGAGGTATTGTGTTATGCACTTCATGAACACAGAGTAAAAGAATGGCCCTGGTCTGAAGACTATAACGAAGCTTGTAGTGATAAAGTCAGTTCTACACAGGGGAGACAGGTCTAGGTTCTAGTCTATGGTCTTAGCAGCAAATTTTGTTAACATATTCACAATTCTTACTGGAACTGTTAGAAATTGAAAGGAGTAATTTCATAAATGTGATGAAATTCACATCTATGAAAAACTACTGAATAGATTTATTAATCAATATTAATTTGCATAACACATTCAGAAATTATCTTCACAAACAGATTCTTTACAATCACTTGTGAAATTTAATGGTATTCTGTTCCTCACTGAATAGTTTAGATAACAAGAGCAGTGGGAATTCTGATATACACATTTTGTAATTCACAGTCAGATCCTGCTCAGGCTGCTTGTGAGAATTCACATGAGAGAAACTGATTCCCCAGATACATGTGAACAGTAAATACAGAATTATTTCAAATCACTCCACATTAATTAGTTTAAAAATCCAAATGAATATTCACAGAAATAAACGGAATGATTTGCTCAATGCTTTGTTCCCTAAGACTTTGCACACAGATAGCTCTAATATCTCTGTGTACTGGCAGGAGAAAATCTGTGCTTTTCTACATGGGCCGAGGGGAGCTTGGCAGGTTGTGCCATGTTTCCATCTTACACAATGCCTGCAGATGTGATCTTGAGGGAGTTTCCATTTGTGTTTGGTGGCAAAATTACCTGAAGAACTTGGGGAGGCCTGGAAGTGACACTGGGAGGTGAATACTGCTGTAAGGTACCGATGCAAAGGGAAGAATACAGTATAATTTTAGTGTATTTATGCAAAGGTCCAATGATCCTCCTTTACCTACATCATCCTGAGGTCACTGCTAAGGCAGAACCAATGCTCTGCTCTTCAGCAGTTGTGCAGATAAAGGAGGTCCTGTTTCACCCCATATCCAAGGTGTCTGTTGGCTGGCAGCACCATCTTTGAAGGTGGGCTACAGGAAATACGAACAGCAGGGCTTGGAACTGACTGACACTGGTGCTTACTTGCTGAGAACCGATGCAGTGATCTGGTGCACAAAGAGATCTCAATATCCTACAGCATGAGAAGTGAAAATTGCTACTTCCTTCAACGGAATACTGCAGAGAGGCACCATTCCAAAAAAGAAGTTTTGGATCAAATTTTCTAGCCTTCATTCTTTTAAGTGGGGAGAAGTTTCTGAAAAACTCATTTGCATCAAAGTGTATATGAGATCCATTTTATAGCACCTAGGTAAAATAATGATAGGATTTCAAGATTCTGTGATGGTTTCTTAGAAAGGGGATGAGGAAGGAGGAATAGATTGAATATTCTCAAGAATTAGAAAGTATAGCCATAGACTAGGATATTAAAAGCCTGGCTTGCAGAATTTATAGACTGCCATTAGGATTTAAATCTGTCAGTCTATCCTTGAAAAGACATTTGACTGAAATTATGGGTGGTGGATCTGGGTGTAGGATTAACAGCTTTCAGCTCTCTGGCAGCTCTGTCTCACTGCTGAGGCATTTGATGCTGAGGACTGATGACAGCAGACCATTATTTATAAAGCAAGATTTTCTGGAGCATATGCTAACGAGGTGCTAGGGCAGAGAAACACAATAGTTTGCAAGAAAGCAAAACTGTAGGGAGGCTTCTGCCCTGGAAATCTCTTGGAATATTGCTAATGGTCTCACCACAGGTAGAGAATGCTCGGCAGAGTGCGCTGCTTCAAGCACTTGAGAAGAAAATGGGCGTTTCACCCCAAGGGGGGCACTGCTCCACCTGAAATAGGGACAGAAATTTGAAGGCAAAAGCACCCTCTGGAAGCAGGAGCTGTGGGTCTTGCTGTGATTTCAAAGCCATGCCTACTTGGAAAAGTAGCCCTAAATCCTTACGTTAAGTTGTCTCGTGCTGGAGACCTTTCTTATTGCTGCTGGGATTAGGTCTGAAGGGGTCTTTAGTAGCTAAAAAATTGGTGGCCAACATGAACATTAGTGATGAAGTGGGAGGTAGTAGGACACAGTAAAGAATTCAGCCAGCAGGTGACAATAGAAGGTCCATGCTGCTCACGCTGCTTGGTTTCTTTCTGTAACAAAAGCTGACACTACTAAAGATGTTAGGATAGCTGAAGAAAAAATCTGTATACCCTCAGAGGCAATAATTCCTATCAAAACTTTAACAGAGGGAGCCTCGAGATGCCATGTTTAATCAGAACATGCAAGCAGGCACAGGCTGGTAATACATAGCCATTAAAAATGAAAAATTTTCAGGACATCCTCTGAGGTTTCTAGTCTTTCTGATAATTATAGCGAGAGTGTTCTGACAACACCTTCCTGAAGTCAAGACAGCACATGCTGTCAGTGCTAAACAATACAGTCTGAAGGAGTGCCCTTTTAACAAAGAGCAGTGGGGGATTTATGAGGAGAAAGAAGATATAGGATAAGATGAGAATGGCTTGAGATCACCCGTAAACACAGGTTTGTCTTCTGCACTGATTTGGAACCTGCACCTTGAGAATGTATTGTACTGGTATTTTCAAAAAGCAGATCCAAGAGACTCACCAGGGACTTGGTGACTAAAATTTCCTGCTGCACGTTTCCCCTGAACAAGTAGCAGCCTAGCTCCTGGCCCTTCTTTCCTGGTGCACTGGTTTCAGCTGGAATAGAGCTGGATTTTCTTCTGAGCAGCTTGTCTAGTGCTGTATTTTGGATTTGTGCTGGAATCAGTGTTGGTAACACAGGGATGTTTTGGTTATTGCTGAGCAGAGCTTACACAGAGCCGAGGCCCCTTCTGGCCCTCACCCCACCAGCGAGGGGCTGGGGGGCACAAGGAGCTGGGAGGGGACACAGCTGGGACAGCTGACCCCAAGTGACCCAAGGGATATCCCAGACCATGTGGGGCCATGCTCAGCACACAAAGCTCAGGGAAGAAGAAGGAAGGGACATTCAGAGTGGTGGAGTTGGCCTTCCCATGTCACTGTCACACGTGACGGGGCCCTGCTCTCCTGGGGTTGGATGAACACCTGCCCAACCATGGAAAGTGGGGAATGAATTCCTTGTTCTGCTTTCCTTGTGTGCTCAGTGTTTGCTTTATCTGTTAAAATGACTTCATCATCCCAGAAGTTTTCTCCCTTCTGCCCTTCCAATTCCAGCCCCCATCCCACTGGGGGCAAGTGACCGAGCAGCTGTGTGGGGCTCAGCTGCCTACTGGATTTTGCCCACAACACTTGGAAAGCTTCCATCTTTGAGCTGTAAACCTCCTGTCCAAGGAGCTTCATGCTGGCTTTTGGCCACAATGCATTTGTGCATCTTACATGACTGAATGGAAACCTGCATTCTTGTGTGGCTATCAGTATTTAAATATTTAGATCTTAAAAGCTGCAAATGGCTCAGGAGCTCAGAAACACACTCCTTGTCACTCCTCATGTCACATACAGTGTACACAGGCTGGTACTGCAGAGGTCTCGCTGGTGCTGCCAGTTTTTCCCCTCACATTCCAGATGTTACTGTCAGCTCTGTATTGACTTAAAAGCAGCTCCAGGAGCCATGACTGAATCTACACCACAGCTAATTACAAAGAGATGATACAGCTGATTTCAAGGAAATACATTATGATGCAAATGAGCAGAAAAACCAGGAAAAAATACCCAACTGGTTTCCAAGATCTGAGTAGACAATTCAAAAGGAAGACAGATATTTTACTTTTCAGACATGCAACTGATAATGCCTCTCTCTCCTTCTTTTCCTTGACTCCTCTCCCTGCTGTCCCAATTTCTATGAAAATGACCTTGTTTTCAGTAATAATTAGTGATGTCACAATGACTTTGGAGATCTCCTGTATATCACTGATAGCTTCTTGGAGTGACACCTCTGTAACACCTACCTCATGCAAACAGGCTTCCAGCAGACAGACTTTAGATTTTGATATACAACAGGTCACAATTTACAGTTTCAAAGCAAACTAGGTCTTCTATGAAGATTCCCAGGTAGCTAAGTGTCTTGCTAAAAGCATAAAATACAGAGCAAAGGCAGATTCAAATAAAAGTAGCCTGATGAAAGGCTCACCCAAAGTAAAACTGAACAAATCTCCTCCTTTCCCAAGACACCACGGATGCACGTGTCCAGATGTAACTTAAACCTCACAATAATAAATGAAGCACTGACAAAAAGTGTCAACATCACCAATTACAGGAAGCATAGAAAGGGCATAAGCCTCAAGTTCTGAGCTAAATGGTTATCTTTGGGTTCAACATACTAGGTTTACTTCTTTTCCTCTTTCACTTCAGATACTTCAGGAGACTTTACACATATCCAGGCTAAGGTCACTGCAGAAGTACCTGAAGGGGAAACTCAAACGATAAGTGCTCAGCAGTGCTAACAGGTGACCAAAGAAATTACCTGGCAAGGAAGGCAAAAAGGCCCAGCTGCAGAAGGGATGAGCTGGCTGCAGGCTGGAATGCAAGAGGCAGCAGGACTCCTTGGAACAGAGTGAAGTTTCCCTTGCTGCTGAGATAAAGAAAATCCACAGCACTGTCCTGTAGAAATCCTGGAAAGCCATGCCCAGGCGCCACCTTCGGGAAGCAGGGCTGGCACTGGGGATGGAAGCCAGACTGGGCTGAAGCACCCTGCACTGGTGCTACTCCAAGAGTTTATAAGGAATCAGACTGTGATGCATCTTGGCAGACCCCGTGTAGAACCACTAATGGTGGTAGGACTCTCTCCAATGAACTTAAAAAATATATTTAAGCACAAATACGCATTTAATTTGCCTCAAGGAGTACAATAAAAATTCTCTATCATATTACTGAAATTAGGTTCCCGCTGAGAGAGATTATTTTCCGATTGTAAATCTATTTGAACTTAGTTTGCTCTAACAAGAGATCTTAAATTACATAAAATGTTTTTTAAAACTCAGATTACTGTTCCCTTCTCCATCCCACAAACTCTCTCTCACCCAAGGCTGAATTGCTGCATATACACACTGACAGCAAGATGGGAGCCAGATTTCTGTGATACAAAACATTTATCCTCCATTAAGGTCTGGAATGAATTACGATGGGCAGTTTTTAGTTATTAATATCTCCTTTTAAATTATGCTGTAACAGCACGTGCCATATTTCCTGGATGTGTAACAAATGTTTCTGTGTGATTTGTTTACACCACTGAAAGCCCGGCATCAATAAGCTCCATTCCCCCAGGAACAGTTCAGGTTGAAACATGAGTGCTGTGTAGGGAGCACAGTAAAGTACTGCTCTGACTTTCCAAACTTGCAGGAAAATGAAATTGCTATGAAATAAGCACTGGTCTCTATCTACATTATCCTCCTAAAACATCACCTTTTAGAGTATTAAAATCACTCCTGTTCATGTTACCCCAAAGGGACATGCAGAGCCAGAAGCCAAATGAACAAATTCTCTCTGCTATAGCACAGCCAGGCCTGTTTCTCAAGGACTGTGAGATGTGGGAGCAGGCATCACCTACCATCCTCTTCTCAGTTTCCCCAACTGGATTTATATTGACACTCCTTCTCCTCCACAGTGTCAATGATTTGCTTTTGAACAACCCTTTCTTTTCCCTGAAGTTCTAGCTCTCCTATGTTTTACTGTTGTGAGAGTCTCACTGGTAAAAGTCTTGTCAGAAAGCTCCAAGAAATTTTTCTACCTTTATTTTACTTTGCCTAATAAATTACAGATTCTGATCTTGAGGAGAATAAACAAAAACTAAGTCCCTTCACTTTTCCTTCCCCTCATATACCACTTCAAAGACTATCACTCGTGTTGGACTATCATGAATTTCAGTGCTCCTCAAAGAGATCCAGACTGAAGCTCAGGGGTTTTATAACAGCTTGTTGGCAACAGCTTTATTTAAGCTCAGCACAGGTCTCACACCTTGCATAACAACTTCCACATCACACCTGCAACCTTCTACATAAGCCACAGCAGATCTGATAAAGAGGTACAACCTGGACTCAAACACTGCAGCTGGAGGAGGATTTCCCTATTTTCTGGCTTTTCCTGCCCATTCTAACAGTGTACCTAAGTTCGGCAGTGCGACACAAGAGCAGGCAATAACTGGGTTTGGCAACTGTCTCTTCCCATGGTCCAACTCCCCACGTTTGGGAACATTACTTATTTAATTCTATACGCAGAAACGATAACTCATATACAGAAAAGAGTGTGGCAGTGTAAGTCACCTCCAAATGGGAAGTGTTTGCTAGCAGCCCTATGTAATTCTCATTAAGAATGATAATGCAGGCAGTCAAAGAGTATACAAAGTGATTTTCTATAAGCCAAACGTTCTAATTAATCCTGCATTGTGCCTGTTGACATTATTTTATCAATGTCAATGCTGATTTTATGTCTGCTGACGGTCACTTAGCAAACACAAAGTTCTGAAAAGGTAGAAGGCCACCAGCATACAAACTGCTTGAGTTTAAAAACTAAAATAGTTATTCCTGATAATAACTACAATTTGGAAGTATTAAAAGGCAAGAATATTTGATTAATAAGAAGTGGGAGAGCAGTTTCCTTCCTGGAATATTACTGTGTGAAATAAAAAAAAAAAAAAAAAGAACGCATAAGGAATAAATGCTGAGTATAGGGAATTTCGCATTATTATAGCCATGGAAACATACAGTACAGAATCCATCTGTCCATCAATCATACAAAGGCCATATATACAGCCAGCAAGGCATTTCCACAATACAAGCTTTATTTACTTTTACAAAGTGTGGGGAGATACAAAAGAATGATGCTCCCAGCAAGTCAGCTTCATCTGTTTCCTCAGATGACACTGCCAAGTTAATCAGGAACACCATCCTGTGTGGCTGCTGGAATGTATGTGCTCTTAGCACGGATATCTGGTCTCCTGCAGCCACAGCAAGATAAATTACTCTTCCGCAACCAAAATTGGCTTGCCCTGCATAGGAGATTTTATGAGCCAGAACTTGTTTTCCAAGGATTCATAGAACAGAAATTATTTGGCATATTATCTGTCATAACAAACTTTGAGAGTGGCACACATTTTTTAAAGCCTTCAGCGGGTATTTGAATAACTTACTTTAATAGTCAGACTTTCTGCTTCCTATCATTAGACTATGGTCAGAACCAGCCCCTGTAATTCATTCACCATTCTCTAGTTTTCCCACCTTTCTTCAACACAGAATGACTGAGCACAAATCTAACAACCAAATTACTACTGACAGTTCAGCAAGCCATGGAGGAATTGGAATGTGTTGTTTTGACAGAGCAAAGCCCTGCTCTATAAGCACAATTACTTTTTTGGGACAAAGCAAAATGTGTCAATACAGAGCATTACCTGTCCAAGCTGTATGATCCTGTGGCACTGACAGCAACACTTCTTCACCAGCTGAGCTCCACAGTACTGTGGGCTTGGAGGGTGACTCATTCTGTGACACGGAGCAAGGCCATGTTACCTCTTTGCACCTTGTTCTCCTCACCTTCACAAAGACACTCCCAACATCCCCCCCCTGCCCCCAATTCCAGTAAGACTCTCTAAAATCTGTAAGTAAAAATAATGCTGTGATTTTATTTATCCTTTCTCTACCTGCATCCTCACTTCTGAAACAAATCACTCAGTGGAGGATGAACGATATGAATCAAAATGCACTTGGAATGAATTCACTTCAGTTATACATTTGGAAGACCCCAGAAAGTACTATTATATTGATCAAATTGTGGGAGGCAATGACAAAGAAACTCTCTTGGCACCCATGGCACTAGCAAAATCTTTAGAAAATATAATTCAGTTTTTAATAAAACTTCACAGCCCAAGACAAAAAGAGACTGAGAAAGAAAAAGAGGAGAAAGAGACTATTTGCATTAGTAACAGCATAAGGATATTAACATTCTTGAGGCACTTCCTCCCCATAGGAAGCACCTTCATAAACACAAAGACATTCAGAAAGCACTTGGGCCTTGCAAACTTCACAGCTCATTTTCTGGGATGTTTGGAAATTCTTGATTCATTATTTTTAGCACTGAAATTATTCAGGAGTACAACCTGCCTTTCTCCAAACTAATCAAAATCCCACCACGGGAGATGTCTCCTCTCTCATCAACAGCATTTTGGATGCAGGAAACAGTAACAAGTCAGCACTTTCTGTCTGATCACAGACAGTTAAATCCCAACCAAGAACAAAATGCTGGAAGAGGCACTGGTGTCTCACAGTAGGTGTGCACAGGTAACATTTAGGAAAACCCAGTTTTGCACCAATAGCAGCTCTAAGCTGGGTGTTTTAACTTTGCAGCTCAGCTAAGTAGGTAGGCTGATACTTTTTCATTGTTCTTGGAAGGTTTTCTAGTCTCATTGCTTAGCACTTTAAAAAGAACCCTCAAATCCCTTGTATTGACACACGTGACTTCTGAGATGTGCCTGATCTGTGCAACGTTACACTGTAATCAATGTACAAATATCATGTCATTAATTCCAATAAATACACCTCCATCACTTCTAGGGGCTTTTTATCTTTTGTTCTTTTTTCCTTGGTTCACATTTTTTTTAAGTTGCCTTGAACATCCTCACTTCTATTGCTTAGCAGTGTTACTGCTTAGCAGAGGTTTATTGCTAGGTATTTTTAGCAAGTACCTATCATTAAACAGGTGTGAAGATAGACTGGAACTTGTTGGAATTAACTGCTGGAAAAATACTTAGACAACATAACTAAATCCGTAAGAAACTGCCCTAGGAATGACATCAAAAAACCACAAGCACCTTCTGTTGACTCAGAAGTCATATACAATCTTGAGTTATCTACATTTCATCGATTCATGGCCACAGATCACACTAAAGGCAAAAAACTTAGAAAAGCATAAAAATGCAGTACAGCATGAAAAATCTGAACTCCTAAAAAACCAACTTGTGCAGTCACTCGATGTATAATCTAAACCAACATACAAGGCTTGAGGTGGGAATGAAAGGTGAGGGAATATTATTGAGTTGTTACAGGCCAACAGCTTGAGCTGTTCAACTTGGAATCCAAACAGCAGCATCCCCCTGCCTTCAAGAACCCAGAAAGGTCTGGAAGACACTCCTTTAAAGGACAGAAATCCATGTATCACTCTGCTTTTGCAAAATTTCACTGAGTATTTCAAACAGTCAGCTTCCTTTAACAAAAGAAAGATATCCACGACAGCCTGAGAAAATTCATCCATCCCCGGTTTCTAACGCCCTTTCCACAACCAGTCCTTACAACTCTTACTGTACAGATAACGAAACAAACGAGATCTTTTCAGGTTTCATATGCAGACAGGCTCAGAACATATTCTTAACCTAATAAAACCAATTAAAAACAGAAACAAAAAGCAGAAATGTCTTCTAAACACTTGACTGCAACCCCCTGACAGCCTTCTTTCTGGACTCACAGCCAGACAATGTTATTGCTGGCTCTAAGAAGGTCAAGGTTTAGGTATCCCAGCAGGTACCAACTGAGCTGACAACACTGATTTAGGCACCTCTCTTTCTGACAGGAAGCAGCCACCAAACCATCCCGGGACCTGGTAAAGAGACTTCACAGCTTATGCATCACCAAAATGTGGTGTTTGGAAGTCTCAGTGATGGGCTTAGGTACTTAATGACTTTTACAGGACAGACTCTTCACTTACTTAAAGCTGAACTAATGACAAAATATCATATCAAAATATGTTAGCTCAGGCTTAATCTTCAAGTATTTGCAGAAGGAAATCTTTAAGGAATATCATCATCTACTGTGAGACTTGTGTCTCTTGCTGAACATCAGACTGACACAGCATGCTTTGAAGTCAGAAAAAAACCCTCTGTCTTTGAAAGATCAGAAATTTTGCTTACTTGTGGCTGCCTGAGTTTTCTACTTGATTTTTCATCTCCTTCCTCTACTGTAAACAACACAGAAAAAAAGAAAAACATTAAACTTGCCTCATAGGTTCAGTTCTCAGACCTGTGATTTATACAGGATGTGATGGATAGGAACCTGAAAGCAAACACAGAATGAAGCAAACATCCAGAATGCATATGCTGTGAAAAGAAGGCATCTCTTCCCTTGCTAGATGCTGCCATTTAATGTACCTTTAAAATTAACAGCCTGTTATTTAAGTAATTTAAAGCTACAAGTTGATCCCTTCTATTATTTATCTCCACAGATTTAAAATACTGGAAGAAAGCTATTCCACAGTTTCTGAAGTTACAGAGGAAAGAGGTACCTGCTATCAGAGGAAAGGAGACAAGGTGGTTTCACAACACCAGGCTATTTCAGTACAATAGCAGTTAATTTCACTTAAAACACCTTTCTCACCTTTTTGTTTCCACTGTACTCCTATCCTTGCAGCACCAAAAATTAGAGCACTGAATGAAATGCAAAAGCTCCTTCTGCCCTGGCAACACGCTCTAGCTGGCCTCAAAAGATGAACCATGAGAAGCAGGAAATACTAGGCTGCACCTCAGAGATGATGCCATCATATGAACTACTGAGAAATCTGAGGTAGTTGCCAACACAGTAAAGAAAACCATTTTATTTCTCAGATAGGCAGCCAGGTTGAGCTGAGCAGATCTGGTGTGTGCTCTGGTGTTCTAATTCACTACAGCCCACAAGTGCCAGCTACCTGATAGAGAGGCAAGTTCTGCAGAGCACTCAGGATGCTCAGGGCTGGAGCACTTGTCCCATGTGGGTTTGTCCTCCGGGAGAAGAGGTGACTTCAGCCTCCCAGCAGCTGCCAGCAGCCCTCCAGTTCGGAGGGAAGGGGGCAAACCCCTGCAGGAACAGCAGTAGGAAGGGGGGTGAAAATGTGGTGGGCTGAACCTGAGTCTGGGGAGAGGGGAGGGAAAGTATTTCTCCAGGGAATAAATTGCTTGGCTTTTTTTCTCAATATATGGATTACTAATTAAGTTTGTGTTAGTTGCCAATAAATTAAATTCCCTAAGTCAAGCCAGCTTTGCCCCTGACAAATATGCTATTTGTTGAAGTATATGCTTATCCTTATATTAAACTCAGATTAATTTTACAAGAACTACTCTTGCATAAAAATAATTTCTCTCAATGCCAAGGTGCATTTCCTCCCTAGCCAAGAAAAAAAGGGTATAATAGACACCATAGCTGAGAGGTCTGAAGGTACTAACAAATTCCCTCATGCCAGTAAAATGACAAGAACAGATTCTTATAAACTATTAGCAAGATCACACCTAAAAGAAATGAAACAATGCTCTACTCAGTGCTGTCAGACATCAGGTGACAGCCACAAGAAAGGGTTTCAGTGATTCAGCCCTACTGTGCCCGTTTCAGACAGCAACCAAGACAAGTCTCATGTTTCAACTTATTCTGATAGGTTTTGAGAATTCCAGTAGTTTCTAGCTTTTAGTAACAAAATGCGGGTTTCAGGTAGACCCCCACCTGCCTGATGTGGTATTTCTGATGACTTCTGTCAGGACCCAAGCCCTTGGCAGTCCTGTGACTGCTGTGACGCGATGAGCAGAACAGGCTCCAGCTCACACAGTCCCTGACGCTGGACCTTTGTCCCTGGGAAGAGATTCCACAGCCTGCCTGGGAACCTGTCCACATTCAGCTGTCCTTGCATGAGAGGCCTTATCTGGAGAGCTATGGGAGAACTTTTGTCTTCTCAGCACCAAATGGCCATTCCTGTTCAGGGTACATCAATAATGCAGACCTCCCACTTGAGCCACTTCTGACAAATGAGATATCTTTTAGGATGACTGACAAAAGCCAGCCAAATAAATCCTTCTGGGTATCACACTTAGATACACTCTGAATATTCTAAAAAATGCCAAATCAGTGGCATCTAATTGCAAAATAATGAGCTTTCCAGTTTAGACCAGGTCAGTGTGGTTGCTGTACTATAGTCTGTACCTGGGGGCCGGTACAGGCATATGGAGGAGGGCAAAGAGAGGCAAAGCGAGCGACCACACACACCCTGCTACTCTGACACTTTGCAATCAAGAATTAATTAAAAGTATCCATGCATGTTTATTAGCTATTCTCCAGTTTATGGTTATTGACACAGTCTCCTTCAATAAGTAAACTGCAACACTTAGGGCTTCTGAATGCAATTAAAAAGGAACAACAAAAAAGGAAGAAGTATTTTCTAGAGAACTATCAGGCATGTTGTTTAACCGACATTCTTTAATCACTGCCTTTGTTTAAAAACAGTGCTATAAAATCATTCTTAACACAAGTACTGGTGATCTACATTCCATTAGTCCATAAAACTTGATAAACTATCAATAGTTCAACTGCCATCAGCATTTTTGACTGCTTTATGATACAGATAAATTGAGTAGGCTGAGCTTTAATTCCAGTTTTATAATAATGCCCCTGGTAAACTTGATCCGGCTTTCAAATCACTGCAGCAATGCAGCTGAAAAAATTAAAACATATTTTACTGTGAAAGAGCATAAACAAATCATTTTCATTTCAAGCTACTAGCATGCATTTTATTTTTTTATGCAGGTACTCTTTCTGTATCTTTAAATATTTCACTGGTGATCTGCCTGCTAGACATCAGGAGTGAGTACAAAGTTGGGTCAGAAATCACTGTCTCTGAACTTGCATAAGGGACAGTCTAAGGGCTGCCTGCATGCTAAGGACAAATCCTTATCTTTGTGTACTTTCTATGGTGGAAGCTCTAAGCATCTTTCCTTTCTCTGGTTCTGAAAATTAACACCATTAAATATTCCCCTGAGAAAGTGCCATCCATTTCGCAGGGCACAAATGCTGGGGAAGGGGAAAGAGGTGGAATAATTCAGGAGACAATAAACTCAGCTGAGTAATGGCAGGTTGATTTACACAAAAAATTCCTAAGTCTTGTCAGCTAATACATGCTCAAACTCAAATAAAAGCCCAGTGTAGTAGGTATTGGGAAAGAAACCTTCACAATGAGCAGAACAGTCATGAAAAAATGTCTAAAGGGGTTTATTAAAAACACATTGAAGAGAATCACCTTGCTAACAACAAACAGCAAAGCCAAGAGCTGAAGGAGTGGGAGATAATATTTCTTCTAATGGGGAGTACAACAGTAGCACCCAAGGATTCCACACTGTTGAACAAGCAAACACAGGGGAGAGAGACTCAGACCCTCAAATTTAAGCTTTATACCAAAGAGAAAACAAAAGGGCAAAAGGAAGGAGTTATTACCCTTACTTTAATGCTGGAGAACTGAGGCATGGAGCATCAGTGCAGTCCAGGGGTAATGCTTTAACACCACTCTAAGCCATTAGAAATTAATAATTAAAGACATTCCAGCGAATAACTCTACAGGATCAGGACAAATGTACTCATCATTCGCATTTTTAGATGGTCTAAACTGCACCTATACTGGTGTAATATTGTGTCCACTGTTTCCTATTTGTGCAGCTAGATCTTTTATTAAAACATACCAAAAAATAACCAAAACAATAAACCAAAAAAGCACATTCCTCTTGATTTTAATTGAGAAACTGCAGAAAACATCTCCCTTCAAAAATACCACTTTAACTGGTAAGTGGGTGGTGACAGAAGGCTAATTTAAGTAAAAACAACATGAGACAACTATGTAAATGCAATGCCCATAAAAGGCCTCTTTTTTATCATTTAAAGAACTGAATCTTACTTAAAAATTTTTTTTTCTGTGCAGAAAAAAAGGTTTCTTAGAAGATCAGAAGCATATGCTTTTTTTTCTTTTCATCACTGCTTTCCATCACAGCATTATTAAGGACTTCATAAATTCAGATTAGAAATTGAGCAGCTCACTGAAGGTATGTAAGGTCAATTATTAATAATAACCTAAACCACTCAAATATTACTGACATTAAAACTTAAGAAGTAATTTCAAAGTACACCACCAAGTTGCACTGAAAGAAATCATGGTATTACAAGTTTCTTCACTTTTTCTAACTTCTGTTGTTTGGCAGAGCAGACTAGAAACACAAATCATCATTCCAGTTGCCTAGGAAGTCTTTTATTCCAAGGATTTAAAATATTAATACATGACTAAATGAAGCGAATAAAAAGCCTGTCTCGTGTATCATTCTAAAGGGGAAAATACAGGAGTTAATTCAGATGTCTATTAGAATTCATTTTAAATCATGTAGCTCCACTGAAGACAATGGACTCATGGCACTGTAAAAGCAGAGTTATGCAGCAGGCAGCTCTTCAGGCTGAGCAGCATCAAACTCCGTTAGCACAAGGATCGAAGATACGTAGCTCAATAAACACTCAGCTGGCAGCAATGATGCTGACTGACTGGAGCTCAAGGATAGTTTTCTGTGTGTAACTGGAGGCAAGGTCCTGTTCCACACCACACACAACGAACTGGGAACGTACAGAAACACCTTCTTTGTACTTCACCTTACTCATGGCTCGTAAAACTCACCCTACCCCCAGGTACTGTCAAACCCTGCATACCAAAACCTCAGAGACTCATGGTGTGAATAAAATATTCCACTCCCATAACAGATTCTGCATCATGCTTTAAACCGCACATCTCACTTTCAGCCTGCCTTAAGCTCTGCGTACTTGCATGGCCCCACTGCCTCTGTCCCTAGCTCTGGACCCTCATGCTACATAGGAATGCACGCAGTGTTTCAGAAAGGCCAGTGTTTCTGTAGGCTGGCTGCAAGTCAGCATAAATAAAATATTTTTTTATAGAAAACCCAAATGACTATTTCCTAATAGATCCCAGCACCGTATCAGTGACACCTTGTGGACTTCTTCCTCGACCTTGTCTTTTCCTCTAGAAATCCTAAAGGTGTCCAGTTCATTTTGTATCTGCCTTTCTTTGCAAACACTGTGAAAAGACAATTTCCATCGCGAAGTCTTATGAAAGTATTGACTGAAACTCATCAGTACAAAGAATACCAGTTTTCTTCAAGTTAGTTCTCATACCTTGTTTATGGAAAGGAATTTTTAAAACATCTCTAACTTTTTATAGGAGAACCACACAGTTGGCTTCTCAAAGAAAGTACTAAAAATAAAACCTACTAAAACCTGTTTTCTAAGGTCACATCAGTGCTACAAAACAACTTTCACTGTGATATTATTCCTAGGAGAGAAGGAGATTACAACACGCTTCTGGACTGAGTGTTTTTCTACTACATAATTGCAGACTGTAGCTTCCATTTCTTTCTAATACAATTTTCCACATCCAACAACCACACTACTGTCTGTGGGTGCAAAAACTTCTAACGCCCTGGAAATCTAGAAAATAAATTTGAATAAGCTGTTATTTACATTTGGGGGGAAAAACGAGGTATGTTTAACCAGTGTTTCTCCCTCCTCCTCCCTCCCACTCTACTGGCAACTCTTCATTTTCTGGGTGCTGAAATGGAACCTAGATTAGTTGCAAGTAATTTGTTTTCCCTTTTTTTCATGGAATTATCTAACTGCAATGGCTACTCTTAATAAGCAATTAAAACTTAAATTGTGTACTCTAAGGACACAGTCACATTAAAATGGAATAGAAAAACTGCCTGGTTACAAATCCTTTGTTTACAGTGCAGCTAATCATCCTGCAGAGCTGGGATAAGAAGGGTCTGCATATTCTCCTGCTATGAGAAAATAAGTTCAAGAACAAAGGGGGCTGAGTACTCCGAGTTCTTGCTGACACCAAAGAAGACTCATTCCAACAGAACACTGTCCTGAGAGCAAGAGAGTCAACTTTGAAGAATACTATCTCACCCTGGGCCACACTGTCCAACTGCAGACAAATGTGAGCTGACCTGCAAATCCCTGTGGCCCTCACACAAGAGGAGGTTTGACTGTGAGTCCAATCTAACTCTGCTTAGACAGTAAAAGACTTGGGGGATTTTTGTTGCTGTCCAAGCAAGAGATCCATTTCTGGATGACCCTGATGTTGAGAAGATGGTGTCTTGAAGGATGTGTCTAAGATGTCTCATTGCAATCCCAGAAGTCAAATTCCCTGTGACATTCTTTTCATGCGCATTCTGTGGGCCTGGATGCACAAATGACTGGCAGATGCTCCATGTAAAAATTATCTCTCATGTGGGAGGAAGAATTCCACAAGTGTGGATTAAAAATAGTTCATAAGAATATAAGAAAGTCATTGTACATGAACAGGGGGCTATTTATTCTAATTTACTTTCTCACAGGACCAGATGCTACAGGTGCAAAAATAATCTTAGTTCTGGCATTTGGTATCTCTGCAAACATTATCCATTCCCTTGTGCTTGAGCTGTAATCATCTTTCATTATATAATCACAACTCTTTTTCCCAAAGAACTCCAGCCTCAGTTATGGCTCAGAGTGAAACCTGGTCAGTTAAGCACCCACCAGGTATTATTTTGTTTAATTCTTATTGCTCCTTATAATGCACACGAACACATCAAAGTATTTATTGCATGCTATTCAACCCTTAGTTTAAAAACAGATTAATGCTGGATGGACTTTTCCACGTCTCTCATCCTGAGGCCCTGGTTATGTCAGGAAAATGAAGTAAAAACCAACAAACTATCCATGTGAGATGTTTTTCCTGGAACTCTAGAAGATTTTCTTTTATTTTTTTGGCTTAATTGTAGTTTGCTCCTTGCCAGCTGGAGGAGAGAAAGCCTGACCTCTGGTGCCAGAGCTTCTGGCCCGCTTACAGCGGTCCCACTGTTTTCTGTTCACACACCGTGTTCCAACCCGACCCGTCTTGCTTTGAACCTGCTCGTGTCTCTGTGAGCCCCAGGGCTCAGTGATGCTCCCCTGGCCAGACAGTCCCAGCAGTACCCAGAGCTGTGATAAGGAATTTCTATCACTTTGTGTGTGGGAAACACACCTGCATTCAGCATGGAGAGCAGATGGACATCAGCAGCAGGCAACAAGGATCGCTGTATCACATCCACCAGTCCTGCTCCACTAAAATACCATCTCTCAGTGCACTGGGAAAGTATCAGTGCCCCTCCTCTTCCTCCCAACCACTTCACTGATGGTCAATCTCACACAGCTCAAGCACCACCAATTTGGCTCTACACAAACAAAACCTGTTGCTGCTGCATCATGAATTGCAGACTGAAAGGAGAACTCAAAAATCAGTAATTTCCCAACAAAAATTCTGTTTCATCACATTTGCAAGTCCTGAGATAAATGCAATATTCCCATAAAACATAGCTGACACCTTTCCCACATCTAGATTTGGGTCCCTGCAATGATGCACTTGGATCTAGGCATGTTTAGAAGACAATTCCACAGGAGTGTGTCACAGTGCTGCTTTCTCCCCTGGCAATCTCCATTATGCCATCAAACTGTGCAGGCAACTTCTGCAGCACCTCTGCACTTTATGTGAAAGCAGCTCCTTCTAGTAAGATATACTGGTTTCTAGAAGCAAACGCCACGATAAATTAAACAACAAAGAAACCTATTAATTTCATTTCCACCGCCCCTGTGCATTTCACAAGACTAAGATTCACTCGGCACTCCTCCCTGATGTCATCTCAAGGTAAGAAAAAGCACAATTCTTCCTGAATCTAAGAAATAATAAATGATTCATAAGATTTATGGTAATATCTTTTATAAAAAAAACCCAAATTGCATAGTATGGGTAATTACAGGAGGCTTTACCTTACAAAGTTACAGTATTTTGCTAGTCACCCATGGTATCTAAAGCACAGAAACGGCCAAAAGGCTACTTTTGTGCATTTGTCTTATAATTCTTCTTCAGTAAAAAGTGTCCTTCATTTACTGGCATGATGTCCTATAACTGTTTTGCTTTCCTCCTCTTTTAAAAAAGAACAGATGAATTAAGAAACATCTGCTGTCCATATGACGATTGATTCCTGCCTAAATTCGGTGTTTGGTTCATGACTCCGAGATAATCGAGATCTTTATTTGTCAAATCTTATGCCTTCTTTGTGATATTTTGTTCAAACTTAAAACAAGCAAATAATCAGGGAACCAATTTCAGAGGGATTTTTGTAGGGCAAGTGAGACCAGTTTACCGTTTCAGAGTACACATCACAGTCATGTTCACAGTTAAGACTTGTCTGTGAGCCCTCCAGCAAGGGAGACGAGAAAGAAAATGTACCCATCTCCAGATCCTGCTGCCTGTAATTCCACCTTTCCTCACAGCTTCTGCTGGCAGCTGTGCTGCACATACCTGGGCTATGGTGACTTTCCCCTCCTGGAAAGTCATGGAGGTGCCTGGTTGACGGCAAGTGGACACGGAATGCTGGGATCCCTCTCCAGTCAGCAGCCACAGACCCCTGCAGGGAGAGCTTCAAACCTCCTCATTCAACTCCCTGTGTGCTTTTGAAGATGTCCTGAATTATCCAACAGAAATGCCCATTTCCCCTGCTAAAAGGAAGGGAATTCTAATCAACAACCTGAAACTTGCGCTGTAACTTTCAGAGGGTTCCTGTTATTATGTCACAGGTAAGCCCACAGTGAGGCCATAAAAGAAAAAGGGCTTTGGGATTTGTTGTGCTCCCTCCCGACTGCGCTAGGTCTAGAAACAGAGAAATAACACGGCACATAAGGAGCAAGGGGAGACAGGTGAGAAAGAAGCTTTCCAGAAGGGCTGGGAGCATGCTATTTTCAAGAATACCATAACACACAATTTGATTTCAAACACATTAAACTTGTGGCATAGAAGAAAATTAACTGGCAGGAAAGGTAAAAGGGCAATACCTGTAAATAAAAAAAAAGAAGCGGGTGTCAAGGCCAGAAAATGTGTTGTGCAGAGCAAGAAGAAAAAAACTGCCTTTTGGACAGTTTGTTTAGACTAAAGAGAATAAAAACAAACCCTGAAGAGATCAAAGGGAAAAAATGAAGTTTAGTGAGAGAAAACACAAAGATCTAGAAGAGAAAAGGTACAGCAGAGTCAGGCAGCTATTTGGTGAGATCTTACACTTTCTGTGGATCAAAGGGTGGGCTTCAGAAGAGAGAGCTTCTAAGGCAGATTGCAGAGCAGAACAGCACAAACGTTGGCGAATGGAGAACACAGTTACACAGGGCAGAAAGTGAAAAGAAACAGCTCAAAACGAGGGCTCGAACAAGCACAGGGAATTCTTCTGGGTGCAGCAGGATAGTGCAAAGAGCTGGAAAGCTCTTGCTAGTGCCGATCTTGCTAGATCGTGTCAATTTAATCTTAAGAAAATGTGAGACCATCATGAGCTCTGGGGGTAAGACTTTTAATGTGCTTGTTCTCTTTAAGAAGCAAGAGACTTCCTGCACTCAGATCTCACTCCGCTTATCAAAATGCAAACTGGGCTAGCAATGTCTCAAATATAAACACAGAGGTTCTCCCCTCGTGTTCATGAATGCCTCATTTTTCTCAGCTATATTTGTTGGTTTAATACCACTTACTATCTCTGCAGTTATTTTAAGAATGACTTGCAAATTTAAAACTTAAAAAAATGCAAATCCACACTACAAAATGTTTTTTCAGCTAGAATAACCAAAGCCATCAAAGGGCAAGCAGATAAATTCCACTTCTAAGGTCAGTTTCTACAACTGTGTCATTTGTTGCCAAGAACTGGGCCAAACCAGTACAACGGTAACTTGAAAAGTCATGTTCCACGTGTAATTCCTCATTACCTCGTGCCGTGTTTTAATTTTCAAATTATAATTGAAACTGTGACTTTTTTTATAGTTCTAACTTCTAGCCTGAATCTTACATTCTTTCTACTAGCTCATGTTCAAATACAGTAGTCCTCCACACCAGCCCTCTTCAAATTTGGTTTTCTTATTTTTTAGAGTGATTAGTTATTATGAGATTATTTATTATCATGGAGTATTCATTAGAATCACATTACATCAACTACCACTGTTATTAGCCCCTTACAGCAGTGCTTAAACAAGCACCAATGCCTCCTTCATCAGCATTCAGTTTTAATGAAGACTTCCACCTCATTATGTTCTTTTAAAGTAACATGGTATAGCAATTTATAAGATTACAGAAGAGAATTGTGTACATTTTTCTTCTCTTCACAACTTTTGCAGCCTTCTGCACTAAAATGGATTAAAGCCCAATAAACTAACTACGGAAGGCTTCAGACTGCAAGACATACATATATTTTTCCATTATTATCGAGTAAATGATTTTTAAGTGTAATCCAGTAAAAGCATATTATAAGTGTAATTTAGGCTGGAAATAACTTATAATTGCCAGCATGATCTTCTTACACTGCTTTTTCACCAGACTGGTGTTTTGCTAAGATGTGCAAGTATAGAAACCCGTGTTTAGATAATAATGAACTGAGAAGGAAAACTGCAAATCATTAAACCAAGGTAATTTAGGAATTCGTGTAAAATGTCCTTGGAAGCGCGGTACTCTTCTGTTCTTGAGCTGCAGAGAGCAAGAGGCAATGGGGATTTGCTGCAGGAGGGCAGTGATACCCTGCTTTCTGTGCAGTCTGAGTTGGTACCTTGTGGCCTTTAGAACAACCAAAGCCCCACTTTAAAGACCCTGTACGTACCCAGAGCAGGAGCCAGCCCTGTCCAAGCACTTTACAGCCCAAGCGTGAAACATACGCGAAGCAAACAAAGTACTGAAGCAAATTCTCCAGTGACACATCCCAGATCACTCCCAAAGGCAAGCAAAAACAAGGCCCTTTATGCTATTTTGTTCCCATCTCTGTGACTCCTATTCAGTGTTCCACTAGAGAAGTGCGGGTTTGACTTCCCCTGGAGTCACTGGCAAGTCCACCAATACACACGATGTTCTTCATGCCTAAGTGTCTTTAGCGTTCTGTCTCGTGTGAACTCTGGGGTTACACACCTTTCCCTGTTGAATCACCATTAAATGAAAGGATCAAAATATCCCTGTTGTTATAAACTAAGCAAACCAACCTATTGTAATTGTGATTTTTTTTTTTTTCCAAATCATGTATTTCCTGATCTCTTGTTATTTCTTGGTGATTCCCTTTAAAACTATGTGAATTACAGTTTAATGGAAGAAGCTGCTCTATCCATAAATGATACAGCCAAGGCCATGAGGAAGGAGTCCCTTTGCCCATCACAGTCTCTTTACAGCTAAATTTCCAGAGGGCAAACCTCACTATACAACATTAATTGTTCTTGTTTCACACCTCATCTACACTGAATTGCAAAGGCCCGTGAAATAAGATCCTTACAGCTTTGTTATAGAATAAAAGAAACCAAATTGTTACATGAGTTCCTTGACCCCTCACTTTGGCAAACTTATTGATGTCCCTTGTCCATTTTCCTTTGCTCAGCTCAGTCATTAAGAATTAGATGCACCTCAGCAGGAAATACACTTGCACAGTTCCTGACAAGACATTTGGTCTGGACGGTGCTCTGGCACAAGTGCTGCCGTCTTTGTTAGCTGTTCAAGAACTATCTGTTGTCTCTGAGAGACTCCTTCATCCTCTTGTCTCTGAATCCAACATTTTGAAAAATCTTTCTTAATTTCCCTGACCACAGCTGTTATCAGTAAGGGCTGTTACTTCTGATTTATCTGTCCTTTTTTTCTCAGCAGTTCTATCTAACATCAAACTTGTTGCCCTAGAAGCTTACATGTGTCTGAGGGATTTGCAGAGAAAATACAACCTTACCTATTTTTCATTACTTCAGAAGAACTAAGAACTTCCAAATTATTTTCCAGGCAACTAAACTACTCTCACCCTACAACAGAATAGACAATGCTAAAGTAAAATTGAATATAGTATTGCATACAGACATAATTTTAAAAATAATTAAAAGAACAGCTTCGTTTCTTTTGAGCAGTAACATCATCAGCCTGACATAGAACTCCCATGCCACCTGTGTTAGAAGTTGCTAATAAGAGTGTTCAGTGAAATACGTGGTACTCAGTCAGGATGAGGCATGCTATGATCAGACAACTTCACGGGAAGAACAGCCACTGCTTCAAACAGAGCAGTTGTTTCTGTGCTGAAGAATTTTATGTGTCTAGTTCATAACTCTGAAGCTAAAATTGCATATGGCTTTGCATTATTAGACCAAAAGGGAATAATATGAAAGTGCATTCCAGAATATGCAATAGCAGAGCAAATGTGCAATGTGAAACTAACAGCCATAGCTTGCAGCAAGTTAAATCCAGAAGCATCTGTCAAAAGCCATATAAAGTAAGATTCAGATGGCAACAGAGGAAATAAATCAACAGAATGCTAAAAAGGAAATTAAGCAAAGAAGCCTCTGAAAGATCTCTGCAAGAGACCATTTACAAAGCATGAGCCAGATGAAAGTTGTTGGAAGTAGAAATAACTATAATAGAAGCAAAACCATCCAGCTTCTTCCTCCTCCGAATTCCAACTTATACAACTCTCCATAACTGGCTTTACTTTAATTTAGTGGTAACAGAAAAGCTGATGATTAACCTACGGAGAGCACGAAAACCTTTGTCTTAAAAAAAGTTCTCCTCTATTCCTTGT
Organism: Eulacestoma nigropectus; assembly: GCA_013397775.1. NCBI lineage: Eukaryota > Metazoa > Chordata > Aves > Passeriformes > Eulacestoma > Eulacestoma nigropectus. Next base: position 1,384,809 of record VZTE01002686.1, read on the forward strand.
AGCATAATTAGTTTTCAGCTGCAGAGACTATGCACAAAAGGTCACCTGAACATGGCAGCAGCACAGGGAAGTACTGGCAAAACAACTGTCTGGAGGAGTGCTTGTTCTAGGATGCTCCTTAGGTGAAGGTTGAAAACTCAACGGAGAGCTGCAACAATAAACACGTTACACAGAATAAAGCACCAGTTTTGACTGTTCTCTGCAGAAGAGGAGTAGTGCTCTGCAAGCAGAACAAAGACAGAAACAAAGGCTGTAAGGCACAATTTTCTAATGACATGAGTAGGGAATGATCATAATTTTATCTACAAAGCCTTTTGAAAAGTCAGTTCTGAAGAGAGGAAGATTTAATGGAATGGGTTAGTGTCGGTTTGATACAGTGACCCAGCAGAACATTGTCCATAACCCTTCTGGTGCTACTGCTTCTCTCTACAGCCAGAGAACGTTCTTTAGGAAAACTCATTCTTCTTAGTCCAAAGAAAGAGAAATTCCAAGTTCCCCTTCAGTTATATCCCCATATTTGCATTTTTGTAGCAGCACCATACTGCATGCTTACGTTCAATTTAGCACTCCCAAGATCCTGCTTCTCTAATACTGTTTCTTAGTCAGCATTCCCATGTTTTATGTTTTTCATTGTTGGCTTTTAGAGAGTGAGAACCTCTTTGTATTCATCTTGATTACATTCTACTCTGCTAACATCTGCCTCTCTGTTAACTGCTGGACTTCCTACAGCCTTTTATGTCCAACTTCACAAATGTCAGCAAGCCCTCCTAGATTCATTTTTGTCAACAAATATGATTGCTGCAGTCTTCATCCTTTCTCCGTTTGCTTTATTTTCTCCAGACAATTTTCTTGCTGAGTTTTTTAACTAATGCACACATTGCTTCAAAACCCCGTGAAAGAAATGTAAACCACTGAATTTTTATCTATTTGATTTCCTGTTTTCACTAATTTGCTTTGTGAAAACATTCAGATAAGCAGGGGGGCACAAAAGCAGATTTCATTAAGTGAACTCTATCTCAATCAGAGTGTACTCCAACACTGAGGCAGGTAAATGCTACACAGCACGTCTTGAAATGTATTTTTACATCCACTTTATCAGTAATTTGAGGTCTCTTTTTCACCCCACCTTGAAAAATGGAGAGGTTATTTTACAAGCTGTATACACTTGTGACCACAGACCATCAAACCAGTCTGTTGGGCACGTGCCTTCTTCCATTCTTCTGTACTTCCTGATGTTCTTTCTTAACACAGAACTCAACTGCCAGCAATTTCAAATTCCTTTTGCTAGTTCTTTATGAGTTTTGCTATCTGGTACTGCTGCCTTTATACATTAAAACTACAAAAGGCAGTGCAGCAACAAAGTCATACCTGCCTAAAGCAAGTCACTGACTAGCCAGGCTCGCTCCTGGAGGTTTAGCCAAGGCTTGGAAAAGGTACTTACTTAAGAGAAGTCTCTTTCTCAGAAAAACTCCCTGCAAACATGGTCTTCATGCAGGCAATTAAAAAAAAAAAGCAAAAGGTACTACAAAGATCATCACACCAGTCTGTGGGCTTCTGGAGGAAAGAAAAGTTGCATCTTTATGGAGGAAAGTGAAGTTATCAGAATAAAGGAAAGAAAAGAATAACATTTTACTTTTACTGCACCACCCTTTGGTATGTAAAAAAATTACTATGGACAAGAGAAACAAAAGGTTTCAAAAAGGAAGCGATTAAAGATTGAATTTAAGCTTCAGAAATTTGTACTGCCTTCTATCTCCTTAATGAACTGTATTTTCCTCTTTTACCTAAGTGAAGCATATGAAGTGCCCAGTGACAGCTGGCTGGACCAGAGTCCACAGAAGTGCAGCCTGGGCTGTATAAAGCACTGGGCTGAAAACACCTCGACCCACTGCAGTACGTAGCACAGCACAGCAATATTCTTTGAGCCATACCCTGCTGTCTGGGAAATTAATAAACATAGGGATCAAAAGTGCAGAGGCTGTTCTTTACTCCTACTGCAAACTGCTCAAGGGAATTCATTCCTGGTACTTAACAATGTTAAGCAGCCTCCCCAACCAATCACAGCAAAAATATGGGCTGCAATGTGAAGATTCATTATCTTCACTTTCACTCCCTGGATAAGTGCATATTTAACACAATTTGCACTATTTCCTTACAACGAATCATACCTAGAGTTCTTTTCACAAAGCAATTCTTTCAAACGTTAGGAAAACTTTAGAAGTGCAAATTTAGATCTCCCACTTCTAGAAGCTTTTCTTAGGTTCTTTTCATTTGTCTAGTAGTTAGCTTTCCAAAGACATGAATCTGACTAGGATACTGAATTCTATTTTAAAAGCAATTTAAAATTTAAAAATCTCAAAGCCTTTTGTATCAAACAGCTTTACACCTCCTAACAACAAAGGGGTTTAACATTAGAAATGTGGAGCCCAAATGCTGATGTTCATATATGGCTCAAAAACATAATGTTTACCACACATTTTGAAAGTTGAGCTTGGTGAAAAACCTCAAGAAACAAGAGCTCATAGGAAAAAATTACCGAAATTGTTTTGTTCAGATTAGATTATATGCAATGTTGGGCAATTTTACAGCATTTTTAACATTTTAAGAATTGATAATCTTGTCATACTAGCTGTTCTTCTGGCATCAGTCCACCTAGAGCAGAAGAAAACAGTCTCTTCACTTCCACTTACATAACCAAAGGAGGGTGGCGAGGCCCTGGCACAGGCTGCCCAGAGGAGCTGTGGCTGCCCCATCCCAGAAGTGTCCAAGGCCAGGCTGGACAGGGCTTGGAGCAGCCTGGGATAGCAGAAGGTGTCTCTGCTCAGGGCAAGGAGGTGGGACAAGATAATCTTTGAGGTCTCTTCCAACCCAAAGCATCCTAGGATGCTGTGCTAACAAGGCCACTGCAGACCCAGGAGCCTCTCTGGAGCCCAGCGAGGGGTGCAGGGGACAGAGCTGGGAAGGACGGGCAGAGAGCCAGGACACAGAATGAGGGGCCCCCTTAGCCAAGTGTCATGGGTTGAAACTGAGATGACTGACAAGCTTTTAAGCCAATGCGCTTTTGCGATTTTTGCATATTTAAACCCCGTGCAAGGGCGGGAAGTGCCTCTTGTTCCCGGTCTCCTGAGGGAGAAGGGGGGGCCTTGGAGCCTCCGGGCCCGGCTCGGGCTCCTGCCTGCCCCCCCCACACCCCTCTCCCTTCCCTCAGGAGCTGTGAAGGATGTCCACGGCATAGCAGAAGGAAACCCTTTTCCCTAAGCATAAGAAAGAGACTTTTAAGGACTGCAACAATGACCAAAATTGTTACCCTTTGGGCGAGGTGGTAAAGGAGGGGGGAGTGCTGGAGGGAGAAGAGGGAGGGGGGAAGGGGTTTTTTGCTTGCAGAGTGCTGGAGGGAAGAGGGGTTTGCTTTAACTTCTTATTATTTCTTGTTACTTTTAACTCTGTTAGTAATAAACTTCTTTATATTCTTTAAAGTTTTAGGCCTGCTTTGCGTTTCTTCTAATCCTTTTCTCTCAGAGTGAAATAGATGTGATCAAACCACTACACCAAGGCAGTGGCTGCTCACTTGTACAGGCTCTCACATCAGCCCAATGGCTTCAGGCAACTGAGCACAGCCAGACTGAGCAGCTTTTCTGGAGCCCTGCCCCTGTGTCTGGACATCGATCTATCCGAGTCCCCAGCCAGTTCATCCCTTCTCTTCCAGGAATTATGACAGATAAAATTCTTTATACAACTACCTCCTAACAGCACAACAGAAACTCAACAAAGCAGCAACATGCTACAGTTGACAGGGTCTTGAGCTTCCTATTAAGAGAAGTGGCACTTGCGAATCATCACATCTAAACCTCTTGTAGTTTACAAACTTCAACATAAATGTTATGACACACTTCCAGTTCTAGGCACTGCTTTCTGGCTGTTTTGCTACTTAAGTCTCCTGCTACAGATAAGAACATCAGAAAGCAGTGGTTCAGTCAAAATCACTCTTACTGTTATTTGAACTCTTATAATTTTCCTTTAGGTTCTTTTCAGACAAGAATGCAAAATGAAGAAAAATTACTAGAATCAAGCAGAATCATGTGGTTACTTATTAACAAGCATACCAGAAACACGTCCTCGAAAGCACATACTTCCATGGTTGGGCTAGGGCAGTTACCAAATTGAAAAGTACTCAAAGTACAATGGAATTTCAAGACAGTATCTGGAAGTGTAGAGCTTTTACAGATTCTCTGACTTAACTTCTATTTAATTTGCACCATGATTTCCCAGAGATATATTCTAACACAAAACCAGGACTGATTTATACTGGTTTGAATGTAGCTTTTATTCATTTACTGATAAATTGAATTTCAGAGTTTTACACAAAAGCCACAGAACAGTATCAAGTGAAACACGTCTTTGGATTTTCTCAAACTGTTATAACAACTTGAAGTGCCAGTGCCCTACAAAGAAACATTTACTCCAACAGTTAATGGAAGACTGAAATCAATATTTAGGGTAATTTTTCCTTTTTAAATTAGCGAAAGCCTGCAACATCAGTTACTTCTTGCTGGCACAAGCTTTCAGTGGCAATTGTAGCAGGTCTCACCAGGGCTGATTTCAATCCTGCACAGGTGTGTACATTTAAAGCAGAGAAGCAGCAGGAAAGAACCTGTGCTCACACATGGCAGATGACAGACAAGCAGTACCAGTAGGCAATCTGAAATAAAGCTGATGCCAACAGCCTGCTTTACTAGAATTATCCTAACACCCTGCACAGATTTGTATCGAAACCCTTAGCTTACACAGAATTAAGCTGGATGTGCCTAATCCCACGCATCCCCTTCCATAAAATGCTATGAAGCCATACTCCTCACCCAGGAATCGTTTCCTCCTTTGCTCGATAGCCTTTTCCTTCCATGTTCCCATGTAATTCAATGACAAAAAGGCACAACATAACTATCTTTTTCCAAATGTGGAATGAAGTAATGGCTACATTAAATGAGAAAGTAAAGATGCAAAAGTTATCTCAGCATTCCATTGTTTGCAGTTCCTTAAAATAGCTTTTTCAATTTTGAACACTGATGAGGGACATTTGAACATTGATACCATCTGGCTGAGATCAAGTGGCTATCATATACATGCATATAGACAGATAGATATAGATAGATATAAAATGCACTGCATAAGTAAGACAACAGTGACAAACTGGTCCCTGACCATGCAGAGCAAAATCTGGTGAGGCCATGGAGTGCCTAAATGAGTATTTGCACTGTAAGATTGCCTCAGCTGTACTGTGTACCAAGGGCCATCCACTGCTGGCATGAAGTGTTCTCAGACCCTTAAGCTCATTGCTCCCAATTCCTAAGCACTGACAAAGGACTGATCAGGCAAAACCAAAAATCTATAAAATACAGTATTTCTCTGACTTCTCTGAGGCATGTAACCTGGACGGGTCTCACAGGTTTTTTTCAGGACAATTGGGAAAGACACCGGAAAGCAAGTGGAGCAGGAATTTCCTAGAGCAGGCAGGACACCTGGCCTGAAGCAGCTGCAAAGCCTTATAGAGACAGCACATGAGGGAGGACAGGAAGAGGCCATCCTGTGTTTTTCAACTTCTGCTTTTCTGGTGCTCTTTCTCTTCTGCCTGTGCAAATTACATCATACAATCTGTACTACAGTTTAATGTAATCCCTTAAACTTGGCTCTTGAGAATAGGGGGGAAAATGCTAACTGCTAAGAAATAACACATAAAAATTCCATAGTCATATCATTTATTGGCAGAAGAGGGATTTGAATTTGGAACTCCCACAATGTTAATAAATGCCACCACACAACCAGCCTATGAATTAGTTTGAGACAAGCTTATCCCAATTTTTCCTGCTGGAGCTGTCCCACTGTGTAATTTGAATAATAATTAGAGCAGAATTTGAACAATGGTTTGCCATCAGGGGAGCCCCAAAACCACAACTTCTAAGTCCACCTCTATCCTTACCAGCTGAGAAACCTTTCATCTCTCACAGCTGTATTTTTACACAATGCCTGATGTTTAATGAAATAGAATTCCTGATAAAGCCAGTTAAACCAGAATTCATAACCAGATCTGACACACAACCTTTATTTCTCTAGGGACCTGAAATATCCAGCACAACCTTTCTTTTGATGCCTAATACCATTTGCAACAGTTCGATTAAATGAGGCAGAAACTAGACACGTGACTGATTCAAAGTTTACAGGCTATATTTCAGCAAGATCTCACACAAAATTTATTTTAACAAGCTAATTAATTTATTTTAACAAAATTTTAAAAAAATAAATTTTAAAATTTATTTTAACAAGCTAATTAATTTCCACTAAATCAATTATTACAAAAAATTTTTTTTGCTTATTTTCAATCGGCAAATGCATAGATTATTGAGCAAAGGAATCAACTTACTGTAACAGACAACCCAGGGAATCTATCATGATGTAAGGGGAAGCTAGAAATGGCTTAGAACTTGTTCTCTGCTGAAAAATAAAGTAACTTTGAGTAGAAATTGCTATATGAAAATAGAGAACAGACAGACTGAAAACCACTGTTGCTTGGGCCAATGCAAATGGACTTTGTTTTCCCTTCCAATCTATATATTCCAACTTCCAGTTATTATCTCTCTGGATGTTTAGAGATGCTTATCAGATCTAAACACTCTAATTATATGATATTACAGTAATACCTTATTAATGTGTAATATACTGCTGGTAATTAATATACATACCTTTAAATGTATGAAATCTAAACACCCCTGTATGCTTAGAGCTGTTAATTAGAGCTAACTAAATACACTGGGCAATGCCCTAAGTAGCCACAGAGCAAAACAATTCCTGCATGATGCAAAAGCAATTGTGATAAAATGCTAAATCTCTTTCCTAAAGCCCAAATAGGGAAAGTTAAAACACTGAAACCAAAACATAGCCATAAAAGCCTCTACAGGAGAGAACACAAGGCTGAAAAAGCCTCACAGCAGTGATTCAGTCTCTGCTTTCAAGACACCTGGCTAGGAACCCCCTGATATTACTGAACTATTAAGATCTAACACACTGCTAAGGAGCACTGGAGCTGTCTTTCCCTTGTCATCTCCAGCACAGAGCCGCCACCACCACTCTTTATGGAAGGACATGCTCGTGCTGGGCTGGCTTTTCTGAGTGAGAGAAGAGCTGGACCATTTTGCACATCCCTTGGTGGTTCTGCACACAAACACTGCAGTGCTGCAGCCTGTCAGGTGACCGCGTGCCAGCACTGGAAGGGTACTGGAGCAGAGCCGGGCGACTGAGCGATCTTGTGATGGCAGCACTACAAACATCGCAGGAGTCCCGGGGTTTGCTCCTGTTTGCTGCCGAGGGCACTCAGAGCGCACACTGAGAATTGTTGGACATTTAATTCCTGGCTGGCCTCAGGTTCAGACACTGGAGACACCTCTGTGCTACCCTGCCATCAGATCTGCAGCCAGAGTGAATGTGGATTCTGCCTCCAGTACAACCCTGTCTGCAATTAGTTACGATAGGCTCCAATATCACATCTGCTCCCCAGGCAATTCCCTTCCTCTATTCATCTTGCCGGCTCTCCTCTATCTTTTGTTTGTTTCTTTGAAGTGTTCTCTGGCATTTTTCTCTGATGGAAAAAATAATTACCACATTTACCACAGTTTTATGAGCAATTCTGGTTATTTAATCTTAACAGAGCTGTGGGGCTTCATAAAGTCTATCAGCTGTGGTCAGGTTCTTCAAAGGCAAAAAAGCCTTTAGAAATGAAAACATCATTTGAATATATGCCCTACCTTGTAATTAAAGACTTTCTGAATGTAGAAGAATAGCTGGGACTCTGATCACGGCTGTCGCAGAATGCCTATGAAACACTGCTGGGAGAGTTTCTGGATCATGCATCTCTGAAAGCTTTCTCAGCAAGCGGGATGTAAAAACTCCTGAGATGAGTCCACGTGTCCATGAACACATTTAATTCTTCCTCTGAACTTGTCCATCTAGTTCAGTGCTCAGATCACTTCCTTCAGTTTGTCCAAGACAGTAAAAATGAGCTAATCCAAAAACCTCTATAAATGTGAACATTTCTTTCTGGATGGGCTGACAAAACTCTCTTTCTAGCTCAGTCAAGTGAAAGACAACAGTGTCTGATCATAGTTGCCAGTGGTGTTGATTTTTCAGAAAAAAGACTCTGCCAAAGCAAAAATGAGATACTGAATTTGAAGACCACATCTGTTTTATCAAACTATCCATCCTATACGGACTAAGAATAAAGCTGAGCTATAAGCATACCCTAATCATGTTATTTATTTCTGAGAACACAATCTGAGTATTTGGACTGTTCCTCCTAGAAATTCCACCTTTTTTCCTCCTTGATGTTTGTGTGCAGAAAAAATGAGGGAAAATTGATAGATTTCAGGAAGCTAAGTGATAGGCACAATTGTTTTTCATTAAATGCCTTGTTTTAGTCTTCAGTTTTCAGGGGAAAAAACCCTTCAGAAACCTCTCCTTGACATGATTTTGAGATCTGAACCTGACCTATGGCTTAACACCAGACAGTAATACCAGCACAAGTAACATAGATACTACGGTAAATACTTTACCTCAGGGTGATTATACTGGAAGCATCTTCTGGTATTTCTTTTTTGTGCAAAACCTGGTTTATAATGGCACTTGTAGGGACTTTATTCCATATTCACACAGCTGTCTGCTACATCTGTTGATATGGGGTTTTGTGTGTGTGTTGGGGTTTTTTCCCCTCGTGGTTACCACCTAGTATTTTCCTCCATATATTTTATATAAATTCTAATAGATAGTTCTTTGTGCAGATCATTCCTGAAAATATTTTTTTATTCTTACATAATGTCTTTGAAGATAAATGTCATTATTATCTTTTGTCTGATAGTTGGCATTTTGTCACTCAGTCTTAAATGAAGTCTGTGGGCTAAGTTGTTTCCTCTGCTTCCACACTTCTGACATTGTTAGATTGGACTGTGAGCTGTAGGTACAAAATAATTCACTGAGATGTTCTGCTCACTTGTCCAAGTCAAAGGATGTCAGCTGAAAAGCTGCTCTGCACATGGCTTGACACAGCCCGTTTTTCCTTAGCAATATCAAGCTGTGTCATCTGAGCCACAATAAAGCTTCCAGTAAAGATAAAATCCCTTAGTCTGTGTTGTATTGCAAAGATCTTACTTCTTTTCTGCTTGCTGATCTAAACTGCAGCCACAGAAACTGGCTTTTTTGGCATGGCCATCCCTCAACGGTGATGAAAGTAAAATTCTGAGGTTCTGTACTTGGGAAAACGCTGAGAAGTGGGTCTCACTGTACATTTCCTGCTTTCCTGTGTTTATTATCCTTCCCTTTTTGTATCATTTGGCTGCAGTATAATTGTGTGACCCTTAAAGTGAGCAAACTGCTGTTGCTATCAGTGTAAGCTCACCTTCCTATATTTAGGTTCTCTTACCATCTGACGCTCTATTGCAGCTGTTTGTGGATCCTCATGGGTTTAGATGTCCTGTTTCTTCTGCTTCTATTTGATGCAATTTTAAGGCTCACTGTATTTCCTTCTTCCGCAGTATTTCTTCATATTCGGTAGGTCTTAATCTAACGTCTGAGAAACTATGAATAAATTCCAGTTTATTTAGCAGTTTTTACCAGGTGTAAATCTGTTGCTTTACTACCTTGCCATACTTTCCCTAAATATAACCTTCACTGTAAGTGCTTACAACCAGCACATCACCACCTGTAAGGACAGTAGAAGGGAGAGGGAAATTACTGTCTGGTATAGTTGTATAGAGAGGAGAGCATTGGCTTTGCCCTTTCATCTTATGACTCGCACGAATGTTTCACTAAGCAAATGGCTGCTTGTATTGCTGGGTTTAGTCCCTTCAAGATCCAAAAAACGCCAGTGCTTTCAACAAGAAATGGATTGATGTCAGGTCTATTTTCAAGATGCAATTTTGTGCTTATTGGTTCTGTTTGTCTGGGTTTTTCAACTGCTTATCAATCCCAGCAAACATACCACAGGCAATGAGGAGGATGACTGCTAATTCCTCATTGCCAAGAGATCTGGTGTTTCCAGAGTCAATGGCTGAACGCCTCACTAACACAGGGCACCGACAATATGCTGTCTTAAAACACTTACAGGCTCAACAAAATTGATTTGACCCACTGCTTGAGACCTGAAGGACAGTGCAATTCACTCAACTCAGAGGAGGCTATTTACAGAAAATGTGATAACAACTTCTCTTGCTGAACCCATAAAAACTCCTGTACTCAGGGCAGTGACCAAATGACAGTAGGACTGTGTCTTTGGGCACTCTGGTGCCAAAGTAATGTCCCTGTAATGCTGATATCATCAGCAGCGTAGTTGCTAAATAAATAAATAGTTGTTAAATAAATAAATGTGTAAAGGAAATGAAGAAGCAGTGATAAACAGGAGCTAACCTTTGTACTTGTGAAGGCAAGCTATAGACATGGAAACTACGCTCCCCCAGAGGTCTCTGCATCCACATAAGATGGGGGGCTGACACTTCTGTCAGAGGTTTCCCCCACTAGAAGATGCACAGTCAGTCTCTGGCTTGACATGGGCCTTACAGAAGCTCTGCTGAGTTCTGTTGGTTTGCCCGGATCAAACTCGGGCAGACACTGAGATGGCACTTTGGGCACAGAGCGCCAGGCCATACTGATAACAGAAGTACACTACAACCTTCAAGGATGCACATGGATAATTTTAAAGAGATCTTTTAAGACCGGCCCCTGGTAACACCCTTTGCCACAAAGGCTGATTTATATTCCTGTGGAAGAGAATGGATCTGAGTGACTTCATTTGGGCAAGAACAGTTCCTGTGTTATTCACACACTGGTACACTCGTGTCCTGTTCTGCTATTTCTCTTCCTCTTTTTCCCCAATTACAAAGAAATAAACAGAGTGGGAGTTGGACAACGTATGTCATGTTGTGCTTTCAAACCAATAAGCATTACACTTTAAACTGCTTCACACTGCTTAGGCACATCCTCTAGGACTGGTTTCATAAAGAAATTGTGAATTTCATCAGTGCAGAAATTGTAATGCTTCCAAAACCCTTAACAGTCTCAAATTCCCATTTAATTTCAATGACAGGCATAAATTTATCTTTTCTCTGCCTCCTACAAGATACTGCAGGCATATTCAAAACCTAAACAAAAGCAAAAATCATATTCACCTACATGTTGCCTACTTGAAATGCTGAATCAGTCTGTCCACCCCTCTCCAATTCCTCTTCCAAGAGCCAGGAAGTGACTGGAGATGAGATTTCCTAGTTTGTGAGGTGATTTGATATATTAACAAACAACTCAACACTGAGAGCTTGGCAAAGCCCCACACTTAAACCCTGGCAGGCCAAGGCTTGCTCTGTGAATCCTGGAAGAAGAGTGGCAAAAAGCTGAAAGGGCCTCAGGAACATAAATCAGCAGGGAAGTGGAAATGCAAGGCTGAGTATGAAAACAGGCAAGAGAACTGAACTCAGGAGGTAAAAAGGTGAAGATTATCTATGCATAACCTGAAGACTCTAAGTCTGCTCCAAACCCACAACATCAAACACAGTGCCTGGTGTGTGGCCACAGTTGTTGCCTTTCATTCCTTGAAAACAAACGTTTGTATGTGACAAAGAATGAACCCCAATACAAATGAAAGCTGCTAACAACACTGGGTTTGGTATCAGGAGGTTTTACAGTGATGAGCTGCAAAAAGACACATTCTTCAAAATATGTATGAAACCAAGTTCTGCAGAATCTTTAGCATGCAAGGTCTCAAAGATGCCATCTGAGAGAAAGTAAACATTTTAATGCTTCCATATTTTTTTCCAGCACTATGCTACATATAATCATTTCTGCAAAAAACAGTCCTTGAGCATGTGATGAAAGTGATGAAATCCCTCAACAGAAAAGCTAAACATACAAACATATGGAAAACACAATTACTAAACAATCCACAAGATGAAGATTTTCCTTATTAAGCATTTACAAAATAACTCAGGAGAACAAAACTGTAAAATTTGAAGTCTGTTGTAAAACAGTTTGCAAACAAAAGAAAAAGATAAACCAGTGCAGCAAATGGTTTGCAAGGAACTGTTTGTTTCCAAAATATTTGTGAAATCAATTTCCTGCTTTACCCTTCTTGAAAGTTATTTCTGAATAGTGTTTGAAAGTAACCATTTGTTCTCTCTGCCTATCAGAACTTGTTCTGAATATTTTGTTTTCTATATTTCCAAAGTGCACGTGGCCTTCCTCAGCGACATAACATCTGTGCTTCTGATTTTGTAGTTCCCACAGAAGAAAGCAAACACGTGCTTAATGAACTCCACTGGAATCAACCTAAGAACTTAAAATGAAGCATTTGTGCAGTATTGACATAAGCCTGTACATCCATGTTACCAAGAACTGCCATCTAAAGTCTTCTCATTACATGAACACAACCTACAAATCCACTAACTCTTATCTATAAAGACACTTTAGGGAAACAAGCAAGCAGCCAAATTTTTTCTACACAGGTTAACTTGGGGACTGTCTTTGCTCTTTCAGACATTTCACATTTGGAAGAAGAGGATAGCTAAGGTTAGGTTTTTTGTGTTTTGTCAGAACTTCAAGCAGCTTTCTGAAAAGCATTCCCTTGAGATTTGCTCAAAGAGATCCTTGCACTGTAATTTCTCTCTTTTGCTGGAAGTGTAATCAGCAGAAGAATTCAGTAAAGCATTTAAACATGCACCTCTGTGAAAATGTATGATATTGTGTGTGTTGCTTGTACTACTCAGTGAAGACAGACTATGGCCAGTAATTTGGGAAAAAAGGGTAAGATTCTGAAATGAGAAGAGAGGGATATGAAAGGTATGGAAGTAAATTTTAAAAAGTATAAAGAGCAGGGTAGCAGCTAGAGTAGCTGCCAAAGTAACCTGAGGGAGTTACACTTCAAGGAAGGAGGTGAGGACAGCGAAAATAATGAAATAAGAAAAAGTGCTGCAGGGTTATGAAAGAGGGAGTGGGAAGTGGGTAGTAAAGGAAAAGTCTGATCATCACCAAACCCTGAAAAAATTAAATCAGGGCCACAAAACTAATTGAAAATACTTTTGTTGTCTATTATGTAGAAGGAGTGGTGAACCTGTGCAAACTGAGTGCCCCTTCTCTGCGGTAATTTTGTAAACAAAATTCCAAAATTAAGACTCTAACAGTTAAAGCCTGACACCTCACTGGCCTCTAGCAGGCAGAGGGAAATAAAGCTGCGGTGCCCTGCCACAAGTGAAAGCAGTTCACCATTTCTAGGTGGGTTCAAGCCACGATGCATGTGTGCATTCATCCACAACCAACGCTGACCCATGACTTGCACCACTACCAAGTAAAAATACGACCATCAGCTTTGATTTAGATGTAGTACAGCCATTAAATGACTTTCAAACTGATGACAGTGAGCTGTTTCACAGTGAGAGCCTGAATCAAGTCATTACAAAAACAGCTTAGCAAAGCATGACTCAGTGCAGTCCTCTCTTCTCTCCCTCCTTACTTTACATGGATGTATAGACCATCAGAACAGAAGAACAAAAGGCAATGACAAAAAAATGGAAAGTATATTTCATGGCAAAACACTTCATTATTACATGAAGCATCACCCTCCAGACAAGGACAATTCTGAACCCTCCAAAAGATGAAACGCTGTTTCAGGAACATAAAACACTGTTTTCCTTTAAAGAGATATTTAAAACAAGGAAATTAGATTTTTATATGAGAGGTTCTTACTTCAGTTGAAAGAGATTGTTTGAGATATGTGTATACAGACCAGTTCACCTACTTTTTAAAGCAACAATCTCTCATACTTGACAAAACATCCAAGCTCCAGATCACTCAAATCTAAGATCTGAGACTTTATTTCTAGCCTGTTGGGAACACTGACCATGGCACAACAACAAATGTGGAAGAACAGAAGATCTACAAGATGGAATTCTCAGCAAGAACATCTCTTAATCAAATTTTACACATGAGCAAGCCTAGTCAGAAAGCTGAAAACATGAACAGAGGATACTCCATCAACATCCTTCACTACTTTGTTGAGTTTTATAGGACTGTGTTGGCTTCTTAACCAAGCTCCAGCAGCAGCAGGCTCTGTCTCATCAGTGCACTGTTTACCATACACTTTGTCTCCAGGTGCTCCACAGAATATACGTGTCTGCTAGTTCTACCAGCTGGAGGTATTGAGATGCCTAAATATATATCCAAGTGCCTTACTAGGATTTCTAATGCACGTGGTTACAACTTCAGGTGAGTAACTACCCTTAGAAACTGTGATATGGATAAGGGAGATAAGGGAGAGTGTTTTGTGCCTTGGTGGATTCCTGTCACAAGCTCAGTTTCTGCTGATGGGAACCTGCTCTCTTGTTGTTCGAAGGCAGACATGTATTTTGACAGAGGCAGATAAAAAAAGGGAAATAGTAATTTTTAAAGTACTTTTTTATCTAGTGAGCATCACAGAAGATAAACTTCTGAATATTGCTTAAGCACATGCATTATGTAACAGCACACCTGACAGTTTTTGTTAGATCCTCTGTGTTTTCTCTCCTAACATACAGATGTCCCGTTCTATAGAAGACAGTGGGAAGGGTCATTCAGTGTGACCTTCAGTATGAAACCCTAACACAGAGCTACCAAAAGTCAGGCCTTTGTCTTTAGTTCTTTCAACTGCTGTGACAGAATTACCACATCTTCAGTGCTTGCCAGAACAAACTGCAAAAACCCTGTGCACACTCATGCTTTCAATCTCAGGTAGCAGGTATTTGCTTGAAATCTGTGAGTTCTGGTTTTTCCAATAAGGCCTTGTATCCAGCAGCATTTGTATTTCATTACAGCGTTATGGCCTTTACTAGTGATACTGTGCAAGGAGACCTCTCTTGAAAACAGTGACATCTAAATTAGGAGATAATGATAAAGTAATAATTACTAAGGTTAAAAAAAAAAAGGAAATGAATTGAAAAAAATAATATTGCTTATACTGCTTTTGCCACTTCACAGAAACAGAAATGGCTAAAGTAATAGAACGGCCTTATGAAGTCATCTGGCTGGAAGTATTGGGCCCATGTGTTTGAGATCTGTATTATACCAGAGCAATGAAATGCTGGGGCAGCAACTCGGCAGTTTGGCATTCACCTCCACGTTATGAATCATTAAACTGAACTTCTGAAACATCCTCTATTAGAAATGCCTGTCCCTTGGAGCCATTTATGGATTCGGAGAAAATGAGTTATGATTATGAGTAGCACAGGGAAGAAAGAAGGGAAGAACACAGTAAGATGAACAAAGGAATGAGTCAACACTGGGAAAAAAAAGACTAATATTGAAATTAACAACTTAAAGAAGAAAGAAACACTAAATGTGAAAACACTTGTAGGCACCTCAAGAACAGAAGAAAGTAACGCCGGTATCAATTAACAGAGCTGTCCCAACAGTGATTAACACGGAGTCTGTGGAAACACTGTGTCAGAATGAGGAATATCCTCCAGGATACTGAAATAATCAAAGGGCAAAATCAAATGCACTGTATTAGACTCAGCCATGCTACACTTAGATCTTTAACTCAATGACTAATGTTAGCACAGCTTTGAAATATAAAATCTGCCCTAACAAAACCAGATATACTCAAGCTAATGTAGCACTGCCTCACTCCTCAAGAACTCTTTAACTACAACTACCTCTTAGTTGTTGTTCTTAAGGAGAAGTGTTTTCTATTTCAGCTAAATTTTCTTACCAATCTCTTTGTAACAGCAGAAGTCCCTTACAGTACAGAAAAACATTAGAGAACTGTAGAAAGATTTCTTTGGCAAGTTATTTTCTCTTATAAACATCACACTATTGTCTGGTTTAATCTTTTGTTAGCATTCTTTATGTAGGATTTCTGTAACATGCTGCATTTGAGTAGAGGCCTTGTCAGATGATGAACATTTTATCAGATCAAAGGAATTCTCTCTCTTCTGCTAAAAATTATTACACTGCTAAGTTTAGATTATGCTGTAGCAAGAATGAGGTATGTTAGAACTGAAATTCTGCAGTGACTAACCACTGACTGCTTTATTCACTTATTGTGGCACACCATTTTCTAACCAAATTCAACTTAGAGAAAAATGAGAAATATCACATAAACTTACACCAGAAAAAAGCTCCCTGACTACACTGGATCTGAACCTTTTTTGTGTCTGTTAGTGTACCCAGCACAGGTTCTGCTAAGTATGGATACACCATTGCCTTTAAAGTTTGTATTTCTAGTTATGTCTAGACTTTAAAACAGAGAACCCCTTTTAAAATAGGAGTTCAAAATACGTATTTTTAGGTCTTCGAAGCAAAATTTTATTTTCTAACATTGTATTTGATCGATTGTATTTGATTGTATTTGATCTATTTTTTGTCCCTCTCTGTCAACATCCATTCACTGAATATTCCTCTTCCTAGAATCTGTCCCTTCACGGTGCTTATCAGCCTCCCTCGCTGTGTGTATAATTTCTGCACCGTACATTATGTGATTCTTCAAGGATCAGAGCATTTGAAGTTTTTTTCATTCCTAATCCATCTTCCTGTCCTTACACTTTTCTAGGCCTGTACCTACTATCTAGTATACTTGCTCTTTGTTGATTATAGAACAATGCAATTCTAAATTAACCACCTTACAAACTAAGTACTTCTAGGATTCACTTTCTTCAATATAAATTTTAATAACTTTAATACGTAAATGTGTTACTTTTTAGTAATGAGCTTTTAAAGTTTCCAAACCCACTTTTTATTCATGTGGATTTTACACTGCAATCACGAACTCACACACTACCAAATATTCATTTCGTTTTCTACAGCCAGATGGAGTTGTTTCCCATGTACTTATTTAATGAATTTCACTATTAATTAGAATAATTTGCCAGTGGTGATCAATAAACATTTGGGATATTTACAGAGTAAGTATCATGAAGAACAGCCACAGACTAAAAGGAGAGAGTGAGGGAAAAATCTGTAAGATTTTATTTGTTTAATTAGCAATGGTGTCATAATCTTCACAGAACACAAATGTTTCTAGTACCTAGTAATTTACTCCCCCTCACCCCTCCCAGTCACTATCTCACTCTCAAAAGCAAGGATCACTTCAGGTAAAATCTCAATTAAAGAATGTTTTCAAAAAATTTTAGACCACAGATGTGTATGGACTTGTGGTTTGGGAGGAGCTCAGCAACCAAACCAGAGTTAAAAGCAAGTGTAAACCCTGCATCTGTGGTAAGAAAGACTCTAAATACAAAAGGCTCCAGATGTAGCATGCTATCAAAAATCTGGCTGAGATCCAGACTTCACATTTTGTGCTATTTCCTTTTTTATGGAACAATCAAAACTCAGGAGGAACAATGAGGCAGTGAACATAACAGGTGCCTGGACAGACTGGATGGAAAGTGCAAGGGATCCAGGAGCCTTGATGTGCTCAGGGGGGAACGTGCGGGGCACAGCCGGATCGAGAGCACTGCAGCGGCTGAGAGGACGGGGGCACCACCCCCAGCCCCTGCCCTCAGCCCGTCCCTGCTGGCACACCTGGGACTGGCCCAGCCGGCCATTTCCACAGATGGGACCCAGCCCACGCACGCTGGCCAGCACAGCAACCACCGGTAAACTCCCACGTGGGACGAGGACAGGAGAAGACTTTACTGCAGCTGTCTAAGAACTTTGGGTGGATTTAAAACTACTGCTGTCAGTAACTGGTCCAGTCCCTAATTCCTGTTTGC
The DNA here is from genome assembly GCA_013397775.1 of Eulacestoma nigropectus. NCBI lineage: Eukaryota > Metazoa > Chordata > Aves > Passeriformes > Eulacestoma > Eulacestoma nigropectus. The sequence goes on from VZTE01002686.1 coordinate 1,402,574, forward strand.
TTACATGCACTATATAAATGATGAACGGTTTTATTAAAATTTTTTATCTAATGACTGAAGCCCCTGGACAAATGGCATGCCTCTGACTGTGACAGAAAACTGCAGGATCTGACACCACAAATAAATATAATACCTGCCAACATTCTGAACTGAGAATTTTCTGCACAGGCAGTGCTGAAGGCACAGGGCATATAACAAGTAGGTCTGGTTTTGTCCTTGCAGAAGAAACCTGCAAAACCACTAAAATTTCAGAGGGAATTACAGGAAATTTTTTATTCTAGTAAACAATAGGCTAATTCATAGAGGAAAAGTTATGTTATTTATCCAGCCACTCAAAACAGTACATGTAGAGGTTTCTTCTCATGAGCAGCTCAGGGAGACTGAGCTATCCACAACATGCAGACGAAGTATTCTTAAAGTTATCACTCACACTTTAGAATCATGTTCTTATGCTCAATTAGCAACTTGCAATTCCTAAATAAAGATAAGCAATTTAATCCTGTATGACATTCCCAGATTTTCATATCCATTCTGATGGATATTTCTTGTAAGTGCTTTGTCCACAATTTCTACACTACATTCCCTTTAACCCGGCTGTTTACATGGTGTTTCATAAGAAAATAAAGCATCAGTGTAATTAGCTATCTACTGTCACAACAGCATTAAAATCACAAAAGATATGAGGGACTTTGGGAAAGCAGGAGAAGAAAAGAAAAAAAACACATTTCCACACTTTCTCCCTCTCCTCAACATTAATATGAAACTGAACTTTGAAAATGAGCTGCCACTCACTGACATGAAACTAGTGAGTCCAGTAAGTGTGGCATAATTCTTCATTCCCTCAGTGCAGTTGGTTGCCTGAAGCCTATTTCTTTGCAAAAAATGCAAGAAAAGAATCGCATTAATTCCAAGAAATCAGCAGAGAATTAGACACGGTTGTATTTTTGCACATGAATTTCAGAGTCATCTCCAACAAGATGAAAGAAACAGATCTTGAAGAAAAAGGGATTAAAGGGGTAACTTATAAATAATCAATAATACAATTACATCACCATGCAAACTACTTAGGTAAAAATAATTCTATATCTAAAGCTTCTTCTTCTCAAACCTTTTATGTGGCTTCATGTTGCTCCCACGAAGCTCAGATTCCACCCCAAGTGTGACACACAGCGAGCACGAGGTGCAGAGCAGTGCTGGAGGCACTTTCAGTGCCCACAGCTGCGGAGGTGGCACAGCAGCTGCGTGGGACACCTGGGAGCTCACCAGCAAGGAGGGGTAAAACAAAGCTAAAACCAGCTTTAGCTCAAGGAACACTGATCTGATTTCCAAAGCACTGGTTCTACCAAGTGATTTCATTCTTCACAGCACATAAACCTTCAACCAAGCATTTCACTTTTTTCTTCCAGCAAACCTCAGTGTACTGCAATTCAATCCATATGGAGTACAATGTACGTAGTTTTTAATCACTATTGTAAATAATAAAATTTACTAGTTATTTCAATACACATTTTTAATACAAATAATTTTAATCACCACTGTAATAATCTAAAACTGAAACAACGACATCAGCAGTTCAATCATCCCACACTCTTCTGAGATAAGCCTTAGCGTCTGTGGCAGCTTAAAGCTGTAAATGCGAGCGGTCGCTGTGATAGCTACTGACCTTGACACCTTAAATAGTTACTGGCACTTGCTATGCATTATCCCTTTACAGCTGCAGCTGAGGGACACAGGAATGGACAGCATTCACAACTCCAGTCCCTAACTAGCTTTGTTACTTCAACAATTCCTGTTTCATTTATCATTGGCACCACAATCATCTTTCATTTCAGAAAAGTAACTTGATTAAGCTCTATAAATTAGAACATGAAATAAAATAACAACTTTTTGAAAATGCCATGCCCCGTCAGAAATCAGGAAACGTTAACACAGGGCATACAAAGCAGATTTGAAGGAGACTGTTCTTGCTAGAGGAACAGACATGAACAGCAAATATCACTGTAGTTCTTCGGGCCATATTCCTACCTCTCAGCTAAACTTAAAGAGGCAGCTATGAATATCTGAGAGTGTTACACTCATTGAAAGCCAACCTGATTCTAATAAGAATTATGAGACATAGGTAATAAAGGAGGTACCTGTTCCAGTCTCAATTTGCAAGCACCATTTTGCAAACAAGCAAAAAACCAAAAGCTGACCCTTCCTTTTTCATGTGTTTGAAAGCTGTAATTATTTAGCCCTTCTAAAGTTCCTTCTACAGTCACTTCAATTTCTCCAACTCAGTTATCTTTAATTTCAGAAACTTGAATGTAATTTAACGATCATTAAGTGTTTTCAAATTACCATAATTCCTTTCCAATCCTAAGTAATCAGACACAGCTATTTCCTCCTAAGTCATGTGTAATGGCTTCTGAAGTGTTCTTCTAACCTTTCTTCCCTATCAGTATTAAAGGGGATCTTGGCGTCTCTGTTCCTCAGTGCTGCAATATCTCAAAACCCTATTTACATGTAAACTTCTTAAAACTGGGATTTTGCCTTGCCAAACCCCAAAATGAGGTCTGTGATACCTCAATGATGCTAAACAAGCATTGTAAATTTTCAGGATAATTTCATAACATAAATGAACAATCTAGAATAATGGTGAATATGATTAAGATGAACATAGAATAATAATGAATAACATAGAAGAACAACGTCTTTCCCACCTTCCACATAAAATTCACTTTCCCAAACCATCATTACCAAAAAAATAATCTTTTAATGGTCTGTGACTTTTTTGTTTTATCCCAGTGTACCCAAATATTCACATTCTACATGACTGTGGGTTTCTCAAGACCTTTCTTGGCAGTACCCCATCTTCAGGACAACTTTCCCTTCTTCCAGTAAAGAATTCAAAAAACCTCATCGAAGTCAGATTAACATTCCCAAACTATCACATATTTTGAAAACTACTGTGTTGTTTTCCTTTGCTCTCTGAAGAATTTTTTTTCATAGACACCTTTCGCCTCTATGACCAAAGCAACCTCTTTGATTTTTTTTCACAAGAATGTTAGCTTCTCAACTACTATGTAAAATTATACAGCATTCTTCCAGAATTTATGACAGAAACAGAACCTGCAAGCCTTGCTGGCTATGTTTAGGGTGTTTTGTGGACTGACTCACAATTTGAGCGATGCTTCCCTGGAGCTCAATGTCTAACTACACCATGGCACTCCATAAGCAGGTAAGATGACACAAATGTGAGGCTCCCTTTGAAAAGCACAGTTCAGAGTACCTTTAATGAGATTATCATGTCACAATCTATGTGAAAGTTTCCAAATCTTTCCTGTAGAAAGATCTGACAGTGGAGAGTGAAAAATCCTCACTGGCTTTCTGGGTTTTGTTTGGCTGCTTGTTTTTGCCGTTGTTTTTGTGGGAGTTTGTTTGTTTACTGTTGTGGTGGTGGGTTGGTTTTATTTTAGAGTTTTACGCCTTTTCCTTGGATTATTTTAAAAACACACTCTGTGAGTCACTCACAGTGTGTTTAAATTTCTAAACCAGCTCCTAGACTCTGCCCTTTTCAGAGTTCACACATCCTGTGATCATAGCAGGTCCGCATTTCACATTTGTTCACATTTGTAACAGTTTTCCAATAAGGCACTGCCAGAGAACTTTATTTCATGTCATTATTTTAAATAATTTCTAGAAAGTGATGGTAACGTTTTAGAACACAATTCAAGTCTATTTTCATTTAGAGACAATGCTCTCTGTTCAAAAATCCAGTCAAGAGAATCCAGTTGAGAACTCAAGAGTAACAATGCAAAAGGCTAAATAATGTATTTCTAACTCAAATATAGGAAATAGTGTAAAAAAATAAATATGCTATGATCCATCAGAATTATCTGTAGTGATTACCAGGAAATTAAACAAATACTAAGTAATAGGAGCTGGACTTCATGATCTTTGTGGGTCCCTTCCAACTCAGTGTATTCTGGGATTCTGTGATTCTGTAAACTAAAAGCTGCGGTTTTCTCCTTCAGCCCACACAGTATCTTACAAATTTAAAGTAAATGGCAATATTGTAAATTTAAAAGTCTAATCTATTTAAACTGACAGTTAAGGACGAGAAACTAATCCTTACAGGAGGGAATTTCATAAAACTCACTGGGAAACTTTAAAAGTATTTTTAAAATGGCACCTGGGCCAAAGGGAAAAGAAAAACAGCAAATCTTACTCCTAAAATGAATGCACAAGGAAGAAATTCTTAACTAGGTATGTAAGCTCCTTCTGCAGTTCTGATTTTGTGCAGCACTGCAGAGGGAGGAAAGCATGTCTGACAGAGCTGTGTGAGTTCCAGGTTTCTATGATTACAGTCCTGGAGAGAACTGTGCTGTATCAGAACTCACAGCAGAAGGCCTCTCTTCAGAACTCACTCCTCCGAAGGCCTCTCCCGTAGCACAATCCCGGAAGCTACGGATGTGGAGGCAAAGAACCCTTCAGAGGAGTCCACTGTGGGGCTGCCCCTGTTCCCATTACCTTGAAGAGCATTAGCATTTAGCTAAAGAGCACTGGCACAGCTGAGGTCAAGCACGTTCAAAACCCCAGCTTCAAGGGGTAATTTTGGCACAGCTTCTGTTTGCCATACACCTTCAGAGAAAAACCACTCCAGTTTACACTTCATGATGGCCCTCCACTGGTACAGATCAAAATCCAGAAAACTGTTTTCAACACTGAAGCAGTCTACTTACACTTTGATAATTCCACTTCAAAGATTTTCGTTTACAAAGCATGGCATATAAACATAGACAGCCAGTACTCATTTCTCAAGCTGAGTAACTGTGAGCTGAGGTAAATCCCCCGGCAGAATGTCATTACAAGTTATTATGTTGTAGGTGCTTTATTTTTTGAGAGCTGTGCTTGACTGAAACAGAGCTGAAAGCAATCACGGATCCATATATTACAGTGCAGGCTGAAAGCCTCTTTGGGGCACGTGGGAACTCGAAACAACCTTCGGTTGCTCTGACCTACATTCTGATTCAAGGGGCTCCAGGCAGTAACCAGGAGGCAGAAAATTTGGGGGGAATTCAGCACGCCCAAGGAAGTCCTTCCTTCAGCACAGCACTACTGTGCAGGCATTCACAGCTTGCACACACAATCAAGACTACTTATGTATGTCATAAATAATTCCCAGTTGAAGGTTACCTGTGCCAAGCAGTCTTGGACCTGTGACAGTACTGCTTCCTAAAAGAATTTACCCTGTAAATACTCAGTTCACTACTCAACTTTCTTTTTTTAAAAGGATTTTTCAAATTAGAGCAGAATAGTTGGTCTTTATGTTTACATGTTTATTCTGGCATAATACATAATACATAATAAATTTTGTATTTTACTGAAATGAATAAAATTATGGAAAATAACCCAAACACTGCCAGACAGATCCAACCATGCTTTTGTCAATTTGAAATCCACATCGATAAAGGATGCAGAGCTAAAGCACCAGGGTGTAAGCTAAAAGGACTAGTGCCTCTGTGTAAGGTCCTCCACTCTCAGAAGTGAAAGTAGACTTATCTAGACTTTGATACTTGTCTAAAAAAATTTTTTTGCACATAATGACCAGATGAGGTCCACAAGATTTAACATAAAATTCCTCTGAAATAGGAAATTTCATAACCCCATTATTCCAGTTCCTAACAATATTCTCAACTCTTACCCTGGCTGCTATCTCACTGCTAAGGTGCTCTGAAGGACACGCTGCTTACCTGGAGAGCTGACTCTTTTTTTGCTCTCTGCTATCCTTTGGCTATTGTGCACCTCCTGCTCGTTATCTGTGTCACAGTTTGATTTGCCTGCCTTTGTGTACACCCCTAGGAATACACCTCATGTGACTGCTCTGCAGCACCTGGGCAGGTTTCCCTCTCCATTTGCTCTCATTTCCTTTGACATGAATAGCCCTGGTTACCACAGGCCAACTTATCAAATCATAAGCTGTTTTTCAGGCTTGAGAAAAACATGGTATGGTAAGGTGCTGTACAACAAACCCACTATGACCATATCTATGTCTGGATTTACACACTTCTTCTAAAATCAAATGTCTGTGATACTCAAACTGCAAAATGCAGTATATGCTCCCACACTTCAGTAATAAAATATACAGCATGCCTATAAAGAGAATTCTATTAATTAATAAGCATGCATTGAAATGAAAAAGAAAGCTCAATTTGCATTTACCAGCTTCTAATATCTGAAAATTTCATCACAGCAAGCACACCAAATTTCTCTCTCTTGTTGAAGAGATTTGCATATGCATTGCTTTCTGAAAGTCCACCTTTTAACAACTGAATTTCCAGCATAAATTGGATAACTGGGATAATGTTCATAGATCACAGACAGATACTCTGGCGTGGGGCTCCAAATCACTGTCTTTTCTTGATCCATGCAACCCAGTCGGAAAGGTGGTTGTCAAATGCATACAGTTATAGCACAACTAGATGCTGATGGATTGATGTGCATCACATATAATGCCTCCTTAATTTTTACCACCTCCATAAAATGTTGCAAACTCCTGTGTTCATTTAAGGAGCATTATTCAAAATGATTTATACCTCATCCTCTGCATGGAAGGTTTGTTTCATTCATTCATTAACAAAGGTGGCAATTGCATCATGTTTTCACCACTAATGAAACATTGTTTTCTTGACTTCCAGGTCAGTACCTGCATACCAGTGCTTCCTTCCAAATTCAAGTTATCTCAAAAAATTATTTTCTACTATTCTGTTAATTCCAGGCTTATTTGGAGAGGTTTAAACACTAGCAAAGGAGTGGTCACTAGTATCCAAGCAGAGTGCACATTACTTGCTTTGAAATAATTTTTGTCAGTGCTACATAGGTCTTTCCACCTGCAATCAACAGAATGAGAAACAGAAGTCCTTGCAGCTCTCCCAAAGCTCAGACACTCCACATGTAGCAGATTTTTGAAGGTAACCAGACTGTGCACATTCACTTGCAAGTTCATTTACTTGCATGTTCATAGGCACACATTTTTCTCTACTAGAGCTCCCTTTATGGCACTCCTGCTATTCCTGTGAAAGGGATTTTGAGCCAGCTCAACAATCTCTACCCCTTTGTTCCCAAAGGAAATACTCCATTATAACTTCCCTGCCATAAGTTATGACAAGTAAGGAACCTGTTGAATTGAAGTGCAGCCACAACACATGGTTATTAGGAGTCAGCACACCCCTCCAGACCTGCTGGGAAGAACAGACAGGTAATGGAGCTGCTTATGCTGCTAAACTAACTCACATGCACTACAGCAATTTTCAGCCCACCACTTATTTCCCACTTTGTTGCCTTCAACAGAAGAAAAAACGTCTGGGTCACAGGACTCAAGCAGCAAATTAACATAGACAGGGTTTCAAGACTCAAATAACCTGTTCTGTGCTTAAGGCTCTCTGCTTCCTAGTAACTGGAAAAGAGTAAAGATTCTCCTTTTAATAAAGAAAAAAACCAAAACAAACCAACGACCCAACAGCAAGAGAAATGCAAGACTGAACATTAGAGTAAGTATTAAGTTTCTCTAAAACCCTTTGGAACAAACCTGAAAGGCAACAATTATTTTGGTCTACACTGAGAGCATAAAGATATGTGCACGATTCTATTTAATTTAGTTTCTACTATTTTCTATTTCTATTTAGTTTTCTATTTTATTCCATTTTTATTTACACCCAGGAAACTGGTGCTTCAATGGCAGTGGCTCTGATTACCTGCCCTACCCTTTCGGGTCACAGGCCATCATCTCACATGGGAGAAAGGTCAGAACTCACTCCTAAAACAGTACTTTTTTTGCAGAGCACTGGAGCCAGGTCTCCTGTAGTACTCAGGGATGTTATAGAAATGCACACACACATACAACAAAAGTAATTCTTGCTTCAAGGCACTTCAAATCCTGCAGACTTCATGCAGTGCTCAAGTTTTAATCCCCAGCAGTGACTGCAGTGCAGCTAAAGCAGCAGGCCCTGCTGCCAGAGACAGCACACATGGAAGGGCTGTTCTGGGAGAGCTGGCAGAGGGGCAGAAATCCCCAGCTGCCAGAGACTGAGCCACCAAAGGCACTCGTCACCACAGCTGCATCTAAACCAGGAGCCTGCTGCTGGCACGCAGTTTGTTCTCAATTCCTCAGGGATGTTACTACGGGAACTTTTGTAGTGGGAGTTCCTTATATCTGATGCATATTTCAGAAAGACAAAGTAGGAACAAAGCAAAGAGACTGAGGAGAATGATAGGAAACCGTATCAGCACATTGTGTCCCATTTACTGTCCTACTGGAGAATCCCAGCAGAGACAACTTATAGGCAGCAACCAGGCAAGATTAGCAGCACATCACTGATTTACAATGTGCTTCATGTTCTTAACAATTTAACTATTGAACATTTTTCTCCATTAAATAAAATATACTAGAGCTTTACCCAACTGCAGTGACGTAAGACAAACTTCTGCTAGTCAAAGCATTTGCAAATGCTTCTGAAATATAACTTAGATATACATCTTTATACACCTCTAAATCCCACAGTTAAAAATTAAACAACAAAAATATATATGCTTAGCCAAAAGCCCGCTGCCCTAGCCCAAATACTCAAGAGCTGCTGGCTCGCTGCCAGAGAGAACACAGTAGCAACACTGACACGGATTTGATTACCCTACAAAGAGAGCCAGATAATTAAAAGGAGAAATTTATGCAAAGCTTAATGTGTACGCTGACTGCTTCTGCTTTCACATACACCACAAAACCTGTGTAGGCTGTAACACAGTCTCCAAGTCTTCAAAAAAATATTTTAGTATAATGGTAGCTAGGAAAATTGACCCAGTTATGGAGCAGTCCTTGTCTGAACCACAGCAGTGTTACTGGAATCACCATTTATCTCAGGGAAATGAAATGGTACTGGGAGGAACCGACAGAAAACGCTTAGCATATGAGAAGTTGTAGTCAGTATTAATTATTTTGCCACTATTAATGATGGAAAAGAACAATGCTCAGCCTCGCTTCCTCTCCAGTGTATTTCTCTTTCAATATACGTATCAATATTAATTTCCCCTACAGAGTTACTGTCATATCTAATGAGCAAACACATGCTATGTGACATGTCTTTTTATGCCCTTGATTTTGACATTAGCTCTAATTAATTCAGATCACTAATAATATATTTTAAAGTCATCACAATTAAAAAGATGTGCTGTAAGACCACACAAAGTTAAAACAATGCATAAACTCACATACTGTGTATATGTTCCTGTTCCCTCTCATAAAAGAGTTTTCCATTTTTTCCTTTCAAATTTTCCTTTAAAAAACCCATCTAAGACTAAACATTGAAGCTGCACAAGGTACTATTACAGTACTAGAAAGAATGCAAATACAGCCCAGCTGTTTCACTCTAAGCACAGTATTTAATTCATGGTGATAAGCTGGTTCTGCAGACATGCATCCTAAAAATGTCATCTTCTTCAAGACATGTACGCTTTAGACCAGTCAAGCACATTGACACTACTTTGTAACAACAATTCCATACAAGGAAACCCATTTTTAAACTCAGGGGATGAATCACAGTTTCAAATTAATTTCCAATATTTCTTTTCTTTTCAGAATTTCGATTTCATATTGGATCTCAATTGAAACACTCCTCATTTCTGTAAGCCATCACATCAAGTCAACATATTTTAAGGAAGCTATTAACACTCCAATAAGTACAGTGCCTTTTAAAACAAAGACCACACAGAGCAATCCTGGATTCACTGCTCATGGCTGTATTTGCAAATCCTGAGGCCTAGCAGTAGAAGACTTACAAAATGAAACAGCAGCAACCAAAACTTAATGTCCACATTACATCCATTTGAGAGCACCTTTACTTCAGATTAGCCCTTCTTTCCTCCCATGGTCTGACTGTTCCTCTGAGTGCAGGAGCTGTACTTCGGAGTACATCCGCAAGCTCGGTCTAATTCAAAAGGGACTCAGTTGGTCTCTACAAACACTTCAGGATGTGAGCCAAAGCACAGTAAGTGCTGATAATCTGCTTCAAAAGCACACTTCTGAATCAAAGGAAAGCACAAAAGGAGATGCAGCCATTGAAGTCAATGGGACCTCTGCTATTCCTCTCAGTGAGATAAAACTTACTTGATCCTTCCCTCCCTTTGTGTTTTTGTATCTCTGATCTTTCAATTTAGGTTTAGTAAGAGGTGAAGAGTAAAACAGAATTGATAAATACAGTGGAAGAACAGTGTGTTAAATAAAGGGAAATTTTGCTGGTGTGGTTATTTAGATTGCTTTCATTTACTCCAGCTTTTCTCATTCTCACAATCATGCACTGAGAACCAAAGCAAAGGGATAAAGCTGGTGATATTTCCATGGCTGTGCTCAGAAATTCACTACAGGGTCATACTGCTGTGCCCAAGCTGATTGTTCCTGGAGGCACTGGGGTTCTCCAGAGGCTGAACAGCCAGCTCACATTCAGCTAATTCTGGGCATTAAAGAAAATGTCTGTGATGGCAAAGGCAACATCTGTCAGCTCTTTAAGATCGTTTGGTCCCAAGTACTTTCCTCAAAAACACCTCCCCCCACTCTTGCTGATATGGAGGGGAAATAAAAGCAAGTGCAAGTGAGGTACCATCACATTACAGAGCCCTGAATCAATATGAAAATCTAGTTATCATAGAAGGGGCTGTTAAAAACATCACACTCAAAAATGAGGAGAGTTTTTGTTTTGTATTATGCCTCTCCATAATCTCCTGTAGAAGAAGAACTTCCTTTATAAATTATGTATTTTTACTTTTCTTTAAACTGTTGAAGCCATTTATCTTGTGATTTATCATTTACATAGAAATGATGAGGTGATTATGCATACTTATTGTCTATCACAGAGATAACACACCAAATCCAAACATATATTACAAAGATGGGGTGTATGACATCAAACTAGGACACTTAATAAGCCCTTAATACAGTCATAAAGCAAGCAACAAAATGCTGAGCAGACTATAAACACAAACCCAATCTTTCAGCATAGTAGTTCCTTACACCTTTTTCATGAGTCAGCTACCACCTCCCCCATGTTCTTTACTGAAGTCCTAGAACTGCTTCTTCTTTGTAAGAGAAGGATGAATCCTGCACATCTACACTTTCAGAAAGCATACTCAGTACAAACTGCATTCTAAGCCACCGCCAGGTATGGGACAAAAAAGTGAAGGGAGCTGCTTTTTTTTTTTGCCCTGGTCTTTAATGAAAGCGCCATGTGTCATGACTTTATGTCTACATAGGTTTGTCGTCAGTTTTGCTCCCAGGGATAAGGCACCTGCAGCCTTAAAAATTAGCAAGATTTTGTTTTGAAAAAGTAACAGATTTGTTTTCCAAGAAAGAAGAACCTCTAACAGTGTAAAGACCATGCCTAACAGAGCTGAAAGTGTCAGAACTCTATAATACTCACCTAGCCAGGACTGATCGCTGAGAATAGGTTACTGATGTTTACAAGAATATTTGAACAACTCTAATCCAGATTACACACCAGCTCTCAGCCAGCATGTGTTTCTGACAGCTTCTTCTAGACTGCCTGTGGCAGCTGGGAGCTTCTACATTTTCAACAAGTGGGAAGAGTTAGCAGCACTCCTAAGGCTATGAAGGACTCTCACATCTCAAGACTTTCTTAAAGACACTCATGATTTCAAGAGCCCTCTGGAAGGAGCATTTAACAGTCACAAGGTCTTTGGTTTCTTTGCCATTTCCAGCAGTGCAGATGTAGAAATGCTGACAGGACCTGGCACTTGCATAACATCCCTCTGCTACCAGAAGTGCTTGGGCAGCAGCTCAGGGCTCCCTGCAGAAGGTGTGATGTGGGCCAGCTTACACAGTACCACCCAACACTGCCATTTTAATCCAAGTGCCACCATCCTGGGGCAGACAGCTGATGTACAAGACATCTGGAGTCACATCTGCCTCGTATTTCTTATTTACCCAGCAGGCCCAAAGGAGGGCCTTCCTTCTGCTCGGCTGCACGGCTTATGGGGCACACGTCAAAGCAGTCCTGAGGGCAGAGCACTCACAACCAGCCTGCTTGAGGTGGAGACCAGCAGGAGGTACACAGATCCTGTAAAGCCACATGTGCATTCCTACTCAGTTTTGTTGGAAGTGGCAGTAGATGGCAGGAGTATTAAACTTGCACAGAGCTGCAAAACTGCAGCATATAACTGACAAACTGACCCTCTGAAAAGGAAGAAGGAAAGTACAGTAAACAACAGACTTCTGTTTTGAGACAAAGGAAATGTCCTCCTACAATGAACAGCCTTCAAAACAAAACAAAAGGAGGCACTACCTATGAACTTCTGACACATGAAAATTTTCAGCTGAAAACATAATGCTCCTAAACTGTTTGGTATTCATTATAGAATTTACTTAGATCTTCTTCTCTTTCAGAAAACTGAGCAAACCATGACTAACATTTTGCAGATAGCAACACATATTCAGCAGAATCTGAGTCCAAACAATTTTAAATAATGCAATGGAGGGTGCACCTGTGGGACTGGGGCAGTCACGGGGCAGCCACACATAATGCTGTGGAACACTGTGAGGACCCAGGTTTTCCATTCCCTTGGGAGCTGCAAAGCCTGGATGCCAACAGATCAGCAGAGAAACCATAGTCCCTGTTTAGGTTTTTTAATACACAGAGGGAATGACACAACTTTCAGCTGCTGGCTTGTGATTCTCATTGCACCTAACAGATCCCTGCCTACACGCTGAGTGCTGAAACATAACTAAAAGGTACTCTAACATTAATATGCTGTTATACCATTCTCGTAAGACCATTGTATGGGTTAAATACACTAACTGACCTTCCAGATTCAAAATATGTGGAGCTAGCAACACCTGGAATACTATTTTAAAGAACTCACATACACCTGTAGCTATTTATGCTCTTTAAGTGTTGGTAAAAAACAGATCAGCTATTCCAGTGTTACCTGTGGTAGCTGTAGGCTTTTTCTAACATAACCCTTACCTATTTGAAATTCTAACCTATCTTGTTTGAAATTTTAACCTAAAAAAGTCCCAAAGGATTTAGGATTTAAACAGCTTTTGATCTCTTTAGGTGCCTCTCACCCTTTCTGTATTTGCCACACCCTCAGGCTCCTGCCAGAGCTATAGGGTATTACATGTTGCTCCAGATAATGTACAGAACACATGACCAGTTGAGCTACAGAGCTCACAACAAGGGCTCCTTGTGCACCTTAGGAGAACCAAGCAGAAAAATTCCACCACCTGTCTTAGTGTGGAGAGCATCTAATTACACTGAAATGGTAAACTAAGATAATGTTTGACCAAATATAGATAATATAATCACAGAAGAATGTGGAATTCTTAGTTGCTGATAATTTTTGAGTACAAATATCAGTGGAACAGCTAAAGGAAAAGACTGAAAAAGATTACTAAAATTTAATTATTTCAGCTGGAAAAAAAGAAAATCCCTAAGTCCCTGAATGAATAGGACAGTCAAAGAATATAAGACCTAAACTACTCTGCCAACCTAGATCTACAAATCCCGAGAGTTGAGATTCTGGCCTCACTGAAACTTTATGACCAAGTATTTGCTTTCTTGCAACAGGACAGTTTCTTCTGTGACGTACTGGCAGCACTTTCACCCTGTTTGCAGTTAGGATACTAATGTACCACTCCTGCACGTTTACATGATGGGGCTTTAGGAAATGCACCTGGCAAGTATCTGTGGTGATGATGTATGGATGCCCCATACACTTGTTTCACTTTCCACGGTAGCTCAGTAAGGCACTGATTGCACCATCCCTGTGCCTGAACTCCTCTGCTCATCCATCTCACTCCTGCTATGCTCAACATGGAGCACAGGTAATTGCGGCACAACTGGAGTCATAATGAAGACAGTAATGCTACATATGGACTCTTCATGATATTATCACATCCAATTTCCTTCCAGTATTTCATGGCCATCAAGCACATAATAAAACTAAAGGAGAATGGGCCAGACCCCCACAAGAATTTAGAAAGGATTTAAGGGCTATAAACATTTCTCTGATCAAAAGCAAAAATTAACTGTCTCTTACCCCTTTCTCTCAAATCCAAAGAAGCAGCCTCACGCCTTTAGGATGCCTAAATTCAAATGCTGCCACTCCTTTTAAAGGCTTTGCATGTGCACTGAAAGCTCCCCAGACAGTTCTGCTCTCAGCCAAGCTCAGGAGTCTCAACGCCCTGAGTGCTGAGCAGTTCCCACTGATTTTCTGGATGACGAACAGAGGTTTGAGGGTTTATGCATTAGCAAATCCTGTAGCAAGGCACTGACCACCCCATTGTTTCTTTTCTAACAAGCTGAGAGGAATCCTGCACTGTCTCAGGCTTTTACCCCAGCCAAATATAACTTGGATAAACAGATGTTTTCTTTGACTTCCACAAAGTATGCAGGGACTTTTTCTTATTCCAAACCAGTTTTCAGCTTAATGGTTCAGGCTTCCCCTAGCAGGTACCTTGACATAATATCCCACAGAGAAAGAAGATTCAAATGTCAAGTTTTCAGCCCTGCTAACTGATTTATGACTTACAAAGCTATAGAAAAGGGAGTTCCATGCTAACTAATTCTACATCATGTGCATTGTTCTGTTCTTTAAAAAGTGTGAGGAAGGGAATTTTGTTTACACATCTCTGTGCTAGAAGATTCTCAGCCACATTTCTTGTCATGGCCTGAACTACTGCACTTCATCAGAAAGGTTAAACCCATTCCCAAGTCCCAGGTGCTCCCTGAAACTCAGCTCCTGACATTTTGTGATGCCCAAGCAGCTCCATACTGAGCCTGCTCACCTTGTGCAGATTTGTGCAGCTCCTGAGTCCTTGGAGGTTGTACCCCTGCACAGGGAATCAAGATGTGCGCTGCAGATCCTGGGCTTTATAGTCCAAGGACTAGAAACCTCGAATGTAGATACCCCAGTACCCCAGACTTTTTCAGAGGCTTGATCATTTCATGAGAAAATGCTATCTACCCCACACAGCATGGGATTTCCACACTATCACAGGACAAAAACATGTAAAGAATTCTTTAAAGACAGAAGGTAAAGCAAGCACAAATGAAAGTTACTTTGGAAGACAGACTAAATGACCTTATGTACGTTCAACTCTGAACACACATTTATAGTGCTCTTTAGGACAAATCCAACCACATAAACAGAATACAATTTTATACCTGTAAGAAAAAAATCTGCCCAAAAGACAAGTAAATCTTATTTCAATTTTAATTGCTTTCTAGTTGTTTATATTACAGTGTCACTGACATCTGTCTTCAAATTTTATATCAAATAAGCTGTTAGACATTATTAAAAAATTATGAAATAGCCAACCATTGATGATCACTTTGGAATGCTTTAACACATGCCAAATATTGCTCTCTTTCTCTCATTAGAGAACAACCTCTGCTGTTCACAAAGTTTAGATGTTTGTGCGGATTACAGGGAGAAGGAAGAGGGTATCATTTCCAGGTATCCTCTACAGAATGAAAAATAATTTTGTAATACTAAGTAAACAACCAAGCCACACATTAATAATGTGCTGAAGTGCCACAAACTGTCAGTGTGCAAACAATACAGTAGAACTGAACGACAGCTTTGTGAATCTCCTAAAGGATATGAGAATGAATATTTTACATGTGCTCAGTGAATCATCACCTCTGATTACATGAGATGAATCACAAGATACATCTAAACAGACTGCATTACAATTTATAACTTATGCAGACTTTTTGTGATTTAAATTTTCAACACACTGAAAAGAAAACCTTTAAAACAAAGCAGTTCTGCAAAATCCCCAAATGCAGGGAGTCTGTTTTGCTGCTGTGCCAAGTAGCTTCCTTGTCATTCAGTACCAAAACCAGGAACAGCACAGAGACCAGGGATGGGAAAGGCAGGATTTTTATCTAGTTCTGACTGCATGCTCATATGGTCTTCTTCTGGCTAACAACGGGAGGAGGCAGGAACAGAACCTACAACACACTGAAGCACTTGCACAAGTATAACTTGTACAAACACAACTTAGAAGCCCCTTGATACCTATGAATTCTTCTTCTTAGTATTATTATTATTAAACATTTCTTACTCATTCTTTACTATTGGTTTATAGCTCTGAATCTCTCCTAGACATCTAAACCAGAAATGAAGCCCTTAAAATGAAAGAGACACTGACGTCACAAAACAGCTCCGGAGCCAGGGTCAGACCCTCAGCTGGACTAAACTAACATCTCTTACCTTTGCCAACACTACCTGTGTATTTACATCTGCTGAGATGCTATCGTAGAACTCTCCCCTCACCCTTCCCTGTTTTGAAAATGCACAGTGCCTTCCTTGCAGCCAGACTGGAAATTCACACCTTCTCCTCTGCAGCCAGAAACCAGACCCTCATTAGTATTCTTGAAACCAACTCTTTTAGTTTGATCCAGGCTTCTGGCAGCAGAAAGAGCAGCTGGGTTGAACAACTGGGCAAGCTGGCAGCAGAGAGTTTGAGATTCAGGTCTCCAAGAAAGAGTGAGGTGAATACAGGTTGAAATGGGATGTACCAAAGTTCTGACATTCACTCGACAGGAGCCTTTAGCCCATGTTTTTTCCTCTTCTCTTCTGGACTTTGCATAAAGTAATGCAAATGTTCACTATGACCATGAAGTAGGTGTACTAACCACCAGGCTGAAAAACCAATTGCTGTGTCTCAGTAATTAGCTGCAAGTTGCTCTCCACTCTCAAGAGTCCACTATATTTTATTTTAATTAATTTCTTCCTATTACTATTACATATACCTCCTCAAATCACTTCCTGTAATTTCTTCTACCAGTATAATGACCGTGTTTTTAATGTATCTGCAGACATTGCATAGAGGTGCCATGTAACAGACCTCCAAAACACAGATATGTGCACGTTTGCCAAGCTTCATTGCTTCTGCCTACATGCTGAACTGCTGCTGCTGCTCAGGCACAGTTTCCTCTGAAGCCTAACAGGAGCTTTACTCATGTAAGACATTCTTAACCAGGCCATTTGTGAATTAAAACGGCCAGCAGAAAACCTTTTAAGTTCCCACTTATTATAATTGCTTCTTGCTACTAGCCCATTCGAAATCAATATGATAATAACTAATTTGATTTGTATTGAAGTAGAAGCTGCCTTTCATTCATCTGTAATGAAAATATGAGGGGATAGCAAACACGGGGGAAAGAGTTCTTTTAATAGATCACATTTCTTTCCATTAAAATATTCCACCTCTCTTGTGACCACCAGCTCCATGATCATGTAATGAAAGCCACTGCATACTGCAGGCTCATTTGGCAGTCATTACTGCAGCCTTTGCACAAAGAAAATGGTGTCCTCAAGTTAATGTGAACTTTCAGGCCAAAACTGCCCCAGAACCACACTCAGAAGTAGGTGACATTGCCTCTGGAGGTCCTTCAAGGACATGCTGCAAAGGGGAGCTTCAGAGCAGGAAAGCAAAGTTCCTTTCCACGTAGCAAAGGTCCCTCAAGTTCTCATGAGCACCGTGCTCCTGACATACATTTTCATGAGAAAACACCACTTCCATCAATGTCATAAAGGCCTTTGCCAAACTTAAGCTGTATCATCAAAGGTTTTGCATTCAAAGAACTGAAATGCTGATGATAATCTCAGCAGGACACCAAAACAGCAACCTGTGAGATTGCTGCAGCCTGTGGAAATGTAATTAGCAGTCTCCAAACACCATACAGTCTGTACAGTAGTTTCTTTACCACTCTACTTGGTATGGAAAACGTTCCAGTTCTGAGATGGGAAAAATTAACCATCAGATCACTTCCAGTTGGTAGCAGCTTGTTTTCAAGAAACCCATACCAGAACCCCTGTATTAATTGGTTTGAGGCATGCATATCAATAACTGGTAATATTTCAATTTCAAATAATATGCAATAGATAATCTACTTTTCTTAGGTTGGCACCAGCAGCACTTTGTCTTTCAGACTGAAATAACATTCTTAGAGTTATTTAAAGCACACATTTTGGGGACAACCACCAACAGTTGCTAGGGAAACAGCAAGGTAAGAAAATGGATTGCTATCATGAGGCTAATAAGTCACATTCACATTTATTTCCTTCCCTTTCTAGCCCCAAGAGAAAACTGTGTACCCATATAGAGTTATGAACATGTGCTTTTAATAAACTTAAATCCAAGTCTCTTAGAGCTGCTGGGAAGCATCTTTAGGTTTTAGGGCATTATGAGGTGTCAGAGAGAAAGTGGTGAGGAGAAGGATTGACTAAGGGCAGGTTGTGAATCTGAACTGTGCTGTGACCCTGTACAGCAAAGAAAATTACAGTTTAACTTGCTTACGGAATATTTAAACTTACACCAACTGTACGAGAATGTTATGGAACAATGCCAGGAACTGAGATTTTCAATGGAGCTGGGCAGTTAAGCAAGTAAAAAGTGGATTTTAGTTTTTGAAAAGGCCCACATTTCATTAACATTTTTTCCATTTATCTCTATTTTTATTCATTACTGAGCATCTCAAATCAATCTGTAAACTTGTAGTATTACTGAGGAATGGAATCAGCTCATTAAAAATCTTGGAACTGCACAGAATTGCCCAATCACCTGTTGTGTTAATATTTGCCTGTATTTCTGTATGTGAAACTGAAAATATTACATATTATTTATTTTACTCCTTCAGTGCCTTCACAGTTTTCAGTAACAAAAACCAGGGGTTATGTAGCCTATCCCCTTGCCAGCTGTCTAAATCTATTTAAGTCATTCATTCTGACATGTCTGTGTCTAATGTGTTCTTAAATATTTCCAACACAATATACAGCTTTTCCAGGCAATTTATTTTCATGACTTCTGCTACAAATAGTTAATAATAAATCACTTCTTTTTTCAGTGAAATTCAAGCCTATTTCTACTTACCAGTTAATCACGGACAAAGAAAAATTACATGAAATTATGCCACAGGTTATTTATCCCAGACCTTTTGTGGTGCATATCTCTTTGTCATAACTTTCTGCCCTGTAATTTTCAATGCTAAACACTTTTTTTTTTACATTGCTGGTTTTAACATGACAATGTACAGCTTCAGATTTGGAAATTCTAGCTAAGCACTAAGGCAAAAAAATACCTTTTGCTCTGTGTAAGGACAGATGTTTTAAAGTAAAAGCATTAGACTAACGCTGAAAGTAATTGCTAAATTAAAGTCTGTATGTAAGAGCTGGAAACATGTCTGAAGAGGCTTGTAAGACATTCTTTCAAAATAACTGTGCTCTAATGTGGTGCTGTCCTTCAGGGGGCTCTGCCCCATCGTGTGCCCTACACATCACTGACACCTCCCAGCACGGGGCAGACCATGAGTGTCCCTCACTGGGGATGAACACATCGCTAGGGAATGCAGCACTGGCCATGCTGCTGACAGAACTGCACATCACAGCACATTCTGCAACACCACAGAAACACATCTTACACTGACATCATTGTATTGTTAGTGTTCTCCTCAGCATTAAAAAAAATTATATTTTATATTATTTGGAATCCATTTAGAACTATTCAACATTTCTAAAAAGTGTAAGGATTCTGCATAAAGCCCAAGTCATGAATCTGTCCCAGACTGTCTTTTTCAAAACTCAGGCAGTATTACTCAAGCATCTTATAAGATAGCTGAGGAAAGTAATTGCTGCCTCCACCCACACATCCCAAATATAAAAAGAGTTGCTGACTGCACATGAAATTCCTTCTTACTCATACCTTGTTGAACATAGATCTGAAAGCAGCTTGTCCTTTCTGTCATCGGCATCTTTTTCCCATCTCCTTCAATAGGACAGTGTCAACAAATCTGTTAGGACAGAACAAGAGCAAATATACAACCTGGACAAAAGCCTCAGAAAACTACCTGTAGGCTACAGCTGAAAGGGCAGGAAGAGTAGAAGCGTCATTAAAAATCCTCAGCGGGGCTGGCTTGCACTCTCCTTGGGAGGAAGAAGGGAATAGTATGAGGAGTCCGCCAAAAAGGATTGGCTGTGAGGCAGGAGAGAAGGGCATGGTGCAGAAGAAATGTAAAGCTTGAAAGATACAGGCAGAGTGTTTTTTATTCAGTACAAATTCTCTTCTCCACTTGTAATTTAACCCAACTTCCACCAGCAAGTATCTGTGAAACCTAAGAGTAAAGTGTCCTCTGTTGTCCTGGAACTGCTGCATGTAAAGAGTAATCCCCAACACCACCATCTCAGCAATGCAGAGAGCACAGGCCTGTAAGGGAGAGTCAGAGCTTTACCCTTGGGCACTGCCAGGATCCCAGGGGTCCAGAAAAGTCAACCGTGGTGTGGTATGATTTTTTTCAGTTTTTTCTTGAAAAAGTTACAAGAAACCCATCAACTATTTTAATAAAAGTTATTACAGTTACAACAGTAAATACTAAACCAGTAGGAACTGTTAAGATTAAGGCTGCCTGTAAAATTTGAATCTCATCTATCCAGTGTGAGATTGCACAGTTATTGAGGGTTGGGTATCACTCAATCTCTGTCCCGGCTTCTGTCACACACAGCCACCAGCACTGATCTCCTGAGCAACGAATGAGGCACCGGCCCGCTGCAGAAATAATGTGCCGTGACAGGGCTGAGTGCAGGATCAGACTGCAAATGGAGAAGGGCATAAATCGTTATCCTAATTACGGAAGTTTCTAGCTTCTGGGTATTTGGAGAGACAGGAAAGGTACCTGGGAGAGAGAGAAAAAAATCTGCAAGTCAGCAAAGCCCTAGGTGTTCCAAGAATCTTTTCTATGGCTGTCAGTTCTGGTATCAGTCAGCGAACAGCTGCCACAGGGGATTGATTTGACCAATGTTTACTTCAAAAGGATATTTCTTCAGCTATATTTCACACTAACATGTTTTACATTCAATTCTGTGAAGATTCCAATAAACTAATTTAAAGGATTCTCAGTGGTGTCTTCATGCTAAGCTTCTCTCTTTTAATTCTTAGAACATTAATTAGCAGCTGCACACACTGGTAAGACTGAAAACAAGTTTGGAACTACTAGACAGAAGGAGCAACTGTTTGGAATTATTTGCTTGGGCTTTACAGGTCAGCTTTTATCCACTGCAGTCAGTTATCCACTCAATGTGATCCATGTCCACTGTACAATATGAAGTGTTTTTATTGCAATTCGCTGTATTGCTCCTATGTTTGAATTTTACGGGAGACTCAGCAGGAAGATTTGGAAGAAGAGTATTCTGCAGTCAAAACACATTGCTCTAAATACTAGTGATCCTTTAAACCATACATGACCAATTTTCCAAATCCCTTAATCCCCTCCTCTGTACTAGGTTAGTACATGCTGTCTGACACTGTCCTGCTGTTTGCAAAAATGAGTATGGATGAATGTGAACACTAACTCTATCCATTACCACTTCTGGGTTGTAAAGATTTATACACAAGCAACACCAGTGAGAAATTCTATTATCCCACAAAGTTGAAACGGAAATAAATCATAAACTTCAACACAAGGAAGCAGACATAATTCAGACCACTAGCCATGATATGGGAAACAGATCTTGAAGTAAGATTATAATCCACAAAAGATTTGTTCTACTTGATTCACAGGAGAATGCTATACAATGTATTTATGCTCTATTTTAAGAGATTTGGATCAAACCAGTAAGCCTCTGCTCTGTTTTGGTTTTAACATCACCAAAAACAAAGGCTTTGAAAATCAGACTTTAAAGCACAGTACGTTTTCAAAACTGAGATTGTTTTTTTTGGAGCAGTCAGCAAGTGGTTGTTTGGGGTTTTTATTGTTTTTTTTTCCTAAAGAAATGAAAGCCTAAATCTAAATAATTTCAAGAAATACTTGACCAACAGCTGCACCTACATAGGTGGCCATTAATTTGGAGGGTAGGTGGTCTCTATGCTTAAAGAACAGGCATTAATTTTCTGATGACCATAAACCAGAGGCTACTGAGAAACTGATACTCAGGTCCTTTACAGAATGCAGGCATACTTGAAACACAGAGAAAAGAAAGCAGAACTAAATACAGCTCAAGTCTTGCAAGTCTCAGAAAAATTTTGAAGTTGCAGAAGTTCCCCTAAGAAAATCAAAAACTGCTTTATGAAGAAAATGCTGAAAATCAGCTTTGTGAAAAAGGAGTATAAAAGGAAAGGTATTTTATGGGCAAGGAGTAGTAAAACACTGCATGAAAAGGAAGTGTGGCAAGCGTGCAATAGATCCCCTTTAGATGTTTGTGACTTGTTTAATTGTGTGCTCCATGACAAGCTTCACTCCCTCACTGATTCCACATGGCCTCCCACCTGCAGAACCAGGGTCATTTCTGTGTGGGGCTGCTGCAACCCAGCCTTTGCCACTGGCCTTTGGCAACTACAGCACTGCTTTTCAGTGCTTAATGTCTTTCTGTTCTTATATTCTTATTAGTGCATTAAACAGATCTTTTAAGAAAGCTTTGAGTGGTATTTTAGAGTAACAGGCACTGTCATTCAAGACTAAGTGATTTAATGTCAATTTTATGTTTGCTCCCCTGTCATTTTCCTAACTTATTCATATTTTTATACCATATGGCCTCTACGTCTGTGACCTCTGGATGTCTTTGGGCCTTGCTACATTAGGCTGCAGACAAATATAGTGGAAATTTAGTCTTTGCTTCACAGATTGTATCCAATCAGATGCTATGAAGTATCACATAAATATCATTCATTGAGTTCTGGTGTTTAAAAGAAAAAAATAACCACAGAAAAACTCCACAACAAAACACAAAAAAACTCCATAAATTCAACACCACCCCAAAACCCAAAAATAACTGGAGTTAAAAATAAAAAGTGAAAAATAAAACAGTGGATGAAAACATTCCAAAGGAAATTAATCCACATATAGGGAGTTTTTTTAGCTATTTTAAGAATTTAAAAGACACAAGTTTCTCTGCTTACAAACAAAGAACATGAAAAACAATGACTTATTTATATCTCGCAGCAAAGGTATTTCTAATCTTATTAGCAATGGAAATATTCTTTTGGAGATCATAACTTATTTACAAGTACAGCAGAGTAGAAACAGCAAAGATGTATACATGCAAAAATATTTTTTTTCCAGAACAGGTGGGAAAAAAACCCACTAGAAAGCCTGTTTTGTGTTTTCTTCTTGCAGCTAGAAACCTAAGAATTTATCTGTAGTGCATAAAGAAGAAAAACGAAGCAAAAAGAAATCACAATACAATGATAGGGATGTTAAAAAAAGAAGGAATGTAATCTTTTCATATTTCACAAATGAAACATAGAAAAGAAATTCTTACTGATTTGCCTCAACTTTAAGCCTTGTTAGGGTTTTTTTGACAATGTTCTGACAGTTATGTTCAAGAACTGCCACTGTCTCAGTATCCACTGTTCATTCCAATGAGGAGCCTCCACAGAACAAGATTTCCATGGCACTCATGAAAGAAGACTTCATTCAGATGCAGCCAGTTTTACATCCTGATCCACACCCCCGTCCTTTGATCAGCCATTGAAGATCACTGGGAAAACCCAAACCCAGCCTGTAAATACTGAACAATGAGGGCAAAATGAGAACTTCCTGTTTCCCTGCAGATCAGTCAGCCCCAAACAGCAACAAAGGGATTGCTGACTGCTCCAGAGCTCTCCTGAAACACCCACTGCCACTCACTTCAGTTATATTAAATAGCAGCAGCAGGCTTCAAGCCTCTTAAATCATTTCACACTCACTTAAGAGCCTGGGGATTTTGATAATGTTCTAAGGACCACTAAAGAGTTCCTTGTTTTTCTCTTCAGTGCCTCAGTTCTACAGATAGAGTGGGTTGAGAATACTTAAGCACTCAGCACTGTCATAGGGCTTTCAAGAAAGAAATACTAATTAAAATACTAGACAGCTATCAAAGCTATCTCAGGTTTGGCTTTCAAGCAGGTCCATTTCTCAAAGTGTCATAAATCTGACCTAAGAGCATGTTGGACACACAAAGCTTTGACTGCTCAGGCTTTAATCAGAGAATGGACTTCTTATGGAGATGCTGCTAAGTGCATCTGACATTTTAATTTCCAATTTTTCTCCCTTCATTACCTTTAGACTGGTTTTGTATTTGTAAAGCCCTTGCATAGCTTTAAAGAGTAAGGACAAATGTCCTGTAAAATTTCAAGACAACTGGTCAAGTGTCCTCAAAATGTTAATTATTTCTTTCCATTTTGAAATTTTTAGTCTGTAATTGACTTGTCCATCTTCTTTACAGCAGAAAGCTTTGATTCAGAATTTTGCTTTAACTGGGGTAAATGGGAGGAAGCTTCACCATGATGTGTGAATACAGAGGGACCCAAATCAAGCATGTGAACACATGTGCATGACACCCTAATTTTGGTTGATTACATGCCATAAAAGGCTCCTGCACAGGAAGCAGTGTGAGAAGGGATTTTTTCCTCCAATGTATGTGCCCTTTTTCATGCACACCAGGATGGGCACAAAAGATGGATGGACTGTGAAAAACACTTCTACTGTTTATTTTCTTTCCTTGTCCAAAATGCCATTAAAAATACAAAGAGTTTTCCCCTCTCTTTGTATGTATAGTTGTGGGACATCAATTTAATATTCTGTTAGCATATAAAGCTAGGAACTGTTGGAAAAAATAAAGCAGCACGACCATTGTGAACCTCTCTGTGATATACACACAGAGGGGTCAAAACAGTATAATTAGGAATAGAATGAAATATCCTATTAAAATGTATAGCTTAATAATAATGTGCCTGGAATTTCTTTCATGGAATAGCACTCACTAAAAGCAATAAAGAAGTGGAACCTAAAACTGGATGCATGTATACAGAAGAAAACTTTTCCAGTGCAAGCATTTTTAAAATATACATATTATCAACTGAATTTAATATCTACATGTAAGAAATTAACAACATTCTTTGTGTGTTTAAATGCACCTTGCTGCTTACTTAGTGATAGGAAACAGTACAATACTCCTCCTGCCTGTCAACCATAGAAACCAACTTCTTAGATGCAAATGCTTTTCCAGAAAACCAGAGAATATTGCATTTTGTAAATTATCACATTATATGTATTTATCTTCTCATTGTTTTACATGTTACTAATACTAATTTTAAAAAACAAATTCTGCTTCTTAGCTTATAATAATTTATTCTGATACATTTTCATTTCAACAGAAAATCTGAAAACTGAGATAGAAATAGAGTTTTTCTACTTAAAACACTCTCTTAGCTAGTCTTGGAAGAAAAAAATTAGCTGCTTTACTTGTATCTATAAAACCATTTGAAAATATATTCCCCCCAGAAGCAGGTAGCTAACAAGTGCAAGAGAAACACACTTTGTTATAAATAATTCTATTTCAAGATGGAAATAGTCTGCTGTTTTCACTTACGATTTTTCTCTTGTAATTTCACCTAATACACCTCCTCATTACTGTGTCTTTCACTTGTAGTACTGAAGTAATTTCTCCTAGTAATTCTATGACTATAATTATATTTTATCCCAAGATAATGCTAGCATAAGGAATGCAACCTCCTTTAATAACCATTTCCAGTAATTACACTGTATGCTTTAAGAATACTGAAACACACCCTTTATTCTCACTGGAATGAATGGGATTGAAAGCTCATGAAGAAGGGCTGGTTTAAAACATACACAAAAATCCCGAAGCATGCTCCAATTCCAAGTGTATGCTGAGTCTAGTGGGTAAGCAGGTTAAATCACACAGGAGCACAGCCCTGCAGCTCAGCGCCAGCATTCCAATATCCCTGGAGCTCTGCTAATTCCACACTGTACCTGTGCTCCCTGTGTGCCCTCAGCCCAGCGGGGGCTCATTAAACCTGGTGACATTCTTATCATTACCTCCTGGGGAGAATACTTGAGAGAGACACTTAAATATTCACTAAAACAGCCCTAAGTAGTTATTTCTTACTCTTTTTGTAGAAAGAGAGTAAAAAGACAGATTTCTGAAGGACTTGGTATTCTACCTAAGAGGTCAATTTTTTTCAATCCCATGTCAAGTATTAAAACCCAAGCACAGAGCACAGGCTTACCAAGCACTCCCACAGAAAGCACAGGTCTTCAAAAAAGAGTTTCTGAACCTTCCACTCAAGCAACAAGAACAAGAAGAAGCTACACCATCTGCTCCCATAACATGCTTTTTCTCTTTTAACAGAGTCAACATTAAACCTTTTAGAGGAAATCTGTATTTAGTAGAATTGCCATCACCCCAAATATGTTCACCAGGAAATGTGAGCCGTTATGATCATAAATATATCACTCCTACGACTGTAGAAGAACATTTTCACTTAAAGCAACAAAGAGCACTGGGGATCATGCTCTGAATATTCCTGTGGTCCCTTTCATTCCTGCAGTAAGAGGAGGGTGAGAGCACACTGAAAACCTGTGTGAGTTGCAGCACAGTGATTTTCTCCACTGCCTCAATTTGTCTGCAGGGCACATACCTGGATGCATGTTAAAATGCTAAAAAATACTGTTTGTTTTGGTGAAGTGTCAAAATTCAGAAGAAATTCCTGTAGGATGTACAATGTAACAAGAACCTCAGTTCTTCTAACTCTTAACTGATACAAGCATGACTCAGTTGATGGGGTTGTGGCCTGTTACCTACCCTAAAAACACAGGTCCATTGATGTATTACTGTTCATTAAAGGTATAGAGGTGTTAAATGGAAGGGAAAACACCTTCGGACCATATGAAAATGAATAAAGGTAGTTATTAAGTCAGGAAGAGCTGGCATCTGCCTTCTAGATGCTGTCTGATTTGGTTACTGAATAGAGCACAGGAGATTGCTTTTTAGTAGCATCTCCCCTCTTAGAGTAGCAGTCAGTAAGGAAATGCAAGTCTCTACTCATGCCTACAGACCTCTCTGTGGTTCCTTAGGTAAATCCTCTGCTGCTTCTTGTCTGGCAGCTCTCCTAAAACTTCCCATATTTCTCTGTGAAGGCAAGCCTTCATAGTTGTGTCTCCTCCTGCTGCCACAGTCTCCAAGGATGCTTAGGTTTGGCTCCTCTGGGAGGTGCTCCCATTTGCAGGCAGCTCCTCCTGCAGCACACTGCCTGTTCTGGGAGAATATCCCAACTCTGCCTCCTCCCACCTACACGGACCTCAGCTACACAGCTCAGAATGGCAGAATAGCCCAGGCTCGAAGGCACCTTGACAAATCATCTGGCCAAGGGCAGCCTAGATGAGGTTATCTAGCACCCAGACAGCCTCGTTGTCTTCAGTCCATCAGTCAACACATGCAGGACTGGCCCTACATGGATGCTTCATGCACGTGTTCCAGGTTAAACTCCACACAAGCTGTCTCTGCCCAACACTGAAGGCTCCTGTCCCCATAACACCCCTTAATGTCCTTTAGAACTACTGGGTCTGTTGCGATTCAGTCAGCATTTTTAAAGTTTTTTAGTCAATTAACATGTTCCCTGAACATTTCATTAGGCCACAAATCAAGCTCTCTTTGCTGCCTGATGTCAGCTGCTACTTCTGTTCTGTTTCCATGGAATTCCTTCGGTTCAGCACTCTGGCTTTACTTCAGGCCCACATTCCCTGGCTCTCATCAGTTTCTGGATCAGGACACCTCCAGCTCACTGCACCATCACCATTGCCCCTTACACCTCATATTTTTTTCTGTTTCCTGAGACAGCTGCTGTTCCAGTCTTTTTGTTAGCGGCAGTCTTCTATCTTGAGGCTTTAAATTCATTCACCTCTTGCTGAGCTCCTCATAGTAGCAGAGTTATAAAGCATCTCCTCTATCCTTCTCAGCAGCTCACTGGATGTTTTTTGAATCCTCCAGACACCTTCCAGTTTGAGTGTGTGGGATGAGAAGTTCTGGAATTATGGTATCCCAGACTGTGCATGTCCTTCCCTCATCCCTTTCTCCATTTTGCCATCTTTTTTTTCTGTTTACCAGGAACTGAGTGCTCCAGTATGTGCTATGTTTCCAGTTCAGTTCCAAATATTGGGTAAGATCGTTTACCCTTGAATGCAATGGGAATTGCTTGGGGGATGTCTTGAGTGTCACAGTGAGAGACACACCAGGGTTGAGTGTCTGCCTACAGATGAAGGTGAAGAGGCCTCACCAAGAAGAGAGTTTCTTTTTTTTTTGCAGAATGGCTGAAGACTTAACAGTTGTGACATCCCACTCCACCGCTGGTAGTCTTCCATCTCTGAAGGCTCTTCCTTATTAGATCATAAATTAATAATTAGGTATCTCCAATTGCCCTTTCTGGAGCTGCAGTTTTACTAGAACGAAAATAGATCCTCCTATTTAGAGTCTCTGAGAACTCACATTCCCTACTATTATTCTTCAACCTGGCCCTGAAATATTTAGGCAGCCTTTTTGCAGATGATTACTCCATCTTTGACACTCTTCTGTTACATACATGAATTGATATAAATGATGGCATTTCTGTCTGGATACTGAGATTTCTGGGACAATGGGCACACACTAATTCACAGACATGATCCCACTGCAAATCATACTTTTTTTACCACTTGAGAAAACGGCCTGATGTATTTGCATTTTGTCCAGTTTATAAACTACTACATGTGTCTTACAAAGATAAAATTATTTACTTATTAGGTTATTAACCTGACTCTCATGTAGGAAAATCTTCAGCTACTCTTCAATGCTAAGTAGAAGGAATACATACTTTGTTGAATACATACAGAGCTTTGTTTTGACTTAAACCCTTGAAATGACTATGCAGCAAATGGATAATCCTTCTGTAATATGTGGAAGCTACATGAAATAAACTACATTGAATTACTGAAGTGCTTTAATTTGATACCTTGTCACATCATGGCTGCAAAATCCATTTCAAGAAGCTGCTGATTACACTCAGAAACGTTACCTCCTGCACATCAGGAAACATCACTTATGTCCCTCTGACATCTTCCCACACCAATCTGCTAATTACAAGAAAAACAGCAGAACTGAAATATTTCTCTAGCAGCTGCAAAAATCCCCCATTATAAACGACATAGAACAAGACAATGAAAAGCATCCGACAACCTTTAATACACCTCCTAGGCCACTGATAGGCTCTCACACTAATAACCACTTAAACACTTGGAAACTGCTTCTGTAGACTCCCACCACTTTTCATCAATCAGTTACCACTAAGCAGTGATCACTGTAGCTCTACATAGCTAATTATCTTCTATTTGCATCTAAGACTAAACTTTCAAAAACACAATTTCTTAGACTGATTATATGATAGTGACCTTATTAATACTGCCCAAATGAACATTTGTCCCCATTAATTCTACCACAGAAAACAAATAAGCAAGCAAAGCTGAAGACTCTTCCAAGCAGAGACACGCTCATTAACTCCCATTACTATTACTGTGATTGCAGCAGTTTCCTGCAGTGGTAAGCAGTACAAGCAGCCCTAACTTGTCACTGGTCAGGCAGGCAGCAGGTCCTGCCTTCACACAGTCAGTCCAACGCAGCAGTTACCACAAGAAATGTAAATGAGCCCAAAATGCTACTAATGGCAGGAATGAGCTATCACAGCTTTTCCTTCTGGATGAAAGGCAGATTCTCCTGACTTTGTTCAAAGTGAAAAATAAAAATTGATCCCCAAAGCACAAAAGATTAATGTGACAGTTATTTACAAGGGGAAAAATAAGCTATTCCCAGGAGAACAGATCCAGAACAGCTTTATAAACACCAAGTCCAAAAACTTTTCTATATAAGGATATACTGGAAATATATTTGAATAAAAGGTTCTGAGAAAATAAAGACCTGAATCAAAGAAACCTGGGTTTCAGGTATTGGGAAAAGGAAGCACAAAACCGTGTTACCTGTGAGAGGATCCTTTCAAGGATTTGTAACCATCTAGTGCTATGGCTGGTTATGACAGCGATAGTTCCACGCAAATGCTGAAATCCATCAGCTGTAAACAAACGTACAAACTGTGACTGGCAGAACCATAATGCAGGATGATGTCTGCAAAACACGAAGAGGAGATTTCTAACAGCAATTTTCTGGGCTTTTTTCCCAACAGTTTGTAGTAAGCCCTGAGTTCCAGTTTAGTTTTTATTTACTACAGTTAAAAAAGGCTTTTAAGTTGTTACCAGATGTTTAAGATGTACGGGGCCTAAGACAAAAAAGATCCCCTACACATAACATGGAAAAATTAATTTTAAATGCCGGTAAGAAAATTAGGTACCCATAACAGACTTCAGTTCTCAGCTCATTGACACTGACAGGATACCCCTGTTGAACAACAGATCGTGAAGATCACACTGATTTTTGCTAGGCACGCTACAACAACAACCACTGCCATGGCACCTGTGGAGCCTGCAGACCAGAGCATAGGCTGCTTGCAGGAAAGGCTGGCTTTACATGTAGGAACACATAGTTCTCATCATTTTTCATCTACCACTTGTAATTAAAACAGGATTGAAATACAAACGTTCTCAATCACAAAAGAACAGTGAATCTTGATCCACAGTAGTTTTAAGAAAGCAAAAATGCCATGTAATCTTGAGATAATATATGCAAACCTCAAAGTTACAAAGTCTGTATTGATATAATCTGTGTCTGAAGGAATTACGGATTTGGAACAGCACATACAGATAGAGAACGGTAAAGGAGAAAGTAACAGGATTTTCAAAAGATGCCTGAGTCTGTGAACATGGCCCATGGTTCCAACAGTAACTTCAACCAGATCCCTCCCTACATATGGGGACTGTCTTCCACAAGGGCATGCATTTATGAACATTTAAACCACATTTCTTCTGCTTCCAGAGGGAGGGAAATTTTGCCCAAAATGAAAACAGACTGAGCAAGGAGACTTTTACTATACAACTGCAGTTTACAAGATAGATTTACAAGTTACATTTAAAAGTCAGAATGTCTTTACAAAGCACCCAAAACCAGCTGAATATTGCTGGAAAGCTACTCAATAGATCAACTACATTTATTTGGAACTGTGTTATAACAATTTGTGAAAAAAAATTCTTGTTAAGAATTGACTGGAATACAACAGTGATAAGTGCACTAAGTCTCTGGTTTTACCATGTATTACAACTTGACAGCGTAAGACTTTGTGCTGCTTAACAGGTGCCACTTTGATATCAAACTAAAATTTTATTTTAAAGAGCAGAGGTTTATCGTGTTGTCTTCACAGGCTACTATGAAAATACACAAACACTCTCCCTGTGACACAGCCACAGACCTTCCTCTGAACCCTGATTCAGAACAAGCACAGCCTCGTAAGGCAACACTGAGGAACAGCGAAGCAACTGCTCCAAGTCATGTAAGTGCTGTGTACCGAGATAAGAACTGCATCAATTCAGCCTGGTTAAAACCACCAAATATTTAAGGATCCTCATATTAAACTTATTTCATCTAACTTCTCCTGTGTATTACTGCTGGTTTCCAAGGCAAGCATGGCATTACTGTTCCGTTATTTAGACCTACAGGTCCAAAGAAAAACCCTTGTGACCTTTATAATTTGGTACTAGTAGCACAGCAGTTTTATTTCCAGCAGAAATTCTAGACTGAGATTGTCCTTCTCTTCATGATGAATCTTCTAATTTTTAAATTTTGTTTTTCTTTTCTAGAATATTTAAGGATATGCTGACAGTGCCTGTACATTTCCCTAAAGGTTTGGCTTGAAACATTTTGCATTCCATCTCTATTGAAATGATTTACTGTCAAAATCAAAACAACCACAGCCCCAATCTGGTGCTGCAGCCTAATAATTCTTTCACACAGAAAATGTAATGTCTCTCTGCTTATATCCAATGTGACACTCAAAATGCTTTCAAGATGATTTATGTATATAATATACATCAATACGTGGAATGCCTCTTTAAATTAATTTCTTGTGACACGATATTCTGTTCTAAATATTTAAATTTGGGGAGCATTTAAGTTGGTTCAATAGAAGTCAAGACACAATTTAACATTGGTCTGCATGTTTATCATGCAAACACTACTGCACTGATATATCTTGAAACTCTGAATGCCTGTTACAACTTGGGTGATTGCAATGCCTTTTCTAGGGTGCTTGGTATCCAGCAGTTGTTGATGGACTACATTTGGACAGCTCTCACTGTATTATTTTAAGATGATTCAACTGTCAATTTTTAGACTGTCACAGAGTTAAACTTTATTGCATATTGTTAAAGAGAGTCTCTTCTAGCAGAGGGTTTGGGGTTTTTTAACTGTCTTGCCATTTTACGCAGTTTTACATTTATTTCCTAGTAGAATAATAATCCATGCTATTTTTCATGTTGTTGTGATTAAAAATACTTTAAAGTAATGTTGACTTAAAGCGCTGTCAAATTACCGAGTCCATAGCTGGTCAGAATATAGATTGGCTTTTCTAATGTGCTGTAGCTGATATTCCTTTACTTGATGAAATGCAAATAGAACCAGGAAAAGAGGCAGCCAAGGCTTATTATTGCATGCTAAAATTTTTCTCAGCTCTGCAAAAATCAGCAGAGACACTGATACTGATATTGATTTCACCGGGACCAATATTTTCCTCCTAGGAAGCAAGTGTGATGAATACTTGGGTATCTTGTATCCATATTTTTCTCACTTTGTATTTCACACTGCATAAAACCTCATTAAAGAACTCTCCATCCTTGCAGCAGTAGCAAACTAGGAAAGATACCTGAAGTCCATTCCTGCTAGCAAAGCCTCTGTGACCACGGCAGAGGTTGGGGACAACAAAGCAGGAGTGCAGGATGTGCCCCTGAGCCCCACCATGAGCACACCTGGATTCAGGGAGCACAGGAAGGGCACAGACAGGGTGTGCAGCAGCACAAGGATAAAGTCACTGCTCTTTGCCTTCCGAGGGGGAATAACCCTCCTGGGCAATAACATAACTAAGCGGGAGCAAGTGGGATGCTGTCGTGGGTAACGGGAGGAAAAGGCAAGGTTGTTTGGCATAAAGGAACCATGGCAGATGGATTTTTTGCATAAATGGAAGCACGGTAAGGAAGAAGCTTTACCTAACACCAACATATTCGTAAAATTGCAAGATTCTGAGAAGGAAAACTCTGCAGCAGTGCCATTGGTTTAGATCAGAGAGCAGGAAGAAGCCTGCAGGTTTCTGTGGCATGCACTCTGTTCTGAGAGTCCCCTTGCTGGCCAAAGTTTGCACAGGCACACAAGAAATAACTTCTTCAGAATTTAGAATGCTGCACTGGATTAAAGACGTGATACAACTTGTCAAATCCTTTAGAATGCTGGCAAGGTCAGGGCAAGTAATGCTTTTTTATTAAACATCTCCTAAAAGGACAATCACAGTGCATGGAAAAAATAAGTCATTGTTACAAGTCAATTCTAAGTACATCATGAAACCGTATTATTTTACAATAAAAAATTACATTTGAGATTGGCCCCAGAGTCTGTCAGAATATGATGGTGGCCAAAACACTACAATGCAGACCTCTAAAGACAGAAATAATTTTGTTTTCTTTTTCTCCCCTGTCATTCTTCTGTACTCTGGAAATCTCTCTCTAATTGGAGCATTTGTAACTAATACATGATTCTCTAGGTCAAATATTTTCAAAATGAATGCATTACATACTTAAATCTATATTACTAAATGAAAACAAAAATGCCTTGACTTTGAAAGGAGCTGAAAATGCAAACTTGCAGTTCCCTTTATTTCCAGAAATGGGTCTGCTTTTCTGTCTTACCTGGGATTTCGAATCTCAGATTCAGGTACTGACAAGGCATAATTTGACACACCAGAGATTTCTTCTGCGAATATGAAGCCTGCAGTCCCAAATAAAACTGCTGCCTTGATTCACAATAAAATAGGCTAATTTGCCAAGAGATACACTACAGCTATTCTTCTGTTCTGATAAAATCAGAAGTATGTAACTTTTAGCAAAGTTGGAAAATACACTGGCACAAAAACAGTTCTTGCTACAGGCAAAAATAATTTTACTTTTGGCAGGTTTACAGCAAAGCAAGTCAGTTACATTTTCACCTCAGGTGGTTTGTGGTATCAAAAAGGCAGTTCTTGCAGATGGAAAACTGTCATTACATGAGGACAAGCTGTTTGCTGGGGGAAATGGAAATATTTTGCTCTCTGTCAAACCTGTGAATATTGGAGAGAAAATCTGTTTTCATATAGGAATACTCAAACCAGAAGCTGATAGTTTAATGGAGTTCTACTTGACTGACAGAGTGGCTCACCAGACTGGAGACTGGCCAGCTTGTGCTTCAGTTATTACACCAAGTTACCCTAAAATTTCAGCAAGGAGTTGCAGATACATGAGAACAGTCGTGTGGGCTCAGAGATTGTTCCAGATTGCCTCAAACGGATCTGGTGAGCCCAGCACGGGCAGGTGCCTCTGGAAATGATGAGTCACCAAGTCAAAGACCTCCCACTGCATCTCTTGTGGGAAATGCATCCACTCAGGATTACTCAGAGGGACTTTATTCCCACTAACTGTCCATCATTAACGCCCACTCATGTAGAAAGAACTCTAAAGAGGGCATATGAACAGGCGGAGAGCTGCTAGAGAAGGTGGTGCAGCTCATGAGCTTTCCCAAGGCTTTCCATGTGGCTGCAAAGCCAAGGTGTGGAAGCACTGTCTGCTGCCACTGCACAACACCTATGTGTTCATTCAATTGGAATTCAGCTGTAGGTGGAAAGCACCAGATGCAGAAAATCTTCAGAGGTAGATCTGAGAGCATCTTTGAAAGGACTCACTAATACTACCTTTAACAGGGCAGAGCCATCAGATCCAAGATTTACACAGACAAAGGTTGCAAAGCCCAGAGTTGTATCACTGCTATATAAATCAGACCATTTGTCGTGGGAAATTGATCCAGCAAGGAAATCTTTATCTTCTCAACAGAAATTCAGACTTGAAGCTAAATAAAATGCAAGATCTGTAGTCTGGGAGTATATTCAAGTAAAAGGGATATACCTACATTTGGCTGATTCAATATTTATGATGTTTTCAAAACTTGGGTGTACCTACTCTATGACTTAATTCAAGCTTCCTCTTTGCTCCCAGACTCTGGTCTTATCATCCACACTCCCCACAGTCCCTTGTGTGACAAAACTCCCAGGGCAGTTAGTTTATGCAGGAGGGTAGGGATAAGCCTATGTGCCTGCTATGCTGAACAACTGTCCAGCACTATCCCAATAATCCCTACATTCCTCTACGTTCACACGCATCTTCCTGCACCAGCAAGTGGAACATGTGGACAGTTATCAGACCACTTCTACTGATGCACAGCAGCGTACTCATATCGTACGTAATGGGCAAGAGCATCGAAAAGCAAATTAAACTGACCTTCCACAAGGCACTAATGCAGGCCCACAAGATCTCACAGCAAGCCCAGACAAGACCAGTGTAGTCCCATCTCTACCTGTCTGGAGCAAGGCCAGCAGCATTGTGGCCTCTCTGGGCCACCACAGGCTGCCTGACTATTCCAGTTCAGATTTATGAATCTCCAAGAGTGTTCCTTCAGGCACTCACTGCACACAGAAATGTGCTTCCACAATGCCCTGCTCACCAGATGGGTGTAGTACCCTTTAGGGGAGAGGTGGGTAAAGCAGTCTGGCATCCACCATAGCTTCTTCATCTGCCTCTGCCTAGGATGGGAAAAGGCAAGTACAGGAAGGAAACAGTTGCCTCTGATGAGATTTCTTCAAAAAACACTCGCCATGGGAAACAAGACAAAATTCCAGCCTTCTGGTCAGGATTTGGTCATTGTTGCTGCAAAGGAAATGAGTATGAAAGCACATCTGTGCAACTCAGGGCACTGCGCTGCAGAGGCAGAGCCACCTCCGTTACCGCCAGTCTCCCTCAGCCGCTCCCGCTGTGGGAGCAGCAATGCAGGGCGTCCATCTCCAATACCAACCAGCGAGCTCACAGCTCACGTGGCCACCCACTGCCTGCCCAGAACACACCTGCAGCAGATGCACAAACCTCACAGGACACACTGCCCAGTAAGCTGCCCTTTATTTCCCTTCATGCAGGCACAGCCTTTCCAGCATCAGAGAAATACTCAAAACATAAGAAAAATCACAAAGATGATCAATTGGAAGGTCCAGCCCTTATTGATAAGTACCAAGGTATTTCACAGAAAGAAATTTGATCACAGCAATTTGATAAACAAGGAGACAAGGCAATACAAAGAAAAAAATGAAAGGAAAGACTGAGTGGCCTGTGATGGTTAAGAGAACTTAGAATTTAAAATCAAATATCCAGTGAATGAAGAATATAAACCCCATATAAACCCACAGGCCTCAACCAGAATACTTTCACTTTTGGTTTACTTCACTCACAGGCCATGCCAGATGGGGTTATTGATCACAATACTGGGATGGGAAGGTGACAGCGTACAGTCGCCAGCCAAGACTGCTTAAAAAACCCCCAGTTTTTAAGGGAGCTATGAAGAGAAGACTCAGCCTCGATTTGGTCTCAAGGAGTATGCAGGAGGTGAGTGAGAATCACCCGGTAAAGAGCATGCACAGCAGTGTGAGCAGTCTAAAGGCTAAGGGACCTACTGACCAGCCGGGCAGTGGAAGGCAAAGCCGGCCACCTATCAAGAAACACTTAAGGAATTAGCGTACATTCCTCTCATTTCCTGAAAGAGAGGAAGAGCTGACTCAAATAAGCAAGTAGTCAATAAGCACTGCATCCGTGTTTACCTCTCTTCTATGAGCCAAGGAATCTCTTAAAATTCAGAAAGGTTGGCAGCACATTAATTTCCTGCCCTTATGAGATTCAAAAGCATTTTTTTGGTCACAGTTAAGATCCATTTGCACAATCCATTCCCCAAGTACTCTTCTCTCTCCAGAAATGTCAAATCCCATCACACCTAATTCATTGGTTTCCATCTGAAGGTTCAGACTTGTAAAGCTTGAGAGGAGTTGGACTCCAGGGTGGAATTTTGCTTTAGGTTCCATCTCTCACACCTGAGTATCTGAGGAATGAAGTCCATGCTCAACGTTTTATGGTTTAACAGACTCTGCTGTAATGACGGCTTTCCTCCAAATCTCAAGAAGTCTTTTTACTCATATTTTTATACTTTATGAATTATAAACTGTTCCTATTCTAACTTTTCTTTGATAGCTAATGCTGTATTACATTTTTAAAACAGGTTTTCCACCACAACAAATACCTGTGTCATCATAAAAGCTATCTTCCTCTTCCTTAATGCTCTACTGTGATTTTCATTCTGCCATGGGGGATTCCCAGCAGACTTTCAGAGGCACTTTTCACAATCTGCTGGCAGTGCTCTAATGCTTTTTATCACAAAATCACAGTAGTTCTTATCATCTTTTAGGCAATTTATAAAATTCTACAAGCCTACTGTGTGACAATTTAAAATACTGTTCTACAAGATTAATCTACAAAAGTGTGAAAAGTACAGTATGTGCTTGGAAAAGGTCACAGAGAAGCTTTCCATTATAGGAATC
This sequence comes from Eulacestoma nigropectus, assembly GCA_013397775.1. Taxonomy (NCBI): domain Eukaryota; kingdom Metazoa; phylum Chordata; class Aves; order Passeriformes; genus Eulacestoma; species Eulacestoma nigropectus. The sequence continues at coordinate 1,440,018 of VZTE01002686.1, forward strand.
AATACGATCACAAACAGATTCTGAAGTCGTATTACCATTTTAATTGGCTGGCACAGCCTTTTCACAATTCCACCTCAGTGGTAACATTAATTACAAGTGTGACAGTACAAGGCTGTGCTAACACAAACAGGAAAATAACTATTACACACTGACTGGCTATCTTTTGCTACTACCCAAAGGTATTCAAATTATTACATTAAATATCTACCATTGTTTTTTACTCAATAGATTCATCTCTTTCTTGGAGTGATTTTGACTGTTCTTCAGAATATGATATTAAAAAAACCTCAAGCACTCCAAGCTGGACTTAAAAAAATTTTTAAAAATTTAAAGGAAAAAACCCAACCAAGTAACCTTCAAAGCCACAGTACTCAGCAGCATTAGGAGTGGCTAAAGGCAATGACCTGCTCTGCCAGGGAAAGAAGAGCTGCTAGGCAGCTGCCATCCTGGCCGGCTCCAGAGGCTGCTCAGGGTGGAGGATGAGGAAGGCTGCCTGACCCCACTCTCCTTTCTTGACTCCTATAAAAAGCCAACCACATTCCTTCTACACTTGCTCCTTCTCACAATTATTTTTTTTTTCAACTCCTTATCACAGTCTTTCTCCCAGGCTCCTGTCTGCAATAATCTGTTTGCTTTCGTCTCTAGCCTTTACACATTACTGACCAAGTGAAAGCTGCCTCTCACTGTCATGCTCAAGGTGTGTGTTCCCCCTACACATCACGGGCTCCCAGTTCGGTCCTTTCTCTTTGCTTACCACATCCCAAGCTCCTTGCACACACAAAAAACTCCACTTCCTTGTCTACCACTCCTATATCTTCAGCTCAAAGTATATATACATGTATACCACGTACACTGGCTTGTCTGTATCTTAATTTGAAAAAATAATCTTCTGTAGATTCTTGGGGGAGAAGGGGCATGGTATTTGCTTCTACAAAGAAAAGGTTTAATGATATTTAGTGATTATGTAAAATATATTTTTAAGCCCATGTACAGTTTCTTAATGTTAACTGACACTATGAACATGAACAGAAACAGATTAAAGGTAGGATTTGGATAGTATCTTCTATCTAGAGGCTCTGTGCTGGAGACAGTCAAGTATAAATAGAAGGAGAAGGAACTGTGATACATTAAAATTCATTTTAGAAATGAATCTGATCCGATCTGTAGCTGACATTTGAGATTGCAAAGAAGCTTCATACAGGAGAAATCTATTAAAGAATAACTCTGGCACGTGAAAAAAAAAGTCAGCATGTTCTATGAATAACAAGGAATAAGGAGACAAAGTCCATATTTTAACCCAGAGATGCTGAGTGACCTTCATCCCCAATGAGACCTTTGGACATTATGAACACAGCTCAAGGTTCTGCTGTAGCAGGGTACTTCTGACACATATGTAAATACAGCTTGGTCAATTAGCAAGAGAGATTTGCTATGCAGTGATAACTCAGCAAGTGTTTACAACAGAAACTTACTTTTCCAAGAGAAACTTATTTTTCTCCCCCATTAAGACATTTCAACACATGTTTTACTTCAAGGATATTAATAACCTTTCTAGGAGGAATCTGTGCCCGCCCAAGGCTCTGCGCCAACCTGCTGCCACCAGCTGGGATTTGTTTTGGTGTAGGCAGATAAACAAATAAATGACTGCCTGGTGGTACTTGGGAATTGCAGGGAGTTTTCCCTGTCATCAGAGAAGGGCTGGCAAATCAGAAAATTTATCTGCTTTGCAAACAAGGCTAAGCACAGGCACAATCAGGACATTTTTGGAAAAAAAAAAGATCAGGTATTTCTCTAGTTAAGATGAACAAAATGTAGACATCTGGACCTCCTCTTCCCAAGACACTGAAGTCTGTACATCCAAGGCAGGAACCCAGGAGAACAGCAGTCAAATTAGTCCCAGTTACACAATTTTCATGGTTAACCTAGTTCTGATTTGGGCTATTTCTGACAATACCCTCTCATTAACATGACTAGTGTTCCACCAATGGTCTGCAGTGGTGAAAGATTTTTTTGTTTAACCATTGCTCTCTTATTTGAAATAAAACCCAATCAAGCAGATACACTCATTCATGTAGCTGACATTTTTAATGTAGACCAGGTGAACTTAATTTAACTTCACCAACACCAATTTCTATTTGAAAGGCCGTTTTCTAGTAACTGGATTCTAAAGGCTAAACAAAAATCTTCTTAGTGAATTAGCCACAAGAGATGGTTACCTAGCTCAGAGCACACAAAGATACTGACACTGGCAGAAAAGCGAACCAGTTAATTAAAATTTAGAGTGTATTCAGAAAACCTCTCAAATGCTGTATGCACTGCTGAAGATACTTAATATATCAAGACATTAAAAAAAGAAGATATCCAAAAGAAAGAGAAAGTAATAAGAACAAAAATAACCAGAACAAAATAAAACTGTATTTGCCAATCTTAAATTCTGCATGCAAGCCAACCCTCCTTGGTTGGTTGGTTAGTTGGTATTTTTTAAATCTTGCAATATTCTTAAACTATCAAATAAAGTTCGGGAGTTTAAGGCTGACAGAGATAAAAATATCAGCACCAATATTACATGGAGGAGAAAAACTGCAAGGGAACATTGTGAGTAAAAATATCACAACTTTTGTAGAGATGGAACTTTTATCCACTCAACTACATTCTTTCAGTGGTAGCCAAGTAATATGGAAGTTTTTAATTAACTATTGGCAGAGGAGAGCAGAACTGAAATCCCAGTAACCAGTAAATGAACCAAACTGAAGTGCATCCTAGTGCCTATATGGGACTTAAAGAAGTCTTTGTCACCAGAATTCAAAGAGCAATATATAATATACTATAAATAAATTATTGTATAACCATTAGCAACATGTCTTTTTATACAAAGGTATGGAGACTAGTAGTTTGCCTTTACATAATGTGTGCATCATCTTCAGGGTGCCCTTACCAATCTATACATATCCTCAGAAGCCCTTCAAAAGTGTCTTTTTCCTTTACTATGTTTACATATATATTTCAGCATAAATTGGTTGCATAAGCATAGTTAAATTCAGTTTCACGTGGAAAAATTCAAGTTAATCTTAGAAGACTTCTATCTGGTATAGGAAGCAGTATCCAGGGTTGGGTTGATACTTCACCAGCCTGAGTTTCCAGAGTTTTGCTATGCAGAAACTCTGAAGAGTTTTTTTTTTTTCTGAAATTCTGTTTGTAAAGATGAGGTCATGCCCATGACCTAGAGGAAAACTCACTTAAAAATAGAAGGTGCCATTCAGATTTCTCCTGTTCGGTAGAGAGGAACTGAGGCTGGAACAGATGAAGTGAATGATCACCAGGATGATGTGGGAAGTGAGAGCCTGTCTTATGAGACAATGTAGTGTGCAGCAAAATAATAAATCATATGAATAAGCATCGTGGGGCTTTGCCCCAAGGAGTGAGAACAGCCATTTACCTGAAAAGGACCATCCACTGCTTATTCCAGGGAACATTTTGTATTTCATTCCTCCATCTCATGAGTACATGAAAGGCTGAATCAATCAATCAGACCTGTGCAGAGCTATATTATTGATTAAACCTTCCTTCTAGTATTGAACTTGGCCTGAAGAAACACGACCTCTTAATGAAGTTTAGCCATACCCTCCCACAAAACATCCTCCCCTTATTCTTCATTTTTATTGTTTTAAAGCAGTGTTGAACTGCACACATAAAGAACACAGACACACCTTGCTGCTTAGCTTGTCCCCAAGTTGTACTAATGCACAGTTCTACTTGTGCCTGACACGTCCTGCTTAAAACCCAGAGAGGGAAAGGCTATGCAATGTTCATTCATCAGTGGCTGTGCAGTCAGGGACGCCTGGCACCAGAGGCCAGTGCAAGAGTTCAGCAAAGCAGTGTGTACACAGGGCTGCTTGGAGACACTAGAGAACACAAACCCTCCCGAAAGGTTTGGGCATTTCCGAGCAGGAACTTTGCAAGGAGCTCTTGAGAATGTCTGTATTGATTCAGCATGCAGTAAGGACAGGAAGATTTTAACTGCAATGCTGCTTCAGCATGCAGGCACGATTTACTCTGAGCCAGGGAAGACACTGGAGGATGAGGCACGGGTTCTGTGAAGCTGGGGGAAAGCCTCTTCCTGGAGAGCTTGCTCCAACAGGTTGGAGATGGAAGAACCTGCCCAGAGGGAGGCAAACACCACTAAACAGCAGAAAGAAAAATGTGATAACTTGTTCTCCAGGAATTTTGATGACTTGCTCTTCTCCAACCACCTTTCTGTCTGGAATTATGCCGACACTAGAGTAGCTCCATTTTACATTGAGAAAAATAGAAAGAGTTGGCTGAAACCACTTTTTTTTTTCTGTGGCGAGCCTTGCCCTAAACAAATACCAAAATGTTTCTGCTAGCTATCCATTGCCATCCATGTGAAGGAAGAATGATCATCACCTTCATTATGACTTGCAAAATAGAAATGAAGCTGCACAGAGCATCTTTGAAAATACATTAAAAACGCAAATATTTTTAAAAATATGCATTAAATTAAAATGGTTTGAATTCTGATATATATTCTTTTGCATAATGCTACCACCAATACAGAAGAGTCCTTTCTGCCAAGAATCAAGTACAAAAGAAAATGAGTCTCTGCTTTCACCTAATTATACAGTTAATATACTGCTAAAGAAACCTACAGCTGAGTCTTCAGTTCATCTTCTAGAAAAACTTCTAGTTGAGTTTTCCTATTCTCCCAATACTGTTTCAAAATTACAGAGATATTTTAAACATTCTTCAAACTTGATTACATGGAAATGTTAAGCAATGTCCCTAAAAAATTTACTTCATCTGTAAATAATAAGTATTTTCTGGCTATGAAAAATCAATCTTTTCCTCAATTGAGGACAGCCCAGTGGCTAATTTAAAGTTCAGTGGGGGTTGAAAGGAAATAAGGATGACACAAAAACACTATTAGTGCCTTAATACTGTATGTATTTCTATCAGAGATCAAAAATTAGAAGAAATCAATCTAGTATATATTGAATTATAAGACATAAGCATCTGCTTTTGTATCACTCGAGACCAACAACTGGTATTTTGATTCTTTAGTGATAAATATAATTCCTATAAATACAGAACTTGGCAAAGCAAAAAATGCAATCAGATTTAATTTGGTCATTACACCAGCTCTCCAATACCTATCATAACTTTTTTTCTCTTCAGGAGAAGTATTATTTTAATCTAGTTCAATTGCTATTTCTTTGAAAAAAAGAGAAATCTTAAAGAATACCTAAGCATTAAGCAATTTGACAGATGCTTAGTTATGGGCTATTAATGTGACGGACCATTTTCTCAGAGGTTCAACAAAGTACAGTTGCTCATGCATCTGGAAACAATCTGATAGTCTACCATTAAATTCTTCTTCTCATAATGTATGAAGTTTCTGCAAATTATTACCTCGAATGCAGTAACAGACAGGTTTTCTGTGAGACAGCAGATCTGCATAATCCAGAGACATTTACCAGGCCCTGATTCAGTAAAGCTAAGCTCCAAATGAACATTGATTTTAGTAACGTTGCATGTCTGAAGCATTTTATGAATGTTTTAAAAGAGATGTATTTCATAGTTAGCTTGTGGAAGGTATCTCACTTGTCTGTCTATCACAACAAGGAAGTGGTCTTGATATTTATTCCTTTTAGTCTGGTATTTCTATGGATTATGAATTTCAGCAACAGTTCCTACACAGTGATTTCCTACAATTATTTCATAAGAAACTGATACTAATCCAATTGAAGTCAAAGGAATTATTTCCATGGACTCCCACTGACATTCATCCATGCCCTAAATTCTTAATAAACAACAGAGGAGTCTTTGTATAGCACTGTAGGAATAAATTCAAAGAGTAAAATAATCTGCTTTCACTATTTATTATATTAACAATTTGGCTCTGACTTCCCTCAATGGATTAGTTTAAACACTAAAAGTACTGGCACTAAATTGCCTTGAAACATCAGGGTACCATGAAGAACCTAAAAGAGATTACAGTTTAGGAAGCTTCCTTTCTTCAAACCATTTTCATAAGACTTGTTCATAAATGCCAATGCCTATCAATTAGGTCTATACTGTAAGCATGCAGTCTAATTTAAATAAGCAAACTGAAGCTGTATTTTGCTCAGAAATGGATCACTACAGCAGCTGGGCTGAGATTTTCTGGACTCTGTGTGAACCACTGCTATGGTAGCAACACTGTAACACTAATACACTGTGTCTCAGAGGTGCAAAGTCTAAGAGATGATCACAGAGAGCATAACCCTAAAAAAAAGTTAAGAAAGAACAAAAAAACCCAGAAGATACATTTAAAGATTTGGTGAGTGAGCAAGGCAGACAATGTTTCAATAAAACCGTTATTTTTTTAGGATACCTGCCAACCTACTCGTGACACCTCTGTATTAAGATGACTGTTTTCTTGTGGGCACTCTGGCTAGAATAAGCAACCCTTCAGATGGGAATTACCTGTAAGGCAGCTGAGAGGAATGCACAAGCCACAAGAAACACCAAGCCAGAAAAAAATCCCGCCCTCTTCTGTGGTAGACTGAAAACCTCAACAGCTGAGGGGGGACAAAGGAGCAGGGCAGGTGCAGCAGGAAACTGTTTAACTCCTAGGGCAGAACTAGACAGGCTCACACATGATGTGGTCCATGAAGAATCAAATGCAGAAAATGCAGGGTAAGAGGGTGTCCAACCCTGAGCAGAGCTGGTACAGGTAGGAGGTGTGGAAGGGGGAAAGAAAGGTTATCTTGAGAAGGTAAAAAGGGAAGGAAGTTTATCCCCTCTCTTAGCTCTGGTTCAAAAGGGGAAGCTCTGAAGTCTAGGCTTGTTCTTCCTCAGCGTGTGCTGCTTTTATCTATGAACAAAACCTCAAGTTGATGAATGAAACACAGTCATCATCAAATACACAGAGCCTGGAGCTGTCAGGGACCTGCAGAGGTCATTTAATCCCTCCCTGAGCAGAAAGGGAGCAACAACTCCTGAGGGGCTTGTCTCGCCTGTTCTTCTAGGCTTCCACAGGACCCAGCCAAATCGAGGCAGATTACTCCAGTGCTCATTCATCCCTGCTGAACAACCTAATCTCACACTTGATGGAGAGTAGAACTTGTATTTACTCCATGAAAACTAATCCAATTTGCACATTATATGTTTGCGTGAATTACTGGCTGGAGGGTGCTGTAGCAAAATTACAAAACTAGTGGTTGTGGATCAAGCAGAAGTTCCCATACTATCGCTGGAGGGAAAGGATATGGTCAAAACAGGGAAATAAATGAGTGCATGAGGAATTTAGAGCAGGGCTACGGAAACTGGGAAGAGGCCTACTCTCAAACAGCAGATGAGAAAGTCTGGCTCTTCACACCCCAGGAACTGGTGTCTAGTACTCAGAAATAGCTACAAAGAAAAGTGGCTATCAACTTGCATGACGGAGATGACCCAAACAAAATTAATATAATCTCCTTTCCAGACTTTCAGAGCTCAGTGCTGTATCAACTTTACTGGTGGAAGTTACTTAAAATGCAAACACATTTGTCCCAGCTTGCCCAGCTCAGCAGACCTGAACAGAAATTCATCCAGTCCCAGAGCTAAAAAGTGAGCAAAGATTTTAATGGGCCTTTCAAATGAAACAGCTGCATATGCATCCTCATATAAAGAATCACCTTGAAGAAACGATCAAACACTTGTAACGCTACAGAATAATTCCCCACAAAAGGTTTTGTTGTTTCTGATTAAAATGTAAAGCGTTAGCAATGCAGGGTGAAAAAACGTTCTCCTAGAAGAGAGTGTTATTGTCTTAAGTTAATTACAAAAGGTACAAAATACTGGCACAGGTTTCAGAAGATACCCTTCATCTGTGCACTGTTTGCATGGCAGCTTCTGCCAAGGTGGAAAAAGAAGAGACAGAAAACAAGAGAAAAGTGCATTCTCAAAAGAACAGAGGAGACATCCCTGGACTTCTAAAGCACTTTGCTAGAACCTAGAGAGACAGCAGCACAGAGAGATAATGTCACATCCCCATGAACAGTCCCAAAGCAAGGGACCTTTTATCACCAGTCCCAGCAAAAAAAAATTGTAGGTAAGATAAAGCCCAAACATCCCTCTACCTAGGAAAAAAAATATTTAGACCGTCTGGATTTTTCAAATAATCTGACTTGCAAATTTCTAGAAAAAATTCCAGCTGGAGTTTCAATTCCTAAATTAAATCCCACAGAATTGGTGTCTGGGGTTGGGCTGCTTTTTCTCATTTGCGTTCAGTTCTCCTGCCACAATGAAGCACAGGATATAAAACAACAAACCCAAGAACAAAAATTGGTTTCTGCAGCAATTCTGCTGAGGATTTTCTTTTCTTTTCTATTCCCTCCTGAAATAACATAATGTATGTGACACATGTAGAATTCTTGTAGATGCATTTTGGTCTGAATATGCTCAGCTGTTTTAAGAAGAGTAGCATCAAAATCAGTAAAAAATAGTAGACTCTACTAAGACGAAGCAAGAAGCTGCTATCTCCACGGACAAAGGCTATACCCCAAAAATACATGTTCACAGTTAGGAAGTAAATATGTTATCTTTTAGAAGGTTAGCTATTATTTTGCTTTTTGTTGTTGAGGGTGGGACAGCACAAGTAAGCAAATAGCTTGACAAGTAATTTTGTTCCACACAGGATGGGTGGATCATTCCCTGTCTGTGGCCTGCATGTGACCAGTTCATTATCAAGAAGTATTTGGGGTTTAAACCTCAGACTTCTCTGTTACCAGTGAATCCATGAATTGCATGATTTGCTAGGAAGAATTTCCACAGATTTTTTTGTATGAATAGTCATAAATTTAAAACCTGTTTCCAAGACCCTGTTCCAGTGCTTACTCAACGGTGTCTGTTTCCATGGACAGACATCCGTGGTTACTGACATGCCTGAACCAGAATATTTAGGAAGAGCTAATGCAGAAATGAGTTAGTGCAGCCTAGTGCGTGGTCTAATTCAAGTGAATATTCTTTGAAAAAATGCTCAGCAGGATTGACCATGTCATAAAAGGCCCTGATCCTGCATGATTAAAGGTAATGGGATCTTTGTCACTGACTTTCAATGAGCATTGGAATGAGCCTCAAGGTAGCAGCTATAAGAAAGGGCAGGAGCTTAAAATTTTTATTGCTCTTTTACTTGAGAGATATCAGACTAAAACATACAGTATAGATACAGGCATACAGAAACGCGAAAGTGCCCACACATAAACCTTTAATTTTTCTGAGGCTTTTGTAGCTGCAAACATCTACAGATTCAACAGACTGTCTGGGAAGCACTGCCAGAATTTTACATTACCAACTAGTGAGCTTCAAGGACTCTGGTTTCAGTGCTGGCTATGTACAAGGCTGGCAATTTCAAAGACCTGGATTAAGCCCTTGATATTTGCTTCGCTGTGCATCCACTCAGGATCCCTGGAAGCTGTCCGAATCTCCTTTTAGTTCAGCACACCTGCGGATTTGCCTTTTCTTAATAGCAAGAAACCTGAACATAAGAGATCTGGACCAAACGAGTCTTTCAGCTGATTACTTTTGTCAGAAACTACTTTCATCCAGGCCACACATTCAGGCTGAGAGCTGGGCTCTCAAGTGTGCAATTGTAAAAGGGAGTAATCCAATAGCCAAAAGTTCGGGCTACTTCAGGAGACCTCTGCTTACAAGGCAAGGAAGACCAGCTGCATTCCCAGCTCAGCACTACAGGGGAAAGGTGAATGGATTTGTGCTTGTTTGCAAGAGAAGCCAGAAACACTGCATTAAGATTTACTAAAGGAAACTTCTGTTAATGGAACGTTTGTTAATGGCCAATACACAAAGTAGTTTAAGTAGATAAGAAAAGAAGTGAAGGGACAAGAGAGGTTTTTTCTCACTCACTTTCTTCAGGTGTTTAGAATATGTTTAACCATCCTGTTTATTACCCAGCCCTAGCTACCTCACAAGGGTCAAACCAACAGCTTCGCTTTCCCCTCCTATCCCATCAGTCACACCTTCCTTTTTTGTTTAGTTTTTAGGCTCAGACTTCCCAGTTCATTGCTTTTGTCCTTGAAAAAGTGAAATAAACAAGGATAGAGATACTTTTCTCTATGCTGATCAATGAAGTATTTCTGACATTAAGCCCCCAATTTCATCCAGAAACTGGGGGATGGTAAAAACAGTATTCGTAATTTAATGGCAGACATTGGACGACTTGAACATCATGTGAAATACTGGACTGTACTCAACAATCAGCCTTGTTGTCCCCCTTTGATATACCATATAGCAATATATTGCTACATTAATAGTATGGTATATAGTAATGGAGTCTATTCAAATATGTTCTTACTGTAAAGTTTATTTTGTTTTGATGCCTCTTGTATTCCACTATATTAACAGAATATTAGTTCTAGATTCCTTGCCGGGAAATCAGCAAAACCAGCCTGTTTCACTACAAAAAGAGTTATGACAGAAATTATGGGTACTATGATGCTAAAGCATGCAGTTCTCCCTGTTTAAAACCCCTGACTTTACAGCATTCTTCTCTAGTCTTGTTTCCATTTCAAGGGATGAGGATACGCAGTTTTCCTGACCACTTCAGGTTACTGTTCCTTCCTTTTCCCCTCTCATTCATCCTTTCTTCCATGAGATATCTGTTTGTGGTACTTGTATTTATATTTGTAACAAGCTCCTATTCATGAAAACACATCCTCACAATTCTGCTGCCTTCGCCCTCCCCTCAAACTTACTGTTTTGGGATGGAAAGCAGTCCCTGTCTTTTTTCACCACCTCAAATACTAAGTGTACGAATTAATACACATGGAAAAACTCTGGAAGGGTGCTGATGGCCACTGCAACTGTGTCCCACACCCAGAAAATGCATCCATAATCCCTAGCCAAGGGAAACCAGGGACACTCAGATTGCTATGAGGATCCTGCTTATGCGGGATGATGATGAACAAAAACTGCCTAGAAATTCATGCTTTGCTGATGGAATCTGACCAGAGAGAGACTGTGCTATTTCTGAAATGTATTTTGAATGAGGTTTTTTATTTCTGCCTGCACTGTGCACAATTTGTGATGTACCTTTTCTTATGAACAGCAGGAATGTATTACCCAAAGGTTATTACTTCAAAATATGAAACAGAGCTCTGTAATCATCCTCGGTCATTCTCCTTCATGCGTGGCAATTTGCATTAACTGTGCATTTTTATTTTGATTTTTAGATACACAGTTGTTTACCATTTGCATTACATTTCATTTCTAATATCCACTGATGGGGTCTTGATCACAGTGTTGCGTGAAATTTTGATTTACAAGCAATTTAGTACACATTTTCATGGTAGCAATTACAATATGTTTTTGAGGCTGACATGTTTTTAGTGACTACTACTAAAGAAATCTCTTCTCCAAGTATCCTCAAAGGAAACCCCTAGTTCAATGTGAAAACCAAAACCAGTGGATTTCAGTAGAGACTTTCGGAGATAAGCTAATATATATGTTTTATAACTGCTCTCAGTGAATTTTTTTTCCATTCACTTACCCATATACTCCTCCTAATCTATGTATAATTTTGGCATCTGCAAGTATGTAAATATGCTTATTGGCCTTGACCTTCTGAAAGATCCTGCCTGTATGCATGTTTTAAGGCAACAATTGTAAAATCTCAGGGCTCAATACTACAAGGTTCATGGTATGTGTGCTGCTTCTTTCCTCTAGGTATTGGAGACTGTCATCTGCTGAGAGTGACACCATCATTTCTCTGAATATGGAAAGAGGGAAGAAATAAGATGCTTGGAAAAGACTATCCAAACCATAATGAAAGGCAGAGTTACTGAAATGGCTCAAGACTACATTTTGTCAAAATCTCAATCTCCTACATATTTTCTGTATCTAGTGAACATTCATGTGAAAAACTCAGCATTTCTTGCTCTTCTTGTAGTCACCTGCTTGGCCTTGTTGGATTTTATGCACACTTTGCATCACAGATCATCTGGCCAAAACTACCTCTCAGATCCTGTTAACAAACTGATTTGCAACCTTGTGTGACAGAACCAGAGAAAAAGACGTATAAAGAACCCAGTATTCATAATTTTTGTATTTTCAGAAAGGTTCTCAATTTAAGGAGTTTAACTCCTAATTTTTATTTCTGTGGTTCATAACATCCCCAATAAATATTGGAAGGATTTGACCTCCCCTTGCACCACTGTTTATGCTGGAGTCAGATGGATAAGCAGAAGAGCTGTGGTTTTGCTAAAACTTAAGTATGTGTACAAAATCCAAACCCAAATCTGTGCCTGTAAATAGACTGCAAACAAAACCCTGCAAAACAAACTCCCACAGCATGAGCAGAGATTGCATAACAGCGACCAGAATATTCTGTCACGTTTCAAGAGCCATGAGCACTGCTGGTCATCCCCTTCTGAATGATAACTGCTGACTCCAAAGAGGGCTCTGCAGTTATCCCTGTGCCAAAGCTGTGCGTACGCACTGCACATACATCCCATGTGGATCTGCAAGCACTGCAGTCTCAGTAAGAGGCTGATGATGCTTAACAAGAACTCAGGATGTTTATTTAAAGAGTAAAAAACTCATCCATTTTCATTATTCTGTGAAATGTAGAAAAGATGAGAAATAGAGAGGTTGGCCCAGGTCTAATGTACTCATATGGTGTAGAGCAAGGCTTGGGCTGGTATCCCTGAAAGGCAGTGACAAAGGAGGAATGCTCATTCAAGAAGACAAAGCAGCAAGATAAACTATCGAAATTGCAACAATGAGGATGAATTGCAGGGAACTCAGAGATACATGAGGGAAGGAAAAGCAACTAACTTGGCTACAGAGAGATAACAGAAAGTGCAATGTGTTCCGTGCAGCTGCTCAGAATCAATTAACTCCTCATGTGTTTGACCAGCACCTGTTCAGCTCTGCTGATGCACGAGCGTCCCTGCACAGCCTGCACCAGGATCCACCAACAGAAGAAACTGTGGTGGAATACCACTGTCAGCTCTGGAGCAGAGATACATTTAATCCAAATTTTGTCCTAGACTGCTGTCACTCTTTGACTAACAACATCAATACAAAGAGTTTTTGCAGTAGGTTGAACTACAATATAGATAATGAGCTGCAAAATCTGGTATGCCGATTTCCAGCTTCAGTATTTCTCTCTTCTGTCTGAAATTTTGTAACTGAAAACCTAGTTCAAAATATTTAATTATGTTCTCACATTTGCCATCAATGAAAGAGCACGTAAGAGTTTTGTCTTTCAGGATGTTAATTTTTTTAAAATGAGATGTTCAATGATAAAGTTAATGGTCATCTTTACAATTTTTTATAGTAATTGAGATGTTAGTCATAGACGAAGATTTGCTCAGGGAGGAAAAACAGAGTATCCCTCTGTGGGCTTTTTCCTCCAGGGAAAATAGATTCTGCTTAATGAAACTATGGAAGGGTTCTGAGTGTAAAGGCAAGGAGTAAATAACACTTTTAAAAATTGTTTTCAGAGCAAAGTCAAAAGTGATAAATTGCTGCTTCTCAGATACTTTGCTTTACAAAATTTTAAAGATTCTCCCAATGCCCTGGTGGCTGATGTTCAAAACAAAAAAAAGAAATCAGTTTCTAGGCCTCTAGAGATTTCTAACAGTTCCCCAACTGCCACCCCCACACCCCTTTCCCCTGCCCTCTGCCTTCAGGAAAGATTTTTTAAGTTATCAGCCTACTCCCTGGAAAGAGCACATATTTTATCAACTCTAGGACTGCCCCTTATTAGGGGTCCCTCAGCATTCTGGCTCCACACCTTAATGGGGTTAACAACCTCATTTTCTGTAAAAAAGCATCTTCCAGCTACAATATACCTTTGCTGGGTTTTGTTCAGAGCACTCTCATTCTCTTTTTCATTATCTTTAGTTTCATTCACTGCGGCAAAGACTGTGCTGAAGCCTCACTCTCACTGTAAAATTTCAAGACTTTTATCCTGACCTGCCATGAAACTGAATTGTGGCATTTCTAGAACATCCTTCTGAGGCTGGCTTCGCTGTGTTACCCATGCTCTAAGGATGAGATGCCTCAAAGCAAATAAATCATGAATTGTCATCAGGCTACAGGGTTAAATCAAGCTGAAATGCACAGAATGAAGCTGTGACCAGCAGGATGTGGTTGGCCGGGAAGTAGACCCAGGCAGCAGCTCAGTGACCATCCTGCTACCCCAGCTGTACACCAGTCCACTGAAGCCATTCCATTCAGTTTACCGGGTACTACTCAGGCTGATTTGGGCTTTAGAACAGCACAAGCTGTTTTGATGAGAACAGATGTGGAGAGTGACCTTTGAAGCCTACACAGAACTGCACTCTACCTATTGGGATTGTGCCCATATCAGTCTTTATTACGTTCAAGTGATAAACTTACTGCTAAGGTTTGTATTTTTTTGCTAAGTGTACAGAAAAGGCTTCAGTAAGTTTTGAAACACTGGTGCCTGCTTACGGGAGTACCGTATCTCCTTTAAGAAATTACATTAATCATTTTCTAAAGAGGACCTAGAAATACTGTGACAGTTGTTACCATCCACTACTGTGCTGAGAGGGTGAATCTAGAACACCAGAGGCAAAAAACTGTGCAGAAGCTTGTAAGTCTTGAGTAACTGGTATGTAACAAATCATGTTAAAACTGTTCCAGAGACTGATGTGTAACCTCACAGTTAATAAACATATTTTCATTGATTTCAGCAAGTTGTACTTTGGGGCATTACTTACTGGAAAAGAATGTCAGCAGTAGACACCAAACAAATTAACTGATTATTCCACTTGGACTTTTAGTATTTCCACTTTTCTACTTTTAGTAGAAAGTAATCTGGTATGTTTGAAAATAAGAATGCAGAATGGAGCATAATGAATCCATACACATATGTTATGTACATGTTATGCTTCTTGATTTAATTACACTCTTCTACCATTTAACTGCACTCCAGTGCCTACATGAATGTTGGTCAAGAATTTCCCTTGTGCTGTCTTTGCCCTAAAATTCATATGGTTTCATGATGTCCTCACATGTAAAGGCTCATAGGAAACAGCTGAAGACAATAAGTACATTTTGCAAAATACCTGCTAACCACAGCTGGGAGCTCCTCAGTACTGGGGAATCTTCTGAATGACACATGTACAGAAAACAAGTCTACAGTGAGTCTACAAAGTCAAGGCTTTGGCAAAGCTGTGAAGCAGATTTGAGGATAGTGAGAACAAAATGGCACAGGTTTAAATGAAGTGGGTGAACCCACACCGACACACACATACACCTACCACGAGAGAGACTGGAGCAGATAGAGATTCCCATCCTAAGAAACCAATGACAAGAATTCTGGAGAAGGACACCATGGATGCTCAGAACAGGAACTACTTTGGAAATGACATCATTTGTACACTACATGCTGACTGACCAAAATCTTAAGCTAAAAGCTGTTGAAATTTTTTACAGTATTTTCTTGTTACTATTCTAATTCCCTCCTATGTGCAAAATTATTTCCAAGTGTTACAGTATATAAAGAAAAAAAAGATTTCAATTTGTCTAAACTTTTTTTTGTATGATTCCCCAGCAATGATAAAAAACAAATCTAAAAATAAACTTTGATATATAATTAGCTGAAAATGTAATCGCATTTTCAAAACCACTGTGGAAACTACCAGTTCAGTACTCATGACATGAAGCGCTGTGATGAAAAAAAATTAAAGCAAAACCAAAACGAAAGACCCCCAAAACAAACCAGCAAGGTCAGGAATCATCAGTGCAACTCATTAGCTAAGTATCCTTTCCTATAGAGGCAAGGCTTTTTAAAAAGAGGGTACAAGCACACTGGCTGTAATGTATTAATTTAAAATTCTTTATTTTTTGAAAAAGATAGATAGGTTTCATGATTATTATGTCCACTGTGTAAATAAGGCTTTATTCCATTGTGAATCCACAGAAATTGCTGTAACAATATATTGATCTTGCCTTACAACTTCCACTCTGAATTGTCTCACCAGAAGAGGGAACTGGAAAAGTAACCTCTGCCAGCACAGTCAATCACTGCCTCCACTGCCAATCCAGTAGAAACTCCTTGTCATTAAAAAGCCAGTATCCCATGCATTTTAGGGTATTAAAAAAAAAAAAAACCACCTCAGGTGAACTAGTGCAAAAACTAAAGAGGGAGATACTAAGAAACAACTGACCTGAAGATAAAAACCCTAATAATATAAATCAATAAATAATTAAAATTAGAAACAGCAATAGAAAGGAAAAAAAATTGTGTCATATTTCAAACTGCTTTACAGTACTTTGAGATTTATTTTACTAGTTCTTGTTTCATTATGTATCTTAAAGTTCTTTATGATGAATTTTCAACCAAGAAACACTTTTTCTGTAATTTAGCCCACAGACACTTGAATCACCAACTTCCACTACTGTATTTGCATAAAACCAGTTCACTTCTAAAATTCATCTGCTTCAATGACTTCTTTCTTACCTGAAGTCACACGGCTCCATACGAGATGTATGAACCTTTCTGCTGCTCGGGGCCACGTTAGAGGGCTTAACAGGAACATAGTCTTTCTCTGTCCAAGAGATTCAGCTGACGGAGTGGTAGAGAACATGGTGCAAAGAAACTGTAAGAGAAAAACAAGAGTCAGCACCATTAACTGAAAAAAAAAAAATTGTTGCCTGAAAAACAGTGCATACATGTGTCAGGGAAAGACAAAAATAGGTAAGAAAAAGTAGGAATTTTGCATACTGCATATTTATTTACATATTGTAACAAAATACTGCCTTCCCCAATTCTCCTCAACACAGTGGGAGATTACTTTAACCTCTTTTAAAATAAATGTTCACCATGTTTGTTTAATGTATTTTACTATACTGGCATAGGACTGTCATCAACTGGGGTGTATTGAGAATTTAGAAATTTTTAAAATAATATAAATAATATTAACATATAATGTCATCTGGGTGATGTTTTTTAAAATCCATCTTTAAAACATAATAATAGTATTTTGGCCTGCAAAAGACTAAGGACAAAATACAGTGCACTTTTCTGCAATTTCTACTGATCCTATTATTATTATTATTATTATTATTATTTACCAAGTAGTTTTTAAAAAATTGTATTTTTAAACAATTTCTTGCTTCATTATTTTCAGAAGTCTCTTTCAGCATAGGGAACTGTTTTTCAGAACTTTGCCTATACTGAGACTATTAATCATAAATCAAGACAATATGAATTTGACAAAGCTGCTTGTATGGACTAGTTTATCCTTATAATAATTCCATTAAAAGACTCAGTTCTGCTTCCATTCCAGTCAATGATATAATGTGTGAAGTGACTATGGAAACTCGAGACTAAACAAGTGACTAAACATAGAAGCCAGCTACGGGTGTTGTGACAGCATTCGGATCCACACCCACTGCCCTGCCAAGCTGCAGCAGAAGAGTTGCCTTGCCAGGCTGTGTTAATGTACAGAACGGCACCGAACAACGGTGCTGAGCAAAGCCATCGGAACAGAGACAAACGGCAGCGGCTGCAACAGGATACACAGATAATTATAATGATGCTATGAACCCACAAGTGTTCTTCCAAAACTCTAAGAGCAGAAACAGCAGGAGTCTAAGAGGAATACACTGAGCATTGTTAGGGAAACAGAGAGTCTCGTGTGAACAAATACTAAATGATGCAGTTCACCTGAGTGATTAATTAATTTGGGATATGCCAGAAGAAGCCAAAGCAGTGGAGTGTATAGGCAAAGTAAATCAAGTGCTCTCTCACAATACAGAGAAGAGGCAGTTAATGAAACCACAAGGCTGCATTTAAATACATTACAAACTGATTAACTGGATGTTTTAACACAACATAAAATTAACCAGGACAATTCACTGGAGGAGAAGAATAAGAGATTAGAAAATGGGATACATTTCAGTGACTGCACTCACACTTAAAAAGTGTGTGTGATCTCATGTCTGAGGAAGCATTCAGCCACTGAACACAAATGAGGATTTTTCCCTCTTTCTCTGAGCTGTTCATTAACCTGTGAGCAATAAGACCTAGAACAAGCCTACTGGTAGGGGAAACTCTAAAAAATGGCCAGCACACTGTGCTGCAAAAAAGAGATATCCTGTGTGAACTGTACCAGCTGGCCATGTGTCTGCTCTTAGACACAGCACTCCCAAAGCACTTAGGCTTAGCTTACTGCTCTTTCAGGAGATAGGGCAGTGACAATCACTAAAGAATGACTAAAAGGAAACATTTTAACTTGGTATTTCTTCAAACAGCCAAAATGCATGGACATAAAAAATTGAACCTGCTTCCCTACACACATTAACATGACAGTTAACATTGTGCTCAGAGACAAGTTAAGAAATTACTGAGGCTGCAGGACCAGCTTTGTAAAATAATGACAACTGCATATGGAAAATTGTCCAGCTGGATCCTGAATTAGGTCTCAGACAGATGAATGCTGCCACAGGCCAGGGATTTGCCAGCTCCAGGCTGTCAGAGAAGGGCTGACTTCTACTCACTGTGAATACGTGAACAAATCCTGACACAAAGCCAGCCTGAACTGCACAGGTCCCACTCCTGGGTGACTGCTCAAATCTCACAGGCGTTTTAGTTTGCTGCTTCAGCAAATACTTGATATTTCACAAGTCTTCAACAGCTCCCACAGACCTCAGGAGGGATCTACATTCAATCACTAGAGGCTGGGCTTAGTTTGTTCCATTTGCAAAGTTAATGGGAGTTTTATGAGTAGCTGCTTTCAACAGTACCTTAGAGTACGTAGGTATCCAGGCCCCTGCCTTGACCCTCTGCCTATTGCCCCTTGGTAACAGGAACAGACAGAGCTTTTACTAAGGCTATTGCTCCTGAGCCTGATCTTCCCTGGTTTTCAAGACAAAGCTGACATGCTGTGAGAGGCAGCTAATGCCACAGGGTAAATCAATTTTGGGGAACTAGGTCAAGAAACTCCAGAAGAACAGTCCAACAAACCTGAGCATGGAGGCCTCTGACCAAGAATAACACCATGTCAGCCTCAGGCAGCCAACATATGAGGAAACTGTGGTACCAATCATGAAATAAATATACCTCCCCTGGCAAAACCGGGAGATACCTATGTCAAGACAGATAGACAATCAAAACAACAGTGTTCCCACTGGATTTTTAAAATAAAGAAATGCGCAGTGCCACTGCTCATCAGATGGAGCTCTACACAAAAGTTAGAAAAAGCTGCTTTTTAAAATCAAACCTGGATTTCTCTAAATGCCTCCCAGAGCTCAGCTGAAACACATCCAAGTGTAAGTGTCTGGCTTTATTTTCCTAATCTGACGGGTAAAGAGGAGCTAACATCAGGATACAAGAACCTTACTCCCACCAACCAGACTCATGCCTGATATCCAGTCCAAGACAAAGACAGACTGGTAGATGATTGTTCCCCATTACTCCACTCACACTTGCGAGACAAGTCTTAGCCAACTAACAGTGGCTTGAACATTCAAAACTAAAATAAAATAAAATACCAAACAAACAAAATCCTCAAACAAAAACAAATAACCGCAAAAAAACTCCAAACAAAAAACCCACCAAAGCCTCATTTCAAAAAGGTTATAGTTGGGGTTCTTTTTGTACATATTCTTTTTCTCACTCAGGACTGTGACCAGAAATGTTAACAGGAGTATTAGGAAGTTTCCCTTCAACTTGCGATTGTCATAAGCAAAGAGAAATCATCTTCAGTTTTACAGTGATTTCTTTTAGTTTAAAGGAAACACAATAAAGGCAAACTCACTGGGATGCAGCACAAAAATATTTATGTCTTGTTAACACCTCAGAAACTCAGAAAACAAAATGGCTGCAGTAGAAAACAAAATGGCTGCTGTACCACACAGCTCTAATGAGAGAGGCCCTTCCTGGAAACACAGTCACATATACCACATTTCATCAGTGTATATGCCACAGAAAACCTAAGCTCTCTTTCATAATTTAAAATAAAGGATATATTCTGCACTATTCTGCATTTTCCAACCCTCTAGTAACCCATAAACCTCCTGGGTTTGATGCTATCCCGCCTAGCCAGGCAATGCTGCCATTGCTGGCACCAGCTATGGTATAGACCATCAGATCTATAGCCGAGCTTTCTGAAGCTCCACTACTTGTGCTGTTTACAACTTTTTCTCTTAGAAACGACCTTTTGTCAACAGATTTACTCTCTACCTGTAACTATTTGCTGTCATTGCTCTTCAACAAGGACTCTGCATTCCTACATCATCAGCGTTAACACTGAGGCACCGAATTTTACCAGAGCTTTTCCCCAGGATCCTGTCACAATGCTGGTTCACTGAGGCCCAAAACCAGAAAAGGACTATTTATTCCCCCAAAAGATACAGAGCAGAGAGAAGATGGATGAAACAAAGAAAAAAATTACCTCACATAAATAGTAATCTTTTCCCGCCACTGCTGGAAGTGGCGGGAAAAGATTACAGGTGAGGCCGGCCTTCAGGCCACACAGCTACAGCCTGTCTGTCAGAAACCCCTCAGCAATAGCCAGCAACTGCCGATACATTTTCTTTTCTCTTTTTCTTTTTTTTTGTGGCCTTCCTTAAGTCAGACTTGTTAAGAATTACCTCTGAATGTATTTCAGCTGGGAACACATATCTTGCCCTCAGAAAAGCCAGCGCCATGTAAGAGCCTCCCCACTGCCCAGCACTCTGTGCCCAGCCCATTGCTTCCCGCCACTGCTCGCTCCTGCTTTGCTCCCGGCTCTCAGCCTCTTCCAAGGTAACACCCTCCACTCACACAAAATAATATAAAGCTGTGGCAATTAAACTGAATTCAACCCGAATAAAAGACAGTTTCTTTCAGTTACACAGACTTGGCTTTGATTTGCATTTGGATTCTTTGTTTCAAAATCTTTTTGTTGTTCTGGCTGCTAAAGTTTTAAATTAAAAAAAAACCCATCTAGTGCTACTGTGTTGTGAAATGTAGCACTTCTGTCAGAACTAGGACATACATCTCACCAGTGACATTACACAACAAAAGCATTATTTTTCTCCCTTACCTGTCAAATATGCTCTTTGGGTATGGACTGTCACTCTTTGAACAAATATCTGAGTGTCTTAAGTACATCTAGAACTCTGACAAGATAAAATATGCAACATACCACAGAAAGACTTGCTTCTTATTCATTTTAATTAAAACATTTATTCACTACACTCAGATGTGAAGACTTTACCTTATTACACTGATGAATATAAATCTTCCTAGTTTTGTACATTGTAATAGAATGCATCCAGTGATCAATATGAAAGAGGGACCAATCTTAACAATTTTGCAAATTATTTTAATTGTGCAGCTGTTGTTTTAATATAGTTATATTTCTTTTAATGTTCATATCAATTTGCTCTATTTTATGTATGGATTGGAACTTGCATTTCACCTTTTGTGACATTCATATGACCATTTAGAGCCTTCCTTGTTCTATATGCCATTCTTGGAATAAATGGAGCTTTATGAATTTGTAATCAACAGACATGGTCCTCTTGGGTATTAAAATGTTTCTGAGAGTTAATGAAAGAGACCAAAGAACTTGTAATTAGGACAGTACTCTCCTGTTTCTGAACTGCAGTAAGTTACCTGTAATTGTCCCTCAATTTAGCATGTTTCCTTCTATTTCAAACTATTGAGACATAAAACTGGAGAGCTTCTGGAGTAACATAATAAGGGGAAAATCAATGATAAGGTTAAGAATTGATACAGCAGACATGCACTAAAGAAAGGTAAAAGTGCTAAGAATTGTCAAAACAAGGTGCATAAACTCTTCAGAGTCTCATATTCTCCGACAGGGTATTTCCTTATCTGTCTTCTTCCATCCACAAAGTGAAACTCTGAACCACAATTCCTTGGCTTTGTTTTGACGTAAATTAAGTATGAGGCTTGCTATTCTTAAAGGGTTGAAGGAAACACTAAGTTAAATTTGTGCTGAACTGAAGATGGCAGGTCATTTTGCATTTCCCTGCTGTTTGCCTCCTTTCTATTTGGGGGATGTAAAACCATGAACAGTTTGATGTACTTCAAGAGTTCGAAGGCTATACGGTAGTTTTGACCTTGCTATTGCGAAAAAGGAAGGTAACACCTGTTTCATGTTTCCCTGGTGCAAGCTTTATACTATCAGCACTGAAAACTGCAGAAGTTCTGTTATTAAATACAGTACCTAATTTACCCACTGGTTTCAAACACACTGGTGGGCCCACTTTCTGGTGGGCAGAAAGGGTGGACAAAGAAAAAAAGAACTGTTGCAAAGTATTTTAAAAACTCAAACCAGGACCATTTATAAAACGTGCTAAGAACTATTTCAGCAATTGCCACACTGAGAAAATGGTGAACTTCCATTTCTTCAGTTTTACCCATGACATAAACAGAAGATGCCTGTTAACTGCATCACAAGCAACTAAGAAACACCTTGTCCGCTTCACTGAATGGAACAATGAATAAAACAATCCCATTTATGAGGAAGAAGTGGGACAAAAGTGTGTAAACCAGAGCAGTACAATCTATAGGCATAACAAATACTTTCAACCAAACTACTTCATGAGCTTTGCCCACGAGAAAAAGGTTCAGAACTACTGAAACTATCGGAAACTTTGCTGACAGTTCTTCCTGCCTGGACTATCCTCTGCACTCTGTGGCCTTTCCACCAGAGATGCAAACCTTTGTGCCTGTTTATAAGATCAGCTCCAAACAGATAATCCAGTATAACTCCCTGCCTTCCTTTGATCATTCTTCACTACGGTGTTATCGAGTCACCAAATATATTCTTGGCATTAAAAAAAACCAAAAAGGAACTTCTCAACGTAAAGGAAGTCTTTCCCAAATCCCCTTTAGACTCTAACATAGAAAGTCTGCCTTCCCTACTTACTTCAGCAGCACAGCATTTCCATTTGTGTTGCCTCTTGCTTTCTAAAACTTGGCAATGTAAATCCACAACGTAACACAACCTCTCTGTATCAATGAACACAGAAGATCAGATGAGAATTATGGGTTGAACATCCAATTGCCGGGGTTGCTGCTAACAAAACACTAGCAGTTTTATCTTTGAGATGAAAGAGATTTAAGCAATTGCAAATCTCCGAATAAACACTTGCAGTACTTCTGCCCAGGCACATTATACTGCTTTATCAAACTCACGTATTTCATTAAATCTACTAAAATATTTTTCTGCAGCTTGTGTAGATCTCTTCCTGCACATCCTTCTACAGACATTACACATGGACTGCTCATTAGCTTGATAGGAACTGTAAATAAAGGCTGTAAGAGCACACCCTGGGTTTGTACGTGTATTTTCTTGCATTAAAAACATTGAGAACTCTGCTATTAGAGGCTTTCCTGAGTAATTTAAATTCCAAATAAATACTGACAAGCAGAAAGCTGATAAAATTGTCTAGTCATTATAAAAGCACAACTGAAATACAGCAAATATAGAAAAACATGATGAACAGAAATCTGCAATGTCCTTTATTCCCTGCCTCTTTCAACCCTCCCAAGTGTTTTTCATCTTTCCAAAATACCTTATCAGCTTTCAAACTGGGATAATAGTCCTCTGAAAGGGTTTCATTTGCTGAATAATAATTCTTCCAAACATATTCAGCTGAGTTCTCTCACCAGGTATCTACTAAACAAACAGGATGTTGAAAATACTCTTCTCTGGCAAGCGGTCTCATTTGCTTTCAAAAAAGGCTCATGCCCTCTCTCAAACAATTTTTTGAAAGATAATTCTCGACATGTGGGATTAATCATAACCCAAAGCTTGCTTCTGACATGTCATTCACTATTTCTACCTGACTCAAAGGACACAGGCCAAAACATTCCAGCCTTGATGCTCTTCCTTCTCCCCCTGTACCTAAAACTGTGCAGGATGGAAAAAGGAGAGAGACTGCACCATTCCAACTGCAAAAGCCAAACGCCAAGAAATAGTATGAGAAACAATTTTTATACAGTTTGGTGATCTATTTTAAGAACTGTCCCAGAATTAAATTCCTCTGCATTTATCATGGCCCAAGGATGAAATGATTTATGCAGTACATCAGATGCTATTACAAGGTTTCTCACATCATAAACACAGCTTATAATGCATCTCAAGCATGATACTCACACTAACAATTTTGCTTGATGAAAGCTATCCTTATGTCCTTTATCATTCAAGCATGTTAATGAGTTCCCCAAAAAGATTATTGAGGAGTCTAACAGACTAAAAACCTATTTCAACAATTCATTTACAGTCTTTCAATGAAGCAATGTGAACTTGTGCATCTAAGTGATCCTTCCCTTAATAACTCAGGAATAATCACAACCTCTTGCACTTGTGCCAGACCATTATGGTATTTTAACAAATAATGAATTTTTAATTTCATGAGAAGCTGTACCAGGAGAGAAATTATCCTTTGGAAAAAACACATCTACCTTGTATGAAAGAAGTTTAAACTGAAGGGCTTAGACCCTCTTCTTCCAACATGGAGGTGTAAATGAGTAGGCCGACAAAAAAATCAGTGTTGTTAGCAAGAAATACCACAAACCATTGCAATCAACTTCTCTTTGATGTCTAGGTAGTTTTCTAAAAGAGCACTCAACATCAGTGGAAACATTCAGTTATTCAGAGGATCTCCTTCCAGTCAGTTATTTGGATATGTGTCTACACCTCTTAAGTTCCAGGGAATGAGCAGGTTTTACCCTACTACTTAATGGAAAATGCTTAATGTCTCACCAGAAGTCCTTTCCTCAGGAGTCAAGAGAGAAAAAAGCTTCACACAGACATTCTGGACCTACAAGTTGGGTCTGAAAAACAGCTCCACTTGAACTGATAGAGAACATAATTCAGTAGAACAGTGTATCAGAAACTGCTCCCCACATCCTACATCAAGCTTCACAATCACCAGGATGAGCTAAGCACTCCCTGAGCAATTCTGCTAAAAACTTTTGCAGGCTACACATGGATGGAAAAAGAACTGCAAGCAAAGCCAATGGCACACCCAAGATCCCTGCAGAGCAGGGGACGTCCATGCAGTGCTTTCCAAGCAGAACCACCTGCCCGGGCTGGCGGCTGCTCTGCCCCTGCTCCTCACCAGGTTGTGCCCAAAGCAGGCACCTGCATCTCTTCCAGCTCAGCGCTGCTTTGCACTCACACAACAAAGTCTCGCTTCCCTCCTCAAGGCCATGCACAGGTTCCACGTGAGACAGGGAGTTTGTTCACAGGAGGGTGTTCTCTTGGCCCACCTTCCTGGCCTGTGTGACTGTAGGAAGTCGTGTACATTCCTCTGCTCTTCTTCCCAGCATAAGCACATGGAGTCTGGAAAACTCTTTAACATGGAGCTGTACTTTCTGCCCTTCCACTAGTTCAGTGACTTTCCTCTCTTTCCTGAAGGTAGTAAGGAAGATTTAGGTGAAGATAAAAATTACAATAAATTACATTAAGTTCTTAAACCCAAACTTTGTATTCTTAAACTATTTCTTTTTCTCCCTCTCATGATTTCTATCAGCTTATTTCAAATAACCAAATTATTTTCCTAAGAATAAAATGTTTAGCTATGCCCAGTAAGAGTTCCTTTGCCCTTGTCTAAGCTGCCATCAGACTATTTCTTTGTCTTCACACTTCCTTTATTCTATAATAGACCTTGCATTTCAAGTGCTTCAGTACACTTTTTGTGTTCTGCTTTAAAGATCAAACTACAAATTAGTTTTATCATATAAAACGAGTTCTTGCCACAAACCCAATATTATGTTTCCTTTTTCCAGTTACATTTCTAATTCTTTAGTCGTGTAATTTGCCCAAACCATTATCTTGTATTGACATAGTTGGCAAGCTGCACAATGCAAAAAACATTCTATTACTGCACAATTTTCAATAAGCAAGCTTTGCTACACTGAATTTTACATAGACTGCTTAAGCAAGGTCAAACCTGCATTTCCAGTTATTTCTTACATCAGTTGGTGTGATTAAATTGAAAATATAAATCACTGAGTTGTTGAGTCTTGAACTATAAATAAAGACACTAATAGGCCATTTTCTGTTAGTTTTCCTCGAGTATTGTGGGACTACTTGCCCAGGAACAGATTTGAAAAATATTGTAAAAATTTTAGATTATGTAGAAGATTTTTTCCTGACTCACTAATATTTTATTTCTAGATGACAACAATCTAGAAAGAGTTCATACCCAAGAAGTTCTTTTTGATTACTTCTTTGAAACTACCCAGTGAAAGAAGTCCTTGCAAACCCTCTGCCTCTTCTGGATGTTCCTGTTATAGATTTCAAGAGTCTTATGAGACATAGGAACTATAACAGCCTCTTATTATCACTAGATACACTAATACACTTCTCAGGTATTTCATGTGTAATTATTGATACTGGTATTGGAAATCTGAAAAGGGAAACTTTCCAGCTCAATAACTAATGAAAGGTAAAAAGAAATCAAATGAACACCATTATTCATACTGATAGCATAGGGTTAAAATGTTTCTAAATTGTAGTAACCGAAGTAGGCCCCGAGAGCAAGATGGACATTCTATTCAGGCCAGCCTGAACTGGTGTACTTGCCGGGATGGGAGGCGGCAAGCATGAACTTGAGTATTCATCTAGGGGGTAAGAGACTAAGATCGATGAGTTAATTGTGTAGCTGCACCTGGCAAAGGGGGGCTGAAAATTATGCTTGAGTGAAAACACATAATAGATGATCGTTTGGGGGGTTTTGAGAGTTGTGCTTGGGTAAATGATTAATATATGATTATACAACAAGAAGGGTATATAATGTAAGCACCTGAAATCCATGTTGGGGATTGATTTGGGTTTGTACCCCTCTCCCCCGGCGCCTTAATAAAAGCACCTTGCATATAACCCGTCCGTGGTTATGTGTTTCTACGCTAACAATACCTTTACCTGAAAAGACAGGACAAAAAGCCCATAGGTACTGGGTGCTAAGCTGTGACCTAAAACTCGGGAAATCAAAAGCAAGGATGCACACCACAGTGCAACTTTCAGACAGGTCTAAAGGAGTCAGCAGTGTTGCAGTGAATTTCCCTTCCAAAAGAAATGGTAGCCACTTATCCACTGCTGACAGTGTTTTCCAATACTCCATTGCTGTATTTCCTCAGCTTCACCAGTCTTCATTTGTTTGTAAACATATTCCCTTTTGGGAAACTTTATGAGGTTTCTGCTGAGCTGCTTCTCCATCAGGGTGTGACCTGACCTCCCAGTGCTGCACCTCCTGCACCCTTGCCATGGGGACATTTTGTGTCATTGCCCAGGTCATTAATGAAGGCACTTGAGAGTGCTGGCCCCAGAATCTGGGGTGTACAGTCCATCTGATCCATTCTCTGCGTGGTGCTTCCCAGAAGTACCCCTGAATTTAAATGTGGTCACCTGAGAAGTCAATAACATGCAGTCAAGGAAATTACAGCTCAGACTACTTCCTTGGATTTTACAGGAATGCTGTGGCATAGGTTGGTATGATACACAGCCAGACTCCATTTCTCTGGGGCAGCTTTCTACTGCCTTAACCATGAAACCACGCTTTTTATCTTCCTGAAACTCTCACCCTGCACATTCAGCTGCGGTCTAGGCAGGAGGACTGATAATATCAGTCTTTCTTATCACATGACATTGATTCATCCCCAGTGCTCTACAGGACACACAAACCAAATGTAAAACATCATGAAAAATCATGCAATTTAAAAGAATTTTATCACAATGAAAGCATTTCAGAGGGGTATTTATATCTCATTAAACAACAAACTGCTGGGGAAGATAAGCTGCTTTCAGCTGCAGGAAGTAAGCAATTGCAAGAAATGTGGCTACACACCTAGTGAGAGATCACTAAAAGCAGCCTTCCTTCTAAACCAGAGCATTGTTTCACCTGGGGGTATTCAAACAAGAAAGCTTTTACAGCTGATTTGTTTCTCCAAACTCCAGTGACTAGACGGATTTTCTCAGATTATCTGTTAAAATTTAAGGTAACAAATCTCCTGGAGTACTTCTCTTTCTCAAAGTGACTCCTAAAGCACATTGAAGGATGACAGATCCACTTTATGGTCATTTTAAAGTTCTTCCACCCTGACTAGAGAGACGTTTTAAAAAGCTTGCTCTGAAGTGATAACAAAACCACAGATAGGAGGCCTCCATTTCTCTTTTCAAAGGTAGTTTCTGTGTATTTTTCCTCATAGTGGAAGTGTTACCTTGGCATGAAAGCACTGCTAAGAGCCCAAGTCTTTGCACTAGAATATAAGAATTCTCCTTGCCTCTTCACCTTCTTCCTTTTCCCCACTGTTTACAGAAAAAGAGGATAAAATCTGACCAATTCAGATGTCAATATTGTCCAGAAGTCTATTTCTGAAATAGCCTGACCTGTAATCACTCAGCAATTTTTCATTTCCTTTATCTTGTTTTTGAAGCGTTTGCATGCTCACTATCTTTGGTCATCTATTCTATGAGCTCCAGAATTGTTTACTGTGTCCTTTTTATGCCTGAAATGGCCACCTAAAAAACAGAGACTAGACAGGAATAAGGGAATAAAGGTAGGTATTTATTTGAAGGGCCTTCAAAGGTACACCCTGGGCAGGCCAAAGGCGACATCCAAGATGGACCCCGAGTCTCGAGTTCTTCACGCTTTTATAAGTTTGGTTCACTTGCATATCAGGGTTAATTCTCCAATTAAAACTTCAGTTAATGATGTAATTTCCCCAGGCTTACTCCCCTCCTAAGATTTTGGTTTACACATTTTGGGCCTAGGACAATCTGGGTGTCCTTGGAGAGGCCTATTATGTCCAACTAGCATGAGAGAACAGCAGCTAACAGGCTACAAGAAACTTCAGAGTTACACACTAGGCAATACAGGATTTGAAAAATATAAAAGTTAAAACCTAAGGCATCACTTTAAAATGAAAACATACCTAAGTTTGTCCAGAATCAGTCACTTTCCAAGTACACAGCCCTACCATAAAATACCTCACAAGTGTTCAAACCACCCTCAGTCAGCAGGACTACGGAAATATTTTTTTGTTACTTTGAGACAGTTGCATGATGAGATGCAACACAATGAGATGATGACGGTCACTGAAGGGGAAAATAGCATCTCTTACAAAAGATGAGGTCCAGAAAGGATTTATTACCCAGGTGTTTCTGCAAGGAAGCCCAGCATGTTCAGTAACGAGTTAAAGACATTAATTTGTCTTGTGCTTGTGCTGTTCCTTTCAAATGAAGCAAGGCAGGAACACCTGTCGGATTAAGGGATGAAAAGAGATACGGATATTTTTCAACTGTCTGAAACTGGCAAACCTCCCCTGTAACTAATGTACATACATGAACACTACAGACACCTGGAGACCTGCGAGGCAGAGACCCCACAAACATCCTGAGCTCTATTACAATCTGAACATGAAGAACAACAAATCATGTGAGCAAATTCTTCAGGGTTAAGTTTGTGTGTCTCTGGAGATTACTCTACAAAGAACAATACACGTATGCAGCTTCTTCAAAGCAAAGAAGTGAGAAGAGAACATGTTTTTGTCACTGAGTGATGTAAATAATGATGCCCTGGAATTAAACCTGGGCTGAACTTCCCCAATCTAAATTGATTCTTGTATGAACTGACATTCCATTACTTTGGAGAAGCCAAATATAATATATTTATGAATCAGACAAATGTCTTCAATATTACAGTGCTGTCAGCAATCCTGCCTCTCTGATGTTTAACATTTCATATCATAATACAGAGTGTTTTCAGAGAGCTACTATGTGGTGAGAAACCTCAGAGGAGAAATCTTGGGCCACTGATGTCAATGACCCCTCATGCTGTGCTCTAAAGGAACACTGGAGTGGCCATTTTGTGTAATACTGGCTACAGAATGCAAACTGGATTAAACAGTATTTGAAAAACACTGACTTTTGATGGAGCTGTATTAAATCTGGTTGTAAGAACACTGAATCTTTTTCTCTTTCAAATGGAAAAATCCTTCCCTGTTAAGACCAAAGGGAGTCTGGCACCTACTTTTGAAGAGATCACGCTGTCAACGTTAATAGGTGTCAGGTCAACCACATTTCTCTTTGTGCAGTATTGCTAAGTAAAAGTTTGAACAGCTGTGTTTAATTTCACATTCCCCATAGATTAGCTGTTAATACATCAAAAAGGATTAGGCTGTGAATCAATAGTTAGATCTCAACCACCCGAATGCTATTCCCTCAGAGAAACCTCAAAAAGCCAAACCAACAACCAGTCAACCAACCGAAACCGAAATCAGTGATTCTGTTTCCCTGCAATGAGCTCTAAGGCAGATTCCTCCTCTCCTAGCCGAGTTACCTGCCTATGGATTGCCACAAAGGACACGAATAAAGCTCTAGCTTTTCCTGCCACCATAAGACTTGATCACAGCATCAATAATTAAAACTCCTTGCTCAACTAATACCATCACAATAATAAGCTACAGAACGGAAAGGAAGAAACCTCTTGAGCTGCAGATTTACCTGACATAAACTGGTGTTGATCCAGTTATTGAAGTTTAATGTAGTTCTAAACTAAACTAAAGATACTGGAAGAAAAAAGAACTTCCTCTTCTGTAAATAAATTCTGACACAGCTGTAAATCTGATACACGGACCTGCCAAATGTGGTTTTCCAATACCTTCAGAGGAAGAAGTTCAAAGATGTCTTATGGGCTTATGTCAGGTTAAGAATGCAACTGGTGAAATGAGGGAAGGCATTGAAATAATTTTAATTCCTACTCTGTAATCCAGGAAAATTGGTAAATATCCTTTCAGCCTTCAAAGACAGTACAAACATTATTTCATCAGCTCTGTATTGCAAATTTAGTTTCTTTTAGAGAATTTCCTTCAATTTTATGGAAACATGAAAGCTGTTTTGGAACAGTTCCTTTTGGAACACAGCATTAATTATGCATTTATGCTGGCCAGCCATTTATTGTCTGATTTGTTCCTATGGCCACATAACATGACTTCCATAACTTATGCTAAATATCTCATGTGAGACCAATTTGAATTTTGGAAACTCATCATCATGAATATCCATTTCTATTTATGAGACAGTATTCATTAAATGCCTATGGTTATTAATGTCCTGTATCATGTTGAACTACACTATATATTTTATATGTACATACACCCACACACTCTATACTATGCTTTTTTTTTCCTTTTCCCTACAAAAATATCACTTACAGATCAGTTTATTTTCGCATCTAGTTTTCTTTACTATTCTATAAAATCCTTGAAAGCTGCAGGCTTGTTAATAGGTGCTACATGGATATTAATAGCAACTGATACCAAAGCCACCAGGTCAAATGAATGCTTACTTAAGATAGCACTGTTGGCACCAAGATAAAATGCCTTGTTAACGTTATGCATAAAATCAATTGATTTTAATTTTCTGGCATCTGTTTCAGTTCTCCTCACTTATTAGTGACTAGCATCCATGGCTCTAAGGGAAAATTACTGAAAAAAGATGTGCTTCATCTCCAGCTAGAGCTAAGCAGCTGGGAAAATTTTCAGAAGTGCAATTGCTGCTGAAAGATTTGCAAGTCAGACAAATTCAGGTACAGCACTGGAAATCCCAGTACACGTGAATGGTACCATTTGCAGGATCCCATATGCTCCACATACACAGTACGAAGTTCCAGCCCCCATCAGAAGACCTGGAAACACCCTCAAATTCTCTATCACATCCACAGAACCACCACAGATGTCCAGCTAAACTTTCTGGAACTGCAGCACTGCAGTGTCAGAGCCCCCACAGAGCACGCAGTTCAACCCACACAAACGTGGCACCTGCGACAGCCAGCCTTCCTCTGGGCAACGCTACTGCAGCCGCTGAGAAGCGCAGCCAGAACTCACGTTCTGGAATAGCCTGAAGCAGAACAAATATGATGAGAAAGGTAAGTATGATCTCCTGAAATGCAGATTACATGAGCTTTAAAAATGTTGTTTCATTTGTCCTGGGTCTCAGGGAGCGAGAGGCAGCTGGGAAGCACAGGCAGCAGAAGACTGACTCTGCTGATTAGTGCGAAGCAGAAAGTCAGAGCGAGGAGGACATTTTCAGCCAGTCACATGCAGATGGACCAGCAGCTATGAAGGAGCTGACAGAAGACTCCTACAGCAGATTCCTGGGAGTCTCCAAACCGAGGAACACATTCGGATTCAAAGGAGAGAGCAGTGGGAAGGACTACCTCAGATGCTGTACTAAAAGAAGAATACATCTTTATACTTGCAGAAAAGAGGGAGAATCTTGTGGAATAGTAAATAAATATGGCAAAGGTGGATAGAGGACCAAAAGCCAGAGAAGTGATGTAAACCCAGAGAACTCCAATCTAGCTTGGACAGGTTATCAGGCACAGTGAAGTCTCAGTGGAAAAGGCAGACTGCCTTTGATAGATACTGAGGAAAATAAGGATGGAAATTCACGGTGCTATCAGCAGGGCTCAGTATAGCCAACAGTGAACAGATTAATAAAGGCATAGGCAAGGCAGTGATTATCTGTAAAGATCCTCAGTAAATAAGGAAGTTGATTCTAGTATTAATATCCCAAAAGATATTATAAGGATTTCAGAAATATCTTGCCTGTGCCAAAATTTTGTTTTTCTTGGGAAGATTCAGAATGTAGAAGGAGAACATTTCTATCCTGCTTTTTTAAAAGAGAGAGATGCTGTAACAAATCCTGTGCCTGAGGCTAACCACAGACAACTCCAAGGCTGACAAGAAGGTTTTGTGATGACTTCTTCCCCCGGTGGCTGAGGATAGACCTGATTTCAGCAATCGGGCTGGGATGCACTCTGGGCTTTCCACACGACTAATCCCGCCAAAAAGCAATTACAAAGAGGTGAAATCCCAGTCAATGGTGAGCTAATGAGTACTGCAGAACAGCACTCATCAGCAGCGAGGGACAGCCAGCGCCATTCAACACCCTCCCCATGAATCTTGAGTGTGAAGCATCGAGTCCCAGGGCCCGGCAGTCCTGCAGTAAGAGCACACTGCTGGGGGGCACATTCACTGCCACAGGGACCTCCTGCACCTGGCGGGCAGCAAACTGCTCCCACAAGGACCGTGAGCAATCCAGCTGGCACGCAAAGCATGCGGAAGGGTCTGAGGCTGGTATGAACTCTTACAGGACACAAAACCCTCAGGCTCCTCAAGATGCACGTTTCCCATCATTTTGATCGTGATAATTGTAACATCAGCCTGATTCTCTAAAGAAGGCCTTTGGCAAAAATCTGCTACTCTTGGAAACAAGGTGCTTGCGGTAAACTGGCATGACCAGGTCAGAGGGAGATAATGACAAAATGTAACCGTGTGAAAGATGCTGTGACTCAGGAGAGGAGCCAGTTGATCTGGCAGCACACTGCTGCTCTCCTCTGGATAGGGGGAAGTCTATCAGAGGCAGAGCACAGCAGAGGGGGCAGCTGCACCCACAAGGAGCTCCACTCAGTCAGGCAGACACCACACATGGTTACAGCTGCAGTGCAGCCCCTTCCCTCGACTCCTGAAAAGAAAAACCAACAGGATTAGAGACAATGTCCTTATCTGGTCTGGAAGCAGTGCAAGACCAAAATTAGGAACCTTTCCATCTGATACACACAACTGAAACTGAAACTCTCCAACCAAAATGTGTAAGAGAAAGTACCTGTGGTAACCTCGATTCTGTAAAGAAATGAATCATTTCTTAGTATGTGGAACTTAAAATACTGTAAGTAAGCAGTAGCTATACTACCTATTTATAATACTCCTTTGTGTTTTCCTCTGGATTCTGAGCATAGATGCTGCCGTGGAAAACATCTGAAAGCAGACCCTTCTCTTTAATTACAGCACAGAACTATGAAGCTGAAAGAACAGACCAAGGAGGATGGCAGTGTAAACAGTGAGTGCTAGTAAAAAAGGGGAAGCACCAAGTGGCTGACATTATAAATACTAATTGCATTTTTCAACAATAAATTAATTTTGCACTTCCATTTTAGGTTTCAATTTACTTTGGGCTGTTCAGAGACTATAAAAGGTAAAGTGATTTATAGAATACATATACCCAGAATATAGAGAAATGAGAACATGCGATGAGTTATGGAGGTGTGCTTTATAAAGACCACTATAAAGTCATAGCTTTCACATCAGGAGAGTGCTGTACAATCCAATTCAAACCTCAGATTTTATACAAACTTTAATTGACTCCTTGTTCCAGAGGCAAAGCTGAAGAGGGGGGTACAGTTTGCTGAAGGGAGCTATTAGCTGGGATTGCCACTCAGCAGGCCAGAAAAGATGGGAGGAACAACAACATGGAGGGATTGAAAAAGGCCCGTTCAGGAAAAGGAAGAACGGGATAAGCGACCAACAAGGACCAGCCATTCTAATGGCATTCCTGCCACTGTATGAACTGTATGGTCAGGGAGATCCATCAACAGGAAATATAAAGTTAACTGGGGCTTGGGAAGGGGAATTCTGGTGTTTGATTTGTTACTTAAGGGAAAGCACTACTGGGAGAAGGGATAACCATTTTTATTTATACACAACTCATCAATTTTCTAAGTGTTGCTGTATCTACCTGTTATAGTCTTTTATCTTCCAGTAAAACCATTACTATAATTGTTCACTACTGTTCATAAGGTGTATTTTTATGCAAGACAACATGATTCATTTTAGAGCCATGTAGAATTACAAATTGCAGTTTCATCTGGAAAAATATATATCTGATCATTATCATGATCAGCTTAATTTTAATTACCTTATTCAAATGAATTTCTCTTCAATAATCACTAGAACATACTGTGTGCATGGGCCAAAGCTCTCCTGGCATCCATTCCAAAAGCTTGGCGTAACTTGTGGGACTTCGATTACAGCTACTGAAATAGGCCTGGAACACATTTAAAATAAAATTACATATCCAGGCAGAGACAAAATGGATCCCCTAATCTAACAATTCCCTTCCACACAGATGCAGGAAATCAAAATTACAGGGACAGATTTGATTTTAGACCACATCATACCTTTCCAGTACATCTGGTTTAAAGGTTCCTCAGTTACTGACAGCTCAGTGTCTTACTGAGGTAGGCTTCTTCAAAGCTGGATTTAAAATGAGCACGATTCTCTCAGCAGATCAGAGAACCCTGAGTACAGCTCTGTCACAGTGGCTGCTGTGTGACACACAACGGTGTTTCCTAAGCCTAACCCCAATGTTAAGGGGGTTGGTTTATACTCCATTTTTAACAAAAATTACTACTTTTTCAAGTAGATATTTCATTTTATAAAGACACGAGGCATTTTATATATGACAGATCCTTTTACATACAGTAGTTTATAAATATTCTTCTGAGATTTGCTGTTTTCTCTGTAACTTTTTCCCCATTGAGTAAGAAAGACAGCAGTTAAAAATTGTCCATTGCAATCCAACTTATTAGCTTAGATGAAACAAACATTAATTTACCATCCTGAATTAGAGAAAAGAATCCCTTTATTAGGATACTATGTGATGCATTGTAGACAATTAGGGACAACTACTCTAAAATTGTTACTTTGCATAAACATGGCATTCAACTGCAGGTTACATGAGTTGCTCCATTTTTTCCTTTTGCTGCAGCCAAAGTTTTGAATGTGAACATCAGTTTAATAAACTATTTGGGATGAAAATAACAGATAAGAGGAAATGACTGAAATAGCTGTTATGAAGGAAGTCTCAGATCATTAATCTGCTATACAGAGGACGAAACCTGCCCAGAACCCGTGGCAGCAATGGAGATCCATGCACATGTCGTACGCATGGGGTAGATCATCTCCTGGGAAGAGAATCACCAAGACCAATCAGAAGGGAGTTCTGCAGCTGTTCTGCACTATTTGATTCAAGGATAATACCATTAGTTTCAGATTTATTGTTTGGCTGGCTTTGGAGCCAAGAGAATTCCTAACTACAGCAGAGAAAAGCCAGAGTTAAAAACGAAATAGCCTCTAGATGGTAGGATTAGTACCAAACTGTGCAGGAAAGAACTGTGTGCTAAATGCTGTCTGTGGCCATGCTCTACCTTTTAACATCAAGCTCTGATGAAGTATCCCCAAGTCACTCATAAGATATCCAAAACTGCTCCCAAAATTACTGACAGTCATGAAATGATGGCAGAGGCCTTCACATAAAGGCAGAGGATGATACCAGAGGCCCCAGGGATATAATCGCTAATAGTTAATTACTGTCCCAAAAGGAATGTGACCATGGAACTGGCTTAAGAGACAGCAACGTAAACAAAGAGCACAAAGAACTGTGCACGAGGTGAGCCTGTGAACCACAAAGAAAGAAAAATAAAGTGATCCTCATCGCTCATGAGTATTACAGAGTAAGAGCACTACTCTGTTCCTTCTTTTTGTTGAGTCCTTGAGAAAAGGAGGGAAAAAAGGGTTAACAATGTATGTCCATACATAACTTGAATTATTTCATTACTGTCTCTCTGACACCCTTCCAGTAAAACATCAGCTATGTTTTCTTACATCCTCTCAGATATTTTATTTCTCAGATCAACTGAACCTGAGACACCTTAAATATAATGTGACTATATTGGAATTCAGAATTAAATGAACAAACTCATGAACAAATGAAATGACATTCAATACAACTCAGAAAACCAGCTGCCTAGACAATAATTAAAGTTAAAGCAGTGATTCACAATGGCTATCAGAGGAGATTTAAAACAAATCTTTGTAATCAATATATAAAACAGGCCCTGAGAGCAACAGCTTATGCTGGCAATACACACCCCTGAAGGCTACAAGAGGCTTTTTTTTTGGGCTATCCATATCCCTATCCCTATCCCTATCCCTATCCCTATTCCCAGCAGTTATTACCCTCCCTGGCAGGTCCCAGGGCAATGCCCTGGTCTCAACAGCGTAAAGGTGTCCAGCTCCCTCTGGCAGGCTGAGGCTGGTGCCACACCTGAAAGCTGCCAACCTTGCACCACCGTCACACCAGGTAAGAGGACGCTCTCAGTTCTATGATGACATCACTTTTCCAAGTCCCTTTCAGTTCCCACTCATCTACACTGGATTTGGTAACTTTTACAGCTTTCTGCACACTCAATATTCTTTGCTAAACAAACCTTCACAGTTCATCTGTGTAGAAAAATACATCACTGCAGCTGGTACTGGCTCATCCCCTGAATGACCATTTCTTCCCATAAGAATTCTCCTAATTCCAGAGCCAGAGCCAATATAATTTTGCTATTAGTTATATTGCTGCTGATCCCATTCAAAGAACAGAAAGAATAAAATCTGTCTCAATTCCTACACAATTAAGACAGATCAGGGAGAACAAAGAAGTATAATCCCTAAAAATTACATTTCCATTCTCCTCTCCTACTCTAAATGGAGCCAAAACCAAAGAGAAACAAAGCTTTTGAAGGAGGAGTTTCAGCTACTAATGAACTCTGAACTCATTTCCAAATGCTGAAGTTAATTCATGACATGGGGGAAACAGTTTCTCCAAATCAATGTTGCTTTTCTTTATCCCGAAGGCTCTTGGAGAGATGAAAACAGGAGGCTGCAGGTAGAAAATGCCATGATTCACAGTCAGTGAGCAAGAATTCCAGATAAGCCCTAGGTATAACTTTCAGAGTAATCAATCTCCAGCCAAAGAGTAGTATAATTTTCAAAACCTGCTGGATTTGGCATCCTAAGAAAAAGCAGTTATCTCATATTCACCTGGCATACCTGAATAGACCTAACCTTCATTTAAGCAATCCAAGATAATGTTTTAAGTATAGAACCAACTGTGCAGACTCAAGTCACATCTAGGGCTTTTATAGAAAATTTTGCACATCTTCATCGGTCGGTTTCTCTCTAGTTCTTAGCCAAGAGTAATCCCATTAACGGGGAACTGCATTCAATAACCTACCAGAAGTACAACATTTTAATTTTAAAGAAACAGTGCACACATGAGTTGGAAAAAGCTAAGGCATAGAGCAAGCCAAGGAGGATTGCTGCTAATTCTAGGACTGTGGTCATCTTCTTGTCACAAAGAATCTCAATACCCCCAGTTATGTGGTTGAAGACAATCCTCTCTAGAGGAGTAAATGATATTTCCAGCCCGTAGAATCTGGACAGTTTTCTGGAGTAAGAAACAGGTTTTGCACTATTTTTATTTTATAGGCTCAGTTTCTTTCCATCATAAAAGATTCAACTTGACCATGAGATGTGCAAGTGCCAAGTGCATTTTCATTGCGCCTTACATGCCCAAAGATCACGAAGGTGCATTAAATGGGGGTAACTTAGAACATACAGGCACACTGCTGGAATACATACAGAGAGGAAGATACACATTTATTAACAAGCAAATGTAAGAAAGGCTGAATTGATGACTACAAGCTCAGACATGGTGGGGTTCTGGTAAAGTATCTGTCAAGTTATGTCACAAACTATAGACTGGACGCAGATTTCATGAACAGCTGCACAGCTTATGGTATGAGATAATGATGTATATGAACAAACATTAATTTAGTATTAAGCTGATATAACTTGACTTCCTGATGTTCAAGACAGTATTTTTAGTCTAAGAAATACCTCTGCTTAGTTACTGAAGCAGCTGAGCTTCAGTGCAGGTTGAAGCATAACAATTTTAGCAGCATTAGGCTGTGGAACTTCTGGCTTTGGTCTTAAGTTATAAGTTTAAACTGTAACAGTGAGAAGCCCCTAGCATTGCAATATTTAACTGATCAGTTCTCTGGTATTTTCAAATGTTCATCAAGGTTATCTATGTTCAGTGGGAGCAGCATGCCTCCATAAAACATACAGACACTTCTTTTTTATCAAAAAACCCATTTATGTAACAGAAAAAACCTCCCCCGTCCCCAACTTGTAAAGATTATTCTGTTACATCTGTTACACGGCCAGGAAAGCACTGATCCAAACCTTTAGAGAGCAGGAAGGAGAGCTGTAACGTTCCTATCAGACGCCTCAAAATAAGAACCAGCTACCCTCCTGATCTAGAAGGGCTGCAGTTTGGAAATGGAACAACTGAGGCTCAACTCACTGCTGCATTTACTGCATATCTGAACCGCGGCTAGGAATGATTACAAAGCCAGCGTTATCTCCCCGCTGAAATAAGGAAATAAACAAATCAGGAAGGCAGCACTTCTGTAACAGACAATATTAGTATCAGCTGGCTTCCCTAAATGAGGCATTCAGTGTTAGATG
This sequence comes from Eulacestoma nigropectus, assembly GCA_013397775.1. Taxonomy (NCBI): domain Eukaryota; kingdom Metazoa; phylum Chordata; class Aves; order Passeriformes; genus Eulacestoma; species Eulacestoma nigropectus. Next base: position 1,479,223 of record VZTE01002686.1, read on the forward strand.
GCTTATCTCAGCTGATGGCTTCCCTGTGCTGGCTACAGGCTCCCACCTGGGGCGCTGCTCCCCAAGTGCAGGAGCAGCCAAGCCCTGCCCAGCCCTCGCCCAGCGTCCCCACGGCACCGCAGGGCCAGCAGGACACTGAAGGGCAGCTCTGCCACAGCAGCGCACAGCAACCTCTCCCCAGCCACCTCCCCCCTGGAGTTCCCTCCTCCAACCCTCTCAGGCTGTGTCTTGCTCTGAGCACCACAAGTGTGTTCAGTGCAAATGATGGGGATGTCGAGAAGAGGAAAACAAGATATGAAAGCATTAACGACACATTTTAGTAACATTAAGTATCACTTCAGTGTTCTCTTCCTACAGTGGACTCTCTTTAGCCAAGACTCACACAGAATACATTCTCATTTATTTTTTACTCCTGCAGACTGGTTTTTTTTCCTACCTGCATTTGTCTACCATCTATTTAAAAATCACAATTTCCTCCTCCAAGAATTATACTCAAATCCAGGTATTGCATTTTTCTAAGAGTTGCACCTCTTGCAAGATGTTACTCGCATCTCAAGGTGTGCAGCCCTCCTGCTATCAGATCCTGAAGTCCCTTCCTTCCCTTAAAACTTTGTTCAAGGGGCTGGGAGCTGTTGAGAAGCCAGCTACCTCCCCTAAATAATGTCAAACCACCCAGAATTTCTATCCCTGAACTCCACTCAGGCTCTGCTCCTGTTACAAATCTTACTCTTCCTGAAAAGCAAACTTGGCTGCTTTCTAAAGCCCTTCTCCATCCCACGCCTCTGCCAGGTGATCCCTGAGCCCTCATTTCCTCCACCAGCAGAAGCAGCTGCAGCAGACGGAGGTGAGTCTGAACAGCCAATTCCCTTGCAGTTCCAAGCAGCTGCATAAAAAATGCTTTTACTGTTAAAAAATGCTACAGTTCTACTTCTAGGCAATATCCAAGGGGGTAATGCGGGCTCTAACACTGACAGGAACTGTAACTGAAATACTGAATCTGAATTCCCTATGAAGAGAGGATTCCTCACATATCCTTATCCATTAATTACAGCCCTAACGAGTGCTTTTAGCAACTCCTGCTGCACTGCTCCTTCACATTCCAGAGAGGCCTTTGGGAGTCAGAAATCCACAGCTGGAAGGGGATGCTGGGGCACTCACTCCTTCCACTAGCTCATATGAACTGCATGGAAGAAAAAATTAAAGTAAATGCAGTCTGACACTTTCTCCAGTTTTCCACTTGCCTGTGCCATGGGATTTATGTGCCTGTCACAGCGGGATGTTTTAGAGGAGTCCTAGCAGTGTGCTCGCACTACTGGTTCCACTGTCCAAGAACTGAAGCCATATACTGAGCACAGGGCATTTTTTCATGTTTGGATGTGACTTTTTAAAAAACTTGATACTATCATCAAAGAATAAAGCAAGCTTCTGGCTCCACCACACCCCAAGCTCCACTTCCAAAAGCAGTAACTTTTGGAAAAGCAATGAAATAAATTTCCCTCACCCCAGAAGAGCCTTGTACCTACCCTTATTATCAACCACAACAGCACCAGTTCACCAGCACTCAGAGCTGTACAGTGTCACCCAAAGCCCCAGCAAAGCTGACCTTGCACGTGCACACCAATATAACACCTCTCTTTTACTGATAACCCTTCCTCCAGCTGACAGAAAGATAATTTAGAATAACCTAATTCTCAATCAACAAAAGTACTGAAGAAAGGAAAAAAAGGTTCTCATTGTGCTGAAAAAGCTGATAAAAAGAGCTATTAAGTACAAATTTTCTTACTAGAACAGATGTGACTGGATCTAAAGGAATATTTCACTTGGAATAAATCTTTCTTTTAAGGGAAGTAGGCTAAAATCTATGCATGCCTAGAGAATGAGAACAAAACCCCACAACTGAACATCTACATATGGAAAGTTTTTGAAATTATATCCCTGACAGAGCTGTGAAAGGGAACAAGCCATAATGTAGCCAATCTTGTGTTTCTGTTAAACAATGGTTGAACACACCTTTGTGCTTACTGGTAACAACACTTCTTTTTCATTTTAAGGTCAGATTGATATATACCTACTCAGTATAAAATTTGCATTATTCTTAAAAGTAGTAGTATGGGAGTCAAAGAATCATTTTTATCAGCCTGGTTTTAATTTCTCAAGTCCAAAATATCTCATGAACCTATAACATTAGAGAGGTAATTCTGAATCCATTCACCAGCTCGACATATTCCAGAGGAAGAATCTGGATAAATTCCTCAGCTGACACATGTACAGTGGAACACATGAAGCTTCATGGATTTACAACAAAGGAGAGTTTGATCCAGAGGCAGTTACGTGACGTGCCCACAGAAATAAATTCAGTCATCAGTGCACATGACACAGATCTCAACATCTTTAAGGTCCCTTTCAACCCAAACCATTCCATGATTCCATGATTAAGAATATACAGAGTTTTGATCCTCACATTTTAGGCAACTACATTTAAGCATTAATGTGCACTGGAAGACAGCTGGGGAAGAGAAAGGCACTGACAGCAGGGCATTCTATCACAGAAATCACAGAATATTCTGAGCTGGAAGGGACCCACAATGACCATCAAGTCCAGCTCTGAAGTGAATGGCCCATACAGGGATTGAACCTGCAACTGTGGCATTTCTAGTGCCATGCTCTGAAGCACTGAGCTCATCTCAGCCTAGCTACTGTCTATCACCACTTTTGCAAGACTTAAGAGAGGAAAGTATTTCTGCCCATAAAGACACTACGGTGAGCATGAGGGAGGGAGAAGCACTGCTGCCTCAGGACCAGAGAACAACTCCAAGGCCAAATGTGTGTGAACTGACCGTGCATACTTTAGGACTACACCAGGAGAGATGTTTTAGCTATCCCATCATTACATTCCTGGGACACGTTTTCAAGAGAGATGGTGGAACATGAAATTTACTTTCATTTACAGTTGTGTAGAGTAAGTTCCATAAAAGCAACTGCACAATGTTGACCTGATGAAGCAGGGGATCACAATTAACCACACCGTATTTTCCAATCCCCTGTTCTTATTTTCTTTTATGATACACCAGAGAACATAAGGATGAGAGAAGTCATGAAAACAGCAAAGAACATATGGGGATCCTCATATCCACCAAAGTCCACTTATTGTTCAGAATATCAGACAAACAACATCCCTCATTCCAATCCTGCATCAATAACAAGATCATGCAGTTTTCCAACCTTAGACCATGTGAGATTTTAAGCTAGAGACCTGACAGCAGTAACCTTTCAGCTGATTTGAAACTGCAAAGAATAAACAAAGTCAGTACAGACTGACCCTTGGTGTCCTCAGTATTTGTTACAAGGCAGCACATTAAACATCTGCATGTGAAGATTTTCGAATCTTAGTGTCTTTGCATGGAACTAGAACACAACTGGAAAGGAAGTGGTGAGATGTGAAACACTTTCTGGTGATGCAGAGTATTCAAGTTTCATTTGATGCTGTATAATTTCATTTGACCCTGTATAATTTAAATTGTTTGCTGATGCTGCACCTTAAAATTTTACAGCTGCAGATATTTATTCAGATAACTTCCATGATATTTCTGATATAAACCACTACAGTTTTAAAGAAAAAGGTATTTTGAAATATATGCTGTTATGTAAAGATGAGCAGTTACATAATTTTTATACTCAAAACCTTCTGTGAAAAGGAATACTTTAATTTATACCTAAAAAAGCAGCTTGTTCAACAGCATCTGGCAAGCATTTAGACAGATGTATGATGAATAACGTTTTGAGAATATCTGAAGATAGATGACCAGTTAAAACAACATTTGAAAAACAAGTATTAAAAATATAATAACTATGTGGGCTTTCAGGTGTATATTGACTATTCATGGTCAGTCTTACTGAGTATTTCCTGCAAAAGTTCTCTGGCCCTTCACAGTGGTATATTTACCACATTTTCCTGAAGACAGAAACATTTTGCCATTGAAATTTGATTGCTTCATTTGTAAGTTATAAAGATCTATAGCGTCTCAGTTGGCCTGAGAAGCATCACTAACACAAAGCTGTTGCTCTCAGGGACACTTTTAGATTTTTTTTAGATTAGAAAAACATTTGCAGGGACCAGTTGTGGTTTTAGCCTTTGCTAAAACCCCTGGATCTGCTATTACAATTGGTCTGCACAGGTAGCCCTTGCTTTGCAACAAAGAATCCTGTTTATTGAAGGAAAAATTGTTCAGCTTGGATACAGCAAAACTGCCGTATAATAATGATCCCATAAAACCTCGGAGGGTTTGGTCCCCCCCCTCACACCCAGGTGTTTAGACCAGGGACCTAATTTTCAGAACCAACTGATACCGGGATTTCCATGGCAGTCATTAGGAACACTCTGCACTTCAAAACATCAGACACCCCTCTGCACTGTGAACAGCATTCCAAGAAAGCTCCCTTAATCCAAACCCATGGAAACCTGCTGCAGCTGCTGCTCAGTACTGAAGAAGTCTGAAGTCACGATGGGCTTTCTAACTGTGGAGCGTTGCCAGGGCTGCTTCAGCTCTGGCCGGGAGCTGGGTTAGCTGCACCCCTCGTCCTAGAAAATCCAATATTCCCTGTCCAAGGGGAGCTGCTTACCTGGCCAGTGCTGGGTTTCTCTGGAGATGAGAACAGAACAGCCATACCAACTTCTCTTCCTAAACCTGGGTCACTGAGAATTGAAGATGAGACAAAGACCATCAAGATACCACTAGAGAAGGAGAGAAACCCTGGAGGAAGGCTGGCTTTGCCTTCCTAGCCTTGTGTAGCTGTCAAGCTGCTGCAGGGCAAGATTTTGCATATAAATCAATGCCGCAGGGTGATTTTCCCAGAATAATTATGGCTTGTATCCAAATCTCATTTACCTCCTCCCCAAAGAGACAAGAACAAAAGACAGTATCTGGATATGGGGGGAAAATAAAGATCCCAAATTCGGGATTTAAATAAATGAAGATGCGCTGATAATAGGATTTGCAGAGTAAATTAACCTGCACAGCACCAGAATTATACTGCCACCAGTACCTGCTGACAGCACCTCAGGGGAATCTCCTGGGAATGCAGTCACTGTTGTTTGCTTCAGGTAATGCTTTGTGTAGTTAAAATTTGCCAGCTGCTCTGAGCAACTGGGTGTGAAGAGATCACTTCTCTGTCCTAATTTGATGATGTGAATTTCTAAAGGAGGAAAACCAGTTTTCACATTTTGTGATTATTTTATTGCCAATTTTCCTAATGAATTACACAGACCAAGAACTACGCTGAAAGCAAATTCTCGCATAGTAAGGGTGAAGAAAAAAAAAAAAAAAGCTGAGTAAAATCTGATTTTCCTCATCATTGGCTCTTTCATGTCCCAATAATCCATTTTTGGGACAGATTCTCATTTCAGGCACAGTGTGGGCATCCCAGAATACCTAGGAAAAATCTGTTACTGTGCATCATGCATGATATTAGAATCTGGCCCTTCCACTGTAGATGGAACATTTGCATAAAGTTCTTACGACTTTGTATAATAGCCATATTTTCTAATATTTGCAACTGTGCACATTTTAGCCTGGACTGCCTTTTATTCCACAGATGGCAATTATGAAAAGCCCTCACATATGGCAACCACAAAAATATATTTGTCTGAGACTGCAAATGTACAAATTCCCACAGAGCCCAGCCCTCTGACCATGGTCCCTTTCCTGAGAACTCGAGCCAGCCTGAGGCCCTGCTCCTGTAGTGAAGTCAACCAGCAACATCAGAAAGTCACTCGGACCTAAGAGCCATCAATGACTATGATTTTACCCTGATTCATTTCTCCAGCTTGAAAGTGAATGAACTTTCTGACTGTATTCAGGAAACCCTCTAGGCATATATTTAACTTTATACACAGACTTAGCCCCACGGAGATCAGGCACATCTCTAATTACTTGGACAGATTATCAACATTTTGTTCACATTTTTCTTTTCTTCCCCCCACCAACCAAGTCCGTATTTGAGTTCATGAGGCACAACAGGGGCTGCACACAGTGGCCTTTCTGAGCAGCTTTTATTGCTGCTCCAGGAATGCTGAGGAGTGTGCCAAGTTTTGCCCTGTCCCTGGGCTGGCACGGGGAGCCCCGGCAGGAAGGGGCTGGTAGGCAAACATACACTGAGTATCTTAGGCTGTTGAATGCTCTTCACCAGCAGAGCTCCTTAAATGCCTTTAAAACAATTTTCAATAGCACAGCTAATTTTTCTTCAGAAAGACAATCTATTGTTTGCCAGTTTATTCTCTTAAAACATTCCAGTCAACTCCACTACAGTCTCATTTGTTTTCCAAGGGCTGCTCAACTAAACTTCTAAGTACATGCTATTTTTTATTAAACCTAGATAGAAAGCACTCATTACCTCTTGCTTTTTTTGAAATTACCTATAATTCCTTAGTCACAGCCCTCCAGTCTAATCAACTTGTTCATAGCTACAGAGGCTGTAGAAATACGGCACGGCCTTTCTTTCTTTCCATGCATCTGAGATCAGTGCAACTTTCTGCATGATTTAACGGCCATACAATCTGGAAATGTTAAGTGCTAGATGAATGTATATTATTATTTTGATTCACTGGGATGTTCACAGCACTTTCATTTTGATTTTTAACCTGCCATTGACTAAACTGTCATCCAATACTGGCCTTAAGATTCACACTTATGTTTGCATAGAAGTTTTCAGAGCTTCAGATCAAGCTTCACAACATCTCTGATTTTCAGTAGGAATCCAGCTCCAGGTTTTGTGGAGCTTGCTGGTTTTTTAATAATACAGTAATAACGTCACTTTTTTCACTTGCTGCATTTTCTCCTAAATCTCTCTGAGAGGCAAAATACAAATTATTCTTACAAGGGCATTAATATTCTGGTGTGTTTTCCTGACTTATCTTTCCAGTCTGTTGTCTAACTACATACTGTTTATTTGACAAAAATATAGAGAGAAAAGGCTGAGTCCCAAACCTGCACCCGCGTAAATCTGCACCATTTCCTTGGAAGCAGTGACATTCTGCTGATCTCAATTACATCTGCAGCAGGTGATGATTTGGCCTGCACATGTTAACCCGTGTGCCTGCCTTCAGCACACGCCTATACAAAAAGGATAAAAGCTGAAGTCTTCTCTAGTTTATTGGTAGATACTTGAACCCCCCAAATAACCATCAGCAAACTGCAAGCATCTCTAATGTTTCTGGCTCTAATAACTCCTGACTTGAGGAATGCCTCATTTGCTTTCACCCAGCCACTGCAACAGGTTCTCAACACTGAGCTTTTGTACTGGACTTTTTCTGTCCTATTAACTCAAAATCCCTCTGCACCTTCAAATCGCCTCTAGTCCTGCTCCAGGCTATAAGCCCCCTTTCAATTGTTCTCATCAAGGACAGTAAGAGCCTTCAAATCTCAAACAAAACTAACTTGTCTCAGTAACATCAGGACCCAGTATTTGGTCTAATTTACATCCACTGAAATCCCAGTGACTCCAGTAAGGTGCCCAGGATGCAAACCAACCTACAGTGTAGCTCACTGTCAAGTTTTTCGTTACATGCCAATGAAACTGGCTTTTCCCCATTAACTAAACCCTGCAACTCTTTCCTTCTGATAGTCCTTATCTTTTCTTGAAGAAAAGCCTTCAGATGTTCAGATCCTCTAGCTCCTCAGCGTTTTTCCTCTGAAAATAAAGCTTTTGTTCGTAACAATGATACTGCAAATCACTGTTTCCCAGCACCCTCCTCAACTCCTTTCCCCTTATCTCTCCAATAATTTTCATGCTATTGAAAGCTAACAGCTTTGTTTGCCATCCTGCCTTCTTGTGCTATTACACATCAGAGCCTTTTCAACAGCTGCTTTGATACACTGTACATCTAAGCCACTTTGCTCATTAAGGAAACAATAATTAAGAGCAGTTTGTTTGTTTTCAAGTAAACAAAAAACTCAACACTAAAAATTCAACAGAGACTCATCTGGCTCTATCCATCCATCTCACCTGGCTTCCTTGAAACAAAATATCCATATACAGTGGCTGTTCCAAAAGGACAGGCCTCTCCTATAAACCAGACCCAAATATAACCTTGCAATGGCCATGTTTTAAGTACTGTGGAGTTAACCAGGAGGGAGTGCTCAGCCAGAATGGCATTCCCTATCTCCCTGAGGTTTTCCATGCATCCAGGCAGCAGCTCCCAGCTCATGTACACCGGGAAGAATTTAAATCAGGAGCCTTTGCAGACAAGTGTATGCACGGTGGCAGCAGCATTTTCCAGCATTCCTCTGAACAACGTTTAAATCAGACTGTGAGCACTCACAGGGAGGGACTGTATTTTACTCTGGTCCTAAGTTCCTTGGGTAAGGAACAACAGAGTTTTGATTCTACCTAGACTGGGTGTGTAGTGCAAATAACACTGATAAATGTTGTTCTAATGCTCTGCTTTAAATAACTGTCTTCTGAAAGAGTAAAGATCTCCTGTCTAGATGGAAACTCTTATTTTTCTGTCTAAGCAGGAAACCAAATTATATAGCAGTGAAGATTACAAAATAGAAATGAGGGAAAAAATAAAAAAACAAAGAGAGGCAGGAAATTTACTAATTTACTTTTTCCCAAGACTGAGGAAAAATAAAAATCTTTCTAAACACATTCACAGCATCAAGCATAGAAAAATCAGATCCTCTTGTAACCACAAGGCAGCGTCCATGTTTGTGTTCATCACTATCTGTATGTGTGAACCAAAATCTGACCGCTCCCTGGAGAACTCGCCTTTCCTCTTGTGACCCCAAAAAAAGAAAGTTTCAGGACAAGGTCACTCTATTCTTGCAAGCTGCAAGTCCAGGAGCCCACTTCTCTGAAACATTTCATCCATCTATTTGTAATTAGAAGTGAGCTCACATTTACATTAGAGGAATTTCATGAGTGGTAAGTGACACATTTCTTGTCAAGTGACCTATCGCAGTTGTTCCAGCAATGCTGGTGGTGTTGTGTTTGCACAGCTTCCTCTGCACCTGCCACCAGGCACGAGGCTGGCCAAAGTCATTCACATCACGGGCCGTCCTATTCGGATTCCTCAGCAGATTCTTACGGCTGCAATACCTTTCTGTATAAAATAAACACTGCTAAAATGGTCCTGTCATTGTGCAGTTCTCAGCTGAAGCTGCTAGGACTGTGCACGGATATGGCACAATTCTTCCCTCAAGGATGTGGGCTGTGAATGTCACTTGTTGCTCATTTCATCTACCAGTGAAATGAGAAGAGTATTACAGAAGAGCACAGTTGAAACAAGGTCAGCAGGTCAGCTTTCTCCAGGATGCTGTAGTGAAATGGACTGTAAAAAGCTCCTGCTGTGTGTGAGAGCGGGAAGAAGGGATATTATAACAGCCATGCTCAATACAAGGTAGAATCAGAATTTTAAACACAGGCTGATGATTACATTTCTCTATGGGAGTTCAGTATAACTGCAACTTAACATGCGTAGAAGAACAATTGCCAGAGCCTTTTTCCTGTCCTGTAAAGAGTGAATAGGTTGCCAAAAAGTATCCCTCCAGAAGCCGAGAAGATGAAGGTGTACACAAAAATGCAGCACCCTCGGAACTGTGAAGGGCTGAGCAGTTTGCAGGGTGAAGGTGGCAGCAGTTCAAGTCCCAGCATCTCCATGTCTCCATTTTGCAGTTGTGTGATCCCCTCTTAGGAAAATTTTATCCTGGAGTAGGTGTCAGACACCTTTTGCTAGTGCAGCCCTACACTGTATTAGCACTTCTGTATGAACAGGGAACTTGCCCTCTCTCCTGCGCCTCCATTAATACACAACTGCATCATTTTCTTTTCCCCCGAATATTTCCATGTCTGTGCAAAAGCCACACCAGCAAAGAGTAAATATACAGTACTTAGGGCAGCTGGGATGTGGGAGACAAGGACTAAGGATACCTTTCTGACTAATTAAGATGATAGATTTCAATCCTCTGCTTTTTTTTGAGGTTGCTCTCATGCCAGCTAGCTCCTCTATCCTTAAAAAGCATAGGCAAAGATCATCCACATCCACCTTTGGTATTACCCTTTAATTCCATGTCAGAGGCTTTTGTCTACTGCAAACTCTTGAAGAAGAAATACTTGGCCCTAAACAAAAAGTTCCAGCAGGTTGGATGGTATTTTTTGTGCTACAATAGATTTGGAAAAATTCCCAAACTAGGCCCCTTGCCTATCAACTAAGCTTGTATTTTACTTGAGTGAAGGTATTTTTGTACACAGTGTAACAGAATTCTTCACAGTCCTTCCAAGATAGATCAGTGTCTAATAGTTCTGGTCTGATAAGCAGCAATACGTGGCCAATAGATTAATCACGTGTCCTTTAGAAGTTCTGCTACAAAACTGGAATATTTGTTTCCTCTTTGGGTGGGAGGGGCAGATAGCAGACTTCCAGACAAACAGGAAACATTTGCTCCAAACTCAGGTCTTTGTTCTCTCCTTATTAGAGTGTGCTCTCTCCTGGCTTTTCCAAGACTCCTCTGGCTGGCTGTGCTGGCGGGAGCCCAGCTACAGTAGCACAACATTGAGAAGACAGAAATAATGGTATTATTACAGGGAGGGGTGCTTCAAAAGCACTTCCATGACATCTCCATCTGTGTAGGGACACCTGCAAGATGATTAGGATGACTTGGAGTTCTGGACTCCAGCTTGACTCTTTGAGGCTACTGGATGTCCAAATAGGAAGATAGGATCTGTACAAACAGAAAATGCACTCAACACCTCAATAGCCACACTTGCCTACACCACCTGGTCACACTAAACTGTCTCTCTGGGAGCTCCAGCCTCAAATTCGACGGATTAATACTTGGGAATGAAGCCACAGTCAACTGAAGTAGTCCAATTAGTATGAGAAGCAGCAGCCCATCTGCTCACTAGCAGGGGCCATGGAAACATATCCCTTTGCACACCTCACTGCTCCCAGGGAAATCAACAGCTCTGTCCTGAGAGCCAGAGCACTGCAACCTGCTGGAGTGCCTGGGAAAGGAAAGAGCAAAACCAATGGCAGCAAGCTCATTGCAGCATTGCCACAGAACTAAAACGTGCTCCGTGAAGAAGAATAATCTTTTCATTTCCATTCCAGACAGAAAGGTCTCTGCCAGAGCAGCACAGCTCCTAACAGGGGCACGGGAGCTGGAGAGAGGGCAGGAGCTGTTTAGCCACATGGGGCAGGCTGCCAAGTGCAGGTCAGGCAGCTTTCCACAGCTCACCAGATTCAGGACAGAAGGGAGCCCATTGCTCTGTACAGAGGGCCTTCCAAGCCCAGGACTCCAGGGGAACCTGCACTGTAACCAGGTTCATAGGCCACTGGGCTTTAGAGAAAGGCAGTGCAGCAATCTTATACCTCCAAATGAGAAAGACAAATATGGCCCAAAGAGGCAGTTCAGAACAGCACTGCTGCTCTCGTCAGCCAAACACTCCAGTTATGTAAAAGGCTACAGCACAAATACAATTCTGATTTTAATCTGTATACAGTAGGAGAGTTTGGGTTTTTTCAGCCACTGCTGTCGTATATCGATGTTTTACTGACAATATAACTCTGCTGTCTTGGTCAGCCCAAAGGTCCTGCAGCTCAGCACATGATCTCTGACAATGATGGTTTAGGAGAAGAATATAAAACCACCGCAAGCCTGTTTCATCTTCCCTCTAGCAAACTCTTCAAACTACCTGAGCCAGATGTGGTATCTTCGTATTTTACAGCCTCTTACAGGATTTCCTTTCATGAACCTGCCTTTTTAATGCTGTATTTAATCCACCTATATTTTTGGTATCCACAACATTTTTGAGCAGCAAGTCACACAATTTAATAATGAGTCTGGGGAAAAAAAACTATTTCTGCTTTAAAACCCACTCCCCAGTATCATCTCCTCTACAAAAAACATTTACTAATCCTTTCCTTCTCACTGTCTGTTTTCTACTTATGATTTTACAGGCTCTCTATTTCATACCACTTCAGTTTTCTCTCCTCCAAGATGAAGACTTGTCTACTTTGTCATTCCTTGTATGGAATCACTTCAAAAATGCAATCAGCCTTGTTGGGCTCCTCATCTATCTTTCTGAGAGGAGAGAGGTGGCAGAACTGTATCTGAGTCGTGGACACCGAGCACAAGAGTGACACAGTCACACAATTTATCCAGAACTGCCTGGAAGTAATAACCACCACTTCAGGGCCCTTCGTGTTACATGTACAGATCAGGACTGGCTTCTTCAACATAATTTCCATTATCAACACTGAGCTTCATTTACCATTTCTCCCCTTAATCACCTGTTATTTCAAGATCCCAATATACCTCTTCACAGCCACTTTAATTTTTATTACCACAAATAATGTCATAAATTAAGCAAATACCTCCTCATTCCTGATACGCTTGCCTGAGAGTATTTAGAAGTAGGTGATGAGATCTCCCCGGGACACGCGAGTGATCTCCGTCCCCAGTGAAAATTAACTATTTATTCCTTCTTTTTTGTTGTTTTATATCTTTTATCAGACTTCAAGTCATGTTTTCTCTGGATCCTTTGACTTTTTTGTTCTTGTAAAAGCACTCATCAAGAGATCTCATTTAAACTCTGCGGCAATCCAAACACAGTTCCATACCTTAAGACATTTTCCAACATTTTGTGTATTTAGGCACCACATTTGCTCTTAGATAATTGCACATTAGACTTACATATAAGCTACAGGTTGAAAACACTGACTGTGAACATACTTTAAAGAAAGGAACAAGTACTAAGCCTAATTTTCATCAATTACAACACTGTAATATGATACATCTACACAAGGTAGACAGAAAAAGAAATAAGCTACTTAACTGGTCACCTTAGAGAAAATACAGCTGTTTCTATCAAAAAATAATTTGTAGTGCACCTTAATAACGTCAGGGGGTGCAAACTTTTTTCAAAGAGGAGCATGACCAGGCTTCCTTAGTGTGACATATATCTACCCATAATGTCAGTTAAGACCTGATGGGATTCTAGAACAGAAAATAATTTACTTCCTTGAATGCTCACAGCAAAACCCTCCCCTAAGTAAGGTCAGTTTTCCTTCATTTTTTTCCTATCCCTTACAACAAATACCCTTTAAAACTCCCAACAACACATGAGACAACACAGAAATCAAATGGCAGCCATAGCTTCTGGGAACTCTTGAAGCAGTACCTTCTTTCACAAAAAAGGAAAATTACACAAGAATACAGAAAAATGTGAGAGAGAAATATCCTCAAACTCTCGGGAAAAACAAAGTAATTTCCACTTAAAAAGCAAGGGAGACAAAACAGGCACAGCCTCAAGAGAAAGCAAAAAACCTGAAGGAGCAAAATATGTAAGATCTGGCAGTCTGCCAAGGAGTCGTGAGTGGACAACAAGACAAGATGGAAATACTATCTAAAACATTCCCATGGCCAGGGTGAGCCAGTTTCTAGACACAGATAAGAGCGCTGGAGTATTAACTCTGGCAACACTTCCCTGCTTTGTCATGCCAACAGTATAATGGAAAAGGAAACACTGATGAGTGGAACTGCACATGACTTGCCATGAGATAAGAACGGTATTACTTACAGGACCTTGAACAGCTTCTCAGTAGCTCTGCCAGAGTTTCACTTTGAACCACTCAGAACTGCAGTGTGCAGATGGAAGCGGCTCTCACAGCCCTGCTTTGCTTTACTTTGTGCCTCGGACACTGCTGTGCCATGGCAAAATGTGTATCCAGGGCACTGCAAGCAAACCAGTGAAATTCCCAGGCAATAATGTCCACCTTCAGCTTTAGTTGTGTGAATACTACATCCCACTCTGCCCAGCAATCCCCACAGGCAGGTAGCTTTTACTGAGCTGGGCTCTAAGTGGAGCCACAGTCACGGCCCAGTTAAACGTTGTAGGTCCTTATTCTGCTATCCTGAGTGGTGTCCTCGCGTGTCCCTTGGAATTGCAGGACAGCGCTTTCCCTGGACAAAACCCGCAGTCACTTTGACACTTGCTGCCAAGGCTGTAAAAGGCAGCAAGCAATTGCTGCTAGAATGCCCAGATCCTGAGAAGTGTGCGGAGTAACAGTGCTGCTTAAAGCCACTGTGTGCAACTTCCCTGTTATTAGCCAAGATTACCAAGTGAGTTGGCAGATCCCAGCACATTTTTGATATTAAAGTGATGGGAAACTACTTAAATACCGATGCATTCATTACGAAAACATCTTTTTGGCATTTGCTTCCAATTAACGCTTGTGCCTTAGCACAGCCAGTTTTCCTCATTATAGTCAAACATTATGGCTGTGTGAACGACCAAACATGATTATGGAAATGTTGGCTCCCATTCCCTGAAATGGGTATTTGTAAGGAGGCTTTCAATCGGAAATATTTGGAAATCTATCAGGAGTTTAAGCACATTTTAAAAGGCCATCTGTGTACAAGTGGCAATCACACTGACAGCGTTCTCGTGCTGGGCACGGCAGCAGAGGTGCAGTTGGTGACACTGTGCTGCACTCAGAGCATCTCCTTCAGCTGTGCTGTGCCACTGCCAGGCCTCGCTGCGCAGGCGGCAAAGACATGGACAGCCAGGGACAATGACGAACTGAAAGCTAAACCAGGAGGCTGCATCACCATCAGCTGCATATCAAGAAGGGAGCAGTCTGCTCTCAGAAGCCAAAAGGCTAAATACAAGACCTGTTTGTAAAGAATGTTCGCAGCACAAAACCAAAGGTTTTCCTGGTGCTGACACAACTGGAATCACAGCCATGTCTATCATCCAAGTGGTTTGCTTTAGAAATGAATTCCATAAATTTTCAAACAGCTGCACAGGACTTAGCTTCACAAATCTATTAAGGTAAATAAAGCATGAACCCTGCCTGTCTCCTCATCTAGTTGGACTTCACTGTTTTAAGCTGTCTGCTGATTTATTTGTACTGCTGAATTTGACTTTTAGCGTGAGGGAATTATTCTCATTAAACCTGTGGGCTATGAACATTTCACTGTAAGAGACAAGGCTGGGTTCGAGCTTTCTAATGCATTTTAGGCAGCAGTTATTGCTGCTCACCAGCAGCATCTGTCCAACTGCAATCCCAGCTAACTGCCACAGGCCGAGCTGCCCGCAGTGCCTGGGGGGTTTGGGCAGCAGGGCTCGCTGTGCCTTGAGCAGCTCTGCCACGCTCCAGCACGGGAGCAGATCTGTCCTCCTGTGCCACAACAGAAGCACTTCCCCACGATGCTGCTGACTGCAGGGAACTCCTTGCTACTCCAGCCACAGTAAACTAATATATGGAATTAAGCAGCACTGGATAAATTTTGAGCGTTTGGGTTTTTTCTTATGGGATTTCTGCTGTGCTAACCTCTGACAGGACAAATGTTGCCTGTAAGGTTGTGAACAACAACAAGACAAAAACAAATAGGGAGAAAACAAACCTATTTTAAGTTTGTTGAGTGCTTTTTTGCGTGACTTTTTAAACATTATTTGTAACTATCTCCAAAGTCTCCTAATTCACAATACACAGCAGCATTAGCTCACAAAAATAATACCTGAAATCTAACGCTAAAAGGTTTGAAGATTTGTGACTATCAGACAATGAAAAATCCAACCACTCAAATTTTAAAGCTATTTTTGCAACGTTGAAAATGGTAACTACTTTCAACACTCATTTTAAACAGATCAAGTATAGCTATTTCCAAATGTGCAATTACTGCAGTCAAAACCAAAGCTAAAATCCAATAAATATTCACAGGGCATGCTATCGGGTCTCAGTGAAGCCAGTGTGGTACACAATGGCTGATATTTTTCATTATTTCTCAAAAATTTTACATTAATAATTTAGTTTCAAATTTTAATGTCCGTGAGAGCAGACATTTTTCTGAAATGCCTAAAGAAAGCATAAAAAGTCTAAATTCAGAAGAACAGAAGTAGGGAACCAGACTAATTTGTGTATCCAACTGAACTGTAAGACTTGAAACACCTGAGGGGAACAGAGGGACTCCGTTCATCAAGCCGATAGTAATTTAGAAACATGTATACAGCTGTATGCGACTGTTCGTGCCCTGGCCAGCTGCTTCATGCTTAACAAAAAAAAAGCAAACACGAAACTCCAATGTGGTCTAAGACAGATTGGTAGAAACAAGCAAGAGACAACTGCATAAACACGGAGGCCATGTTTGTAAGAGCTCATTAACACCAAATTAAAGTGAGGAACATGAGAAAGTCTGTACTTGTTCCAGCCAGCAAAAAAAGTGAGGCTTTACAGAACGGTATTTTGTGTGAATCCAACTGGTTTCTTTCCATTCACTAACTCCTACTGAACCAACCACCAGGCTGTTCTCAGGATATTTTTGGTTGACTGACTGTCAGAAATGATTTTTTAATGGGACAGTGACTGATTATAAGAAGCAGATGTTCAACCTTGGCTATTAAAATAGGTGTCCCTGTAAGCTGTTTCCTGACATACCTGTACGACCCACAATCCACTTCGGCAAGCAGGAGGGCACACAGCTGGCAAACCTCACCAGTGATCCCAGACTGAACTCTACTGTAATGAACTGTGTTCTGCAGGATTTTATTATTTCTCATCAAGACCAAAGTTCCTTTTTCTGAAAATAGAAAGTTGGTGCTTTCTGTCTGATAGTGCAAACCTCCTGTTCTGGACAATGACTTCGGGACTCTGGAATTAATCCCTCTTCCATGGTTTACTTCCAGCAGAGCGACCCTCAATACAAATATACCAAATGCAGGCAGTAAGCACTACTGAGCGCACCCGAGCGCTGTTCTGTCACATCGGGCAGCTACACTCAGGATCTCACGGCTGATGCAATCCCAAGGGTTTCGCAAAGAAGCTGTTTAACACCACAACACACTTAAGAGAAGACATGGGAGAGCCACTTCTGTGGAGGTGCCCTTCTGTGTAAAAGGCAGATTACTGGAGACACTATGAACATCAAGAACATATCGAACACATCAGTGTGTGTGAAGAGATCTGCCTGGGATTCTTCAGCCCCGATTCTGCCGTAACAATTAGTGGTGCTCCATGGAATGTGAATCTAGCAGATACATGCTTTCAGCCTGCAAAGCAACTGCTAGAAATAGGGGGAAGAAGTTTGCTGTCTTGGTCAGTCTGAGATCCAATAAGGAAACAAGCAGCAGTCCACTAGCCAGCACTGATGGGATGAATTGAGACAGGCTGCCCATCCGACTGGGAAACTAAAAACTCCAAAGTGCAAGGAATATCCTGCACTGCTCAACAGATGCAGCAACAGCAGCTCCCCGGGGGCTGAGACTGTGAGCACAATGAAGACCCTGCCCAGCAGCCAACACTTCCAGGTCAGCAGCCAACACTTCCCAGCCAGCAGCCTCTCTTGGCTAGAAGGAAGGTCCTGACCCCAGCTGGAAATGGTGTTCATGAGAAATCCTCCTCACAAGAGGTAGCTACACTCTCAGGTCAGGAACCTTAGCTACAAGTTGCAGCCTACAGTGCTGGGTAATTCACCTCCCAGGAACACGGGCAGCTTCATGCAACATTGCTGAAACAGAGAAGTGGAAGAATGCTGACGGGTGCAGAAAAGCTCACTGGGGAAGTCAAGAGAATTTATATAAAAGATAGGGTGGAAGCTAGAAATAATCAAATAGGAAGCAGCAAAGAAAAGCAACAGTTCTACATAAAAGAAACAGCTCTACAGAGATTAAAAATAACTTATACATGTTTTTCTGCAGCCATCTAAGCAGTAAGATGGGGAACCTGCCTGCCTGCCTTGCTGCTCCTACACACTTTGAACTGACTATATCAAGACTTAACCACCAGCGGTGGTGTTCAACTTCCGGCATAAATTTGCTTTGATCCCGAAGGAGTTCTGGGCAAACGTGGACCAGAAAGCCAAGCAAATTGGTGGAAACTATTTTAAAGAACAGAATGAGTGCCTTTATAGACAAAAATATTTATTGGCATTGACAGAAACAGATTTTGTGAAGGAAGTTTTGCCTCATTATCTACCAAAATATTTTCTAGAGGCATCACCAGGTATACTGACAACAAAAATCCAGGCTATATTTGTATACTCAAAGGCATCCAACAAATCCTTAGCCAAAAGAACTTAAAAGAACAGGTGGTATAGAGCAAGAAAGGATTCAAATGAAATGTTTAAAAATGTTTAAAAGCAGTAAAGGGAAACTACATCTTTAAAGAACAAGGAAGTGATGAAGGTGACTGATGAGATTTATCAGGCAAAACATAAGAGCACAGAAACAGAGAGGGGCGTGGTTTGCTTCTGGCACCCTCAGGGTCCGAGGCAGAACGAGTGCCCTCTGCAAGCCCCTGTCCGTACCCAGCACACACTCCCAGCAGGTAACAGGTACACCTATACAGTGGATCCCTCTCATCTGCCAAGGCAGAATCTATACACACGGAAGATGGCATTTATCAAAGGAGTTTTCCTGACAAAAGGCAAAGATTTAAATATCTGGTCACTAGTGGAAAAAAATCCTTTGGAAATTAATTTTTTCACCATATAGACTTGTCAGGTAGTTCCCGTTAAAAGATTTCGATGAAGAACCTGAAATACTAAAGAAAGAGTGGGTTTATATTTTACCTCAACTGTGATCTTAATTTTATCTTATGCACTGTTACTAAAATCAAGTAGAGAAGCACTCCATCCACAAAGAGAAGCTTGAGATTTAGGCCTAAACGACCTTTCAGTTCTTCCACAGCTAATCTTCACAGCAGCTTTTAGAGAAGTTCAAGTGGGGAAAACCATCCTTTTTTGACTCCTCGCACTGACTCTGCACATCCCTCTGCACCCCAGTTAGCACTTCCTTCGCTGTCCAAGCTGTGCTTTGTGCATGTGCAGATTTGAGCTGCCTGAGAGCTGCGGGAGCAGAACTGCCTTTGCGCAGCGGCCTGGCGGTGCTCAGAGCAGTGCTGCAGGGGGGGCAGGGGACGGGACCCTGCCTGCTCTCGATGGCCTCCGCTGCCCCTGTGCTGCCCCCAGGCTGGGGCACACAGCAGAGGAAGGGCTGCTGCCTTCCTGGGGCTCTCCCCGCCCTAAACTCAGCTCTGCAGCTGAGAGCACCGGCAACGGGAGCTCCCACACCCCTCCCCTCCCCGACTGGAAACATCCATTTTAACCCCTTTGGCTGAAAAGCCTCAAGCTGCCTATTCTGAAAAATCTTCAGGGAAATTGCACCAAATATAGAGGGCCCTGAAAGGAGAATGGTGCTTCCCAGTGCCACTGCTGGACAAGCAGGAACTGCCAGTACTGCCCCAGCTCATGCGGGGGTTTAACTGCTCCGACTGCACACAGGAGCCACACTGGAGAAGAGCAGAACTGGGGCAGAGCTCTGTTATATTCCACTGGAATTTCATGAAAAATTATCCACAACATTAGAGTGAGTTCCTCACAAAAGGTAACACATTTTCTATTATGAAAATAATAGGAGAAAACTGCCAAAACATCTAGTTTATATGAAAAATGTTAAAAGACTTTAAATACTGAATATAGGATAGCAAAATTAACAGAGTTCAGTTCTCTTTCAAAAAGAATTTTTATCCTGCATAAAAGAAGAGATATAGTCCCCTCTGACTTTTCCTTGAAACACTCTCTATATGTGAGAACAAAATAAAAAACATATTTTCCTACATTCTGAGAGCCAGTAAAGTGGGATCTCTCTACTGCTATTTGTAGAAGTATCCTAAGTATTCATTTTAGAATTTAGAAAAGATCATTTATTTTTATCGTGTTCCTTGATCCTCGAAGTGTTATTAAATTTTAGAAAACATGCTTTCTGAGAATTAAAAGCAGATGTGTCCCAGTCAATATTTCACACACCTTATGGAATCTGCTCACCTGAAGCTCTGCTCATGCAAGTCCATCGGTGGATCCAACCCACTCGCCAAACACAAAGCTGCAGAGAGAAACTGAAATGCTCAGGAACGAAGACTACTCAGAAGATACTGATGAACAGTGAATAAAATTACATTTATTCCAAGGAGATTTTCATGCAGTTCTCTGTCTCTATGAAATGACAACAGAACTAAACAAAAAGAAAACCAGAATTCAAGAACTCCTGTATTAGTAAAGGACATAGATGAGAAGTACCTAGCCTACAAACTAAGACATGACACTGAATTTGCAAGCATGCATTTTTTCCACTCCACACTTCAGGCTTATCAATATTTGTTTCACACTAGCAGATTCTATTTAACACATTCCCATTTAAAATAGCATAAACCCACGCGTCTCCTCCTTCTTGCTATTCATACCATTTACGTTTTTACTGATGTACAGTAAAAATCAGGTAAGTATTTTTATTTGGCAGTGGCTGAGAAGATATATATATATATATATAAATGTTTAGTGAACTTATCAACAAGACTAAAAAAATTAAACAAAAAAACAGAAGTAATTTTAAGAAATGTAAGCTAAGCTCCTCAGATTAATATAGTGTTGTTGTTCTAGCATTAATATAGGTACGTTCCATCTCATTTCTTTACGTTTGAAACATAGCAAGGTTAATTATTAGAAGAATTGTAACAAAGTAATTAGATTACCATGTAATTATTTTTAGAGGAAATAAATCTTTAAAAATATCCTAGAGGCTAAGAAAGGCCTCAGGAGATGGGAGTGGAGCTGTTAGGAGGCCTTAACTATTATGTCAATTTATTTGTGTCTGGCTGTGCTCATTGAACAATGATTAAAAGGAAAATTGCCTACAAGATATTTACTGGGTATGGAAATCAATACTCCTCACTACCAGGAATCTGGCAGCCTGTTGGCCACAAACCAGCACATTCAAGGCATCCTGAACACAGTGGTGATGGGAAGAGAGAATTTAACAAGCTATTTTAGCACCCAAACAGTGCACCTGAAACAGTCATGGGAATTATCCAGGGGCAGGCGGGGAAGTGCTGCAGTGTACAACTGCCAGGAAGAAACAAAGAATTCTCCAGTTTTGACTAAAAATGATGAAGAAGTGTAAAGACAGCAGACACCATCCTGGAAAGGAGATGAAAGAAAGGCCCTACTAGGATTTCACTTATTTGAGTGCAGCAGCTGGCACCTGAAACAGAGGGTGCCCCAGTTCCAGCCCTGAGGCCACTGGGGGTGTGCCATACACAGGAGCTGTGCTCACAGCAGACTCTTTAAAAGCTTTACCTCTGCATCCTTTGGGCTCCTCATCAGACTTCAGAACTGCTTTGGTTTTCAAATAATCCTTATGTCTATGAAATCCCATTTGGAAACCGGAGTTTGGAGTGGAGTTTGCCCTGCTGTGGAATTTCTACAGTCTGGCAGAAGTCAGCACAAACCACAGCTGGCCAGAGGCTTCATTCACATGCAGCTTTCACTGACAGTAAGTCCTCCAGCAGCACAAAACTACACAACCTCACAATGCATTTTCTCCAATACATTCTTGCAGCAGGTACCTGAAATAACACATCTCTAGCTGTGTATCAGCTGTTCAGGAGCCTGGCTGTTGTAATCTCCTCCAAGGCTGCTTTATCTCGGGGAAACAAGTCTTGTAACACACTATCCACAGGACTCCTGACACCTTCCAACAGGGACAGAGGGGTAAGGACAGCCACCTCTCACTGAAATACTGTGCTTCATTTGATTTAAAACATTTTATATGACAATCCAGCCTGACTGAAGCGGGTAATTAATTCAAGCTATTCATAATGTCACTTGAATCTGAGCTCTGAATGCAGGACTTTAAATCTGTCTCAAGCTTGTCCAAACCCAGAGCACCCGTTCTAGGCACCCATGCTTTCAAAGAGTTTGGAGGAAAAAAGATGCTCTTAACTTTGCAGATCAGTGTGATATGTGTGGCTGGTTCACTCAGTGACAGCAATCAAGTTCTTTATAGGAATCCTTAAGCATTAGGCTTCTTTTGTTTTTTTCCCAATTCTCTTATGAGGAGGAAGTGCTTTGGAGAAAAGCATTTGAAGATCCTAACTGCTGCAGCCTCAGTAAAGATTCATTCAGTCCAATACCGTTAACACTACTGACGTGAACAAAGGAAAGCACACAGCTACAGCTAAATATGCCATTTGGGAGCTGTATGCTGTGAAAGAAAAGTTTCAGCCTGGCAAAACAGAAAGGCTGATCTCTGAGGCCCTAAAAAACAGGGACACCAGAGGGAGTTATGAGTTAATGACAGTTCTGACAGTTTTTACGAGATCACCTGAAATACCAGAATTTTTGTCTGTTGCCAGCCATATCCTACTGGATGAATTTACTGAAGCTTAAGAACTTCTCTACAGAACTAGCAAGAAATAATGACAACTGGGATAGCACTGCAACCTGGGCTTTTCCAAATAAAAACAATGAATATGAAGAAATACTTTTTGCCTCGTGGCTATAAAAAGTAGCGGAAAACCCAAATCTAGAAGTGCTTACAAAGTGGTAATGGATGGTAGCACCAGTACCTACCTAAGTAGAAAACAAAGTCAGGACATTAACAGATCAACTCTCAGACAAAAAGAGGGGCACATGTACAGGTAGGTGTGCTTTTATCTGAGGACTAAGGGAGGGGGTGTATAGCTATGCAAACCAGAGTACAACACAGAAGCAACACAATTTATATTTCTCTAGCAACAGTAATAACAGCTGTACCAATGGCTGATTTTTAGTTACTACAGATAAACTACTTCTATCACTCTCAGTTAGGAAAATTCTGCAAGTCTTTAATTGCCTGACCACTAATCCTGCCTTCACTGCTGTGTTACAACATCACAAATAACACCCCTGAGCAGAACCTTTTCATCCGAAGTTCTTAACACTGTCATTTCCATTTTACAGATAGGAAGAACAGAGAAGTTTTTTTTATTCCTATTTAATGATCCAGGATTCAGCTACACTGAATTCAGCCTCCTAAAAGCCTTTAAGACACTGCCCACCTGAGCAAGGGGTCAGAATGCAGCTGAGGCAGACCCAAAGGAAGGTGCCATTCCCTGAGAGCAGGTAGCTGACTGTTCCCTTCTGCTGCCCTGGCAGGTCATGTCTGGCCAATGAGCACAGGCCCAGAGCACAGCAGAGAACGAGCCACAGCCCCCACACTGCTGCACTCTCCCTTCAGCAGCCTTTGCAGCTTGCCTGCTTCTCCCAGCACCGTTCAGCCCCCGCCAGGCCCTGTAGGGTGTAACAAAGCACCACAAGGGATGAAGGCCAGCACGGAGCGAAGCCTTGCAGAGCTGGTTTGTCTGAGAGAAGAGAGTGAACAACCACCAGCTGAATAGATTCCACTCTGCTCACCTTGTTTCTGTTAGCCAGGACTGCTTAGGGATAAAGAAGAAATTACCCTAGCTCTGCTATTCTTATACAATCTCTAAAATCTTTCAAATTTCTATAAAGATGATCCAGTTTATGACTAAATGTTTTATATTTTGAGCCTGGTAAAATTATTATTATTATTATTATTATTATTATTATTATTATTATTATATGACATTCAAGCTTGGACTGTCTTTTTCTGCAACTGAGTGTGATTGCTCTCACTCACCAGCATGTTCAGACTATTTTATTTGTACTGATAAAATGACTGAATGATTAAGTTCTAAGACATACAGGAGGCACCACAGCTCCTACCATGCTAGAGAGACAGAGGAGGACAATGCAGAGCATGAACACATGCTACTATTATAAAAGCAAATGCTGTTTGCAGACAATGAATTGGGTTTTAAAAAGATACATTAGGTGTTAGAGAAAGCAGATTTGGCAGTGTTCATTGTGTATTACTTTGATATCTCAAGAAGAGTGGCTAATGCTAAGCGCTGTATTTGGCAGCTGCTAAGTCTTGAGGTCATTATGGAATTTCTTGGCACAACTGGATTATTTATGTGATGAAATTTCACTAAGACAGATTCTTCTCCAGAATTCATCACCATGTCACTCGGGAAAAAATACTGACATTAAGTGGTGTTTAGATAACATTCAAAAATTCATTGCTTCAGTGACAAGCACATTCCTTGTAGGAACACAAAAACCAGAAAAACAACAACCTTGTTCAATCTCTGACTTTCCAATATGAGCTGTCTGATGAATATTCTACATAGAAGGAAGCAAACTAAAAAAACCCCAAGCAATTAGTGGTTAAGCTCTAATTGTATAAATAAGGCTAATTACACAGACGGGAAATCTTTTCAGTTCAGAAAATCAGATGCTAAACATTCGTCCCATTGACAGAAAAAGCCTTCATACAAGCAAACAAGTGCATGAAAACCAGTGAACTAATCATGCTGATCCTTCTATAAAGAACTGCCTTGCTCTGCAAAGGAAGAAAAAACCTTCATTCTGTTTCTGTACTGGAGACTCACACAGGTGTTACTACAGTGAGGGCCTGTGCTTTGCGATGAAGGACATGGCAGAAGGAGAAGAGAGTAAATTGCAAATTGCTGTTGTACTCAGGATGTTGCAGGCAGAGGCAGCAAAAGAAACCAGATGCTGCTTCAGGTCATGCTGGCTGCATAGAACAGGGTATTTCAGGAAGATTCAGCAAGTTACTTCTATTGAAGGCTCCAAAATCACAAAATGCTAGAATGGTTTGGCTTGGCTTGGCAAGGACCTTGAAGCTCGTTTAGTTTCAATCCCCCAGCCATGGGCAGGGACACCTTCCACTATCCCAGGTTGCTTCAAGCCCCATCCAACCAGGCCCTGAAAACTTCAGGGATGGGGCAGCCACAGCTTCTCTGGGCAACCTGCCCCAGGGCCTCCCCACCCTCACAGGGAACAATTTCTTTTTATTATCTAAACTAAACCTACCCTCTTTCAGTTAAAGCCATTACTCCTTGTCCTGTCACTACATGTCCTTGCAAAAACCCCTCTCCAGCTCTCTTGTAGGCCCCTTTGGGTACCGCAAGGCTGATGAAGTAAAAATGGATGCAAGTTCTGTTACACACCGGACCTGGGTTACAGGCTCAGGGTTCAGCCCGGAGCTCTGCAGTGGCTGACTGCTCTCAAAACCAACTCCCCACAGCATGACACCATCCCCAGGCAGCCAACCTGCACCTTGAGTACTTCCACAGAACTCTAGGGTACAGCTGAGACAAAACCTGGCATCCTACAAGAGCCTTGGTGCTGCACCCATCAGAGGCACACTCAGCAGTGACGAGAGACCTCCCAGCACTGACACAAACACATGGGAGGCCAGTTTCAGCCTAAGAGACCAATTAAGGGACTAAAATTAAACAGTATTTTCTGCAGCATCATATCCAACGTGTACTTTCATTTGCTAACCTGAAGTGTGTGTGTGTATATGAACTTTAACACTCACTTTATTTCATTGGCTGTGACACCATAGCTGCATGAGTGCAGAGGAAATACTGGATAATTAGAGTAGAAGTTGAATAATAATACTATTCAACTACATAAAACTTTATTCAATATAAAAATAATATTATTCCAGTAATTAAGTTTGATTTCCACAAATGCTACCAAAACATGTAATACTTGAAAACCTCTTTCATGATACTTGCATTTTAAGAGGTAAGTGCAGGATACTGCCAGTATTTCCGTTCTGTTACATATAATAAACTAGAAATGTTGGTAATTCTCATTAAAGCATTGAAAAAAAATTTCTATGACTTGAATACTACATTTCTAGTATTTGCATTCTATAATAGAAGCAGACTGCATCTCAGTACTAAGGGAACTTCTTGGCTTTGAAAATTCCAATTCCAAAATTCCAAGTTTCAAGGCCAGTTTCAGCCTGTCCCTTCTGACTTTGGCAGCAGTGCTGTAAGGCAGCATGAATGCCATCGGATTTCTAGGGAGGACTGCCAGCTGCTGGAGTTCCTGAGAGCTATGACTGAGCTGTGACAAGCGGGGGCTGCCACAACAGGTTTGCAGAGGCACACTGCAACTCAGACTTCCAGCACGGAAACAGTAAGAGCTCTTATAAGAGAGGGCACGTGCACAGTCCAGTCAGTGGCAAAACTCCGCTTTCATCAGTCAGTCATATGAACAGAGTACACCCTTCATACCCTGATTTTCAGGATTTCAGCAGCACATTGTCCCAAACACACTATGTGGACCAAGTGTTCATACACAGTTAGTGCTTCACCAGCTGGACTGAGGCAGACAAGAACCAATACGCTTGTTTTCCATAACGCTATTTCCTTGTCCACAGTCTGATGGACCAGACAGATTCCACAGGATGCATCAAGCCTTGAAACTTGCTTTGAAAATGGACAGCTATTCCTGGACGCTTGTCTGACAATATAAACGTACCTAAAATGACATATGACTGGCTATACAAGTGTCTGAGAGCATGAATCTGTGAAAACAGCAACCTGCTTTCTCCCAGTGTGTCATCTTGGCAAATTCTCCTCTCCTACCACACCATATGCATCAGGAGGAAACCAGAACTATCATCCTCCACACTCATCCCTTCTCATTACACATTTCATATCCTCTTTTCCTTCTCTAAGCAATTGCAGCACTTGTCATGCTTCAGTCAGGTTTTGGTAACTCACACCAAAGAAAAAAGTATTGTCTGCAGATGCTAAACAACCTTTTTTTTCTTCAGCCTGAAACACTGGTGAGATATCCTGAGGCTGCTCTTCAGAGACTTCATGGTTTAACCCCAGCCAGCAGCTGAGCCCCACACTGCCACTAACCCATTTGCCCCTAGTGGGATGGGGGACAGAATCGTAGGAGTAGCAGTGAGAAGACTCAGGGGTTGAGATAGAGACAGTTTAATAGGTGAAGAAACAGCTGCATGTGCAAGGAAAGCAGAACAAGGAATTCATTCCCTACTTCCCATGGACAGGCAGGTAGGTGTCTCAATGTCCCCATTTCCTTCTTCTTCCCCCAGCTCTGTGTGCTGAGCATGGCCCCACATGGTCTGGGACATCCCTTGGGTCACTTGGGCTCAGCTGTCCTGGCTGTGTCCCCTCCCAGCTCCTTGTGCCCCCCAGCCCCTCGCTGGTGGGGTGGGATGGGATGAAGGGCAGAAAAGGCCTTGGCTCTGTGTGAGCTCTGCTCAGGACTCATGAAAAGATCCCCGTGTTACCAACACTGATTCCAGCACAAATCTGAGAGACAGCCCATAATAACTACTGTGACAAAACTAACTCTACACCAGCCCACACCAACACAGAGACACAGCCTGAACATCAACAGCAGAACAGTGCAGATATCCCTTTACTGCCTGACCAAAACTAATGAGCAGCTTTCTTCCCTGCAGATCCAGTCTGGCAGACATCACTGCCTCACCCTCTTGGGCAGATCCAGATTTCCAGGGAAATCCACGTGGAGTCAAGCACTGCTCAGTGTGACCACAAATGACCGAACCATCATTGCTCTCTCTCTCGGGACTCATCCCATCATTTATGGGGCTGAAGAGAGTAATGATAAAGGTTTATCTAGCACACAATAGTCAAGACTAATGTAGAAAACTTTCCACTTGACATAGCAGCACTTTTTCAAACTACTTTACCAAGCAATGCCTGAAAACTATAAATGAACCAGCTTTAGAGCTCCTACATCAGGTGAAAAACATGGAAAGCACTTTGTAAGTCAGAATACTGATTCAATATAAACTCACATGGTGATTCAAATGTGATAATCTACTTTCTTCTTTTCCCGGAAGAGTTAGCTTTGCACCACAGTTTCTCTCAGTGCCTCATCCAACCTTGCCATTATGCTTGATCCAGCATCAGTTGCTGTTCTACATTTGATGTGAAAACTTAAATCCCCTTAGACTTGCTCTAGCACATAATGGGTGGTTTCAAAGAACAGGATCCCGTGCTGCATGTCAGATCAGCTTGGTGTGTCAAGCTGCATGTGCCTAGGAAAATCATGGAAGCACAGCCTGCATTCAGCTGCTCTTCTGTGTTGGTCTGGTACTGGAAGAGATGGCTGCTTTTTAATTACTGACACACATCTGCTGATTACAGACAGAGCCTTGAACCTGTCTGCATTCTGCACAGCAGGACTGAGAGCAACAGCTTTGCTTAAATGTACTCATAATCTAGCAGGTATATTGCAGAGGTGACTAATGATTTCTTGCAACCTGCTGATTCTTCCTTAGCCTCACAATTAGCTCACCCAGCTGCTTTCAGAGCAAATGAGGGGATCCTTACCGGGCACTCGTGAGGAGCTGGCAGAATGTCTGTTCTGGTACATACTGCCCTCGAGCACCTTAATTTATGGGGCTGGTTTAGGTCAGGGCCACTTAAGAGACACAGTGGAAACTGTCAACAGTTTTTACCTGGGATTTCACAAGAACTTGCTTTCTCTTAGGAGATTTGTTTTCTATTGGTGACAATGATTTCCTCAGCCCAGCCTCTCTCTGCTACTTGCTTAGAATGATAAATATTCACAAACCCTGGAACACAAAGAGACTGGGTTTTTATTAGATTGCAACCTG
Source organism: Eulacestoma nigropectus (assembly GCA_013397775.1). NCBI lineage: Eukaryota > Metazoa > Chordata > Aves > Passeriformes > Eulacestoma > Eulacestoma nigropectus. The sequence continues at coordinate 1,507,567 of VZTE01002686.1, forward strand.
CATACATAAACTATATCCATATGCATCTTTTTCTGTTGGCATCTCTGAGTGCACTTATTTTAACAGGTATGTAAACACCTTCTTGATGACCAAGTAATTTAAAGACCACAGGGAGGTTTACAATACATTGTGCAAAAAAAGCCCACCAATAAAACCACCAAACAAAAAAACCTGGACAGTTTCAGAGCCTCGTGAAAGGAAAGATTTCCGAAGATGACATTTACTTGAAAGTTTTTAAGAGGTTAACTGTCAGTGTAGCCTGTGAACAACAGAAGGGAGAGAAGATGTTCATGTAGCCAACATCTGTATTTATTTACAACAAATAAAGGAACATCTGGCTGAAACCATCTTCCTTCTTTGGCAAACTTGGCAAACATTTTCAAGAAGGTTGGGATTTGGGTTTTTGGGTTTGTTTGGGGTTTTTTTTTTGGAATGGAAATATTTGAAAACTGTTTTGAAAAAAAGAGATACCTGGTAGAAACAGCTGGTAGGGTGTCCTGGCAAGGCACTGAGACCACATCTAAGAGAACAGCCTGGCAGAACCTTGACTGTGCCTCTCCTTTTCCCATGAGAATCCTGTAGCCTCTGTAAGGTGAACCAGCTGCTGTGGGCTTTCAATTGCACACACACAGACTCTATCCACTCTACGACATCAATACTGCATGGTACAACTTCTAAAACCTGAATCTAATTATGCCACTGTGCTGGTCCCAGAAGGGGAAGGAAGGGAGGGGAAGAAGTAAAGATCAAATGTTTTCAGCACTCTTTAGTGAAAGGGGTGGGTTTGTGGGCGTGTGTGCGTGTGTGTGTAAATCTCAGCACTACACACAGGTTTGCATTCACAACAAGCTGCTGCATCCAGCACTTCCTCCTGAACACGCACCTGGGGTTGAGCCCTGCACATCAGTGCAAGTACCTGATCAAACATGGCTATTCTCTTGCAAGGCAATCAGAAAGGCTGAGTCGGTCCTCAGGAATAAAAGTGGAAATAACTCTATGCTAATAGTCTCCTTCCTTTATTCCTCAGAAGAGTTCTCACAAGCTGAATCCCAGCACAACAACATTGGCAGGAGACAAATCTGTCTTGTGCTCTGGCAAAGGAGGGGAAGAAATAATGGCTGCATCTAAAGCAACAGGCCAGGTAGTTGTGCAAAGATGGCCAGGCGGGGCCCAGGCACTCAGAGGCTGCTGTGCACAGCCCTGTCACTGATCTGACTGAAATGAGAATGTTGTAAAGAGAAAAGAGAGAGAACTGCTGTGTGCTATACAGCACAGAGCTGAATGAAGATTGGCCATCTGCTTGTGCTGGATATTTCCCACCGGTTTAGAGACAAGCTACTCCCTGGCAATATGTTCAGCAATTCAAGAAGTCCCATAAAGTCTCTTGCTTTATTCTTTATGACTCCGCTGAAGAGAGCAAGTAGCACCATTTCCTACCCTTAGAAAAAGCAAAGGGCCTGGGATGCTGATGGCAATGGTCAAACATTTCTGGATTCAAGGCTCCTACAGAAGCTTTGCCATTCCTCACCGTAAGCAGGAGCACATGGGATGGTTCACTGGGGTCCCTGTAAGTTACAAATTCAATGCTAAAACATAAAAATAGAGGTAATGCATCTAGCATGGCACTTGTGATGAAGGAAAATGCTGCTGCTTTGTTGATCTAAAATAGTCTCAGCTTTCTGTGAGTCTGCCACCCTCTTGCAACTCTTGTCCTACTCCTGAAGAACAATGGTGGGACCAGAACAAATCATGCTCTGTGCAGTATCTGTTCCACACAGCCAGTTAGTGCCTCTGTCTGTAGAATACATGGTAATAAACTACAGGGATTACCTGGCAGCAGTTTGGCTTGGAATTTGCTTTGTCCACTGGACATTCTGAACTTCATTCTGTTTCAAACTACTGTTCTATAACTTTTACAGCCTATTGGGTTGAAACCTAATTTTTGTCCTGAACCTGTATGGTATCTACAACAGCAGCCTAAACAGTTGCCTAAATAGTGATATACAAATATTATCAGTCTCCATTTACTGAGAGCAAAGATCTGAGCATTGCCTACAAGGTGAGTTTCTACAGTGGGTCTTCATCTTCATTTGTAGCTCAAAAGAGAGGAAAGCCGGCTGCATTTCTGGCCCACCCTAACACCATGATCAAAAAGGGCACAGGAGCGAGAGCTTATTTAAGGTCCTTCTCACTCAGTGAAACTGAACAGAATGTGCTGACTTCAGAATTGCAGTTGTCCAAAAGTTAAATTTCTTTCTTATACATCACCTTCTTAGGCAGAAATAAGATGTTAAAGGAGGCCATTGAAAGCATCTCTTGAAAATTTTCACTGGAGACAATAATGAAAAAGTTCTAGCAAAGACTAGTGGTTTTTATTTCTAACATTGCTTTAGAAAGACTTTTTCTGTCTGGTAGATACACAGAGCGAAAGTTTCTAAAAGAAGTTCCATCCTCCTGCTCTTTTGAAGCAGCTTCTGATACCATACTTGAGATGTGGATGAGGATGTAAAAAGTGCATTTGATCAGCAGTGTAACTGCTGCTATGATGTTATTTGATCAGAGAGTCTCTAGGGGTTTAAACTTCCTACAACCCTCACAAAGAGATTTCTGAAGCAGTGACATACTCCATATCATAACAAACATATCAAAAGAATTTGAGGGGGAACACAGTTCATGAAAAAGAGATAAGATCACAGTATTGCCAAATCAGTAAAGCATATTTCAAGGCAATTTACTAAAGATGGAGATATGATACACATTCCATAGAATCATGGAATACACTGAATTGGAAGGGACCCATCAAAATCCTTGAGTCCAACCCCCAGCCCTGCACAGGACACTCCAGGAATCCCATCCTGTGCCTGAGAGCGTTGCCCAAATGCTCCTTGAGCTCTGGCAGGCTTGGGGCCGTGAGCACTGCCCTGGGGAGCCTGTTCAGCGCCCAACCTCCCTCTGGGGGAAGACCCTTCCCCTGACATCCAGCCTCAGCTTCCCTGACATAGCTTTCAAGGATGTTCCCTTCGTTCCTGTCACTTTTCTTTTTCAGCTGTAGTTTATCTGGGGAAATAAGGACTACTTCACATTTCTTCTGAAGGAATAAGTGGTCTTGACATTTTAAGTACCTTGATTACTTGTTTTTCCTTAAATTATAGAAAGCTTTTTGGATGCTCTATCATTACCCTATCTGGAACAGCCAACTACAAGTAGGAAGCTAGATCTTGAGCAGCATAACAGTATTTCTTATCATACAGTTTTGTATAAACAAAGCCATTGAAAAAACCAAAAACAGGGTCACACCTAATTACATGAAGATTTTCTAATGCTCACCACCAAAATGAGACTTGAGTTTGCCTTGATTTTCTTGAATTTTTATTCCTCAAACTTCCCTTGCCTGCATGAAAAACATACTCTACACATGGAGCTAGCTGGAAATCCAGGTAAACATTGCTCCTCCTCATTGTGAGCAATAGAATTTCATAAAAAAGGCTCAGCTGGAAGCATTTTCCTGGGCTTTCCAGAGAGCACCTGAGGATTCCTGCTCTTCAGAAAACAGCAGGACGAAGTGAAATTAGCAGACCACGTAGTGTTTATAGACCAGGTTCTCAGTTCCCATTAAAGTCTCCGTGGTGCTGCTGAAGGGAACCATTTGTACCCTTAGGAACCATTCCCTACCTGCAGGAGAAGGAGTGCCCCCACGGCCCAGTCTGCATCTCAGCACGGACACGCACACCCAGCAGTTTCATTCTGCCCAAGAGCCAGAGCTTCACCACAACCAGTTTGGAATCTCCATCCCACCAAAACATCTCTGAAGCCAGTGGCAACAAGAGCTCAGGATATTGTTGTTACAAGTACATTGATACTTTGCAAACCCACATAGAGGGGTGCATCCACAACTCAAATTGAAAGAAAAGTGGGTGATTAAAGGAGTTTCTATCTAAAGGCATTTTAAACCAAACCAGATGCTTTTCAGTTTGTAATGCCAAATAACTGCAAGGAGGGTGTCACTTGAAAGATGTTCTTTCTTTTTCTATCATTTTTGCTATTCAGAAATACATATATTTGGATGAGTTATTTCAGTAAATCTCTCTTCTAAACTGTGTATCAAGAACTTACACATGCTCATTTCCAAGTTCTGTGCAGTTGCTCTGGAATACTACAGATACCCAGGTCAATCTGACAGCCTTGTAATTGACAGGCATATTTTATCCAAAAATTTAGAATACCTCTTTACTACAGAAATCTAAGGGCTTTCATAATTTCCTTTTTATCCCCTCCAGCACTATCCAGAGCGGTCATCAAAAAACATGGATTCATAGGAGTCTGAATATGACTTGTTAAGCTGGACTGAGCTGCAGGTTTTTCATTTGTCTGTGAAAATGTTACTTGAGCTTATGAACACATTTCACAGCATGTTCTTACAGCAGAAATAGAGACTCTTTAAAAGCACTATTTCCCCGAAGTTTTAGATGCTCTTTAATAGCATATTCATTCTTTTAGAATTCCAGGGTTTTTCTTTCTGAGCCTCTCTCTGACCAAACATCCCTCCTTCAAATATGGGGGGGGTTTGGGTTGGGTTTTTCGTATGTTTGTTGTTGTGGGCTTTTTGTTCATTTGGGTTTTTTGAGGGAGTTGTGGTTTTTGGTGTTTTGTTTTGGCGGTTTATTTTTTTTGATTTTTTATTCTTTGCTATTTTTTTCAAGGATTTAGCATTAAACTGCTTATAATAATGACCTACACCTGGTCAGCTCTACACTCTCTAGACGTCCCCTTCAGACATTCTGCTCCCCCTGCTGTATTTTTTATCCTACCTCTCCAGAATGCTGCAAATAAAAACATTACACCATATTTCAGCTTCATCACCGGTTCAAGTGTTTTATATCTTTTATGATCTGTGTCTGTTATTTTATTATCCCTTTCTATGTCATGAAGCTTTGTTGGAGGACCAGATTTCTACCTATCAATAGTTATTTGATGATTATGCTTATATATGCTCATATATGTATGTCTTAAACATTTCCATTATCTCTGAAAAGAATTTACAGTACTATAAACTTGTGCATTTTCCAAATCATATAGATTATATTTTGTTCTACCTCTGAATTTTTGTGGTTTTATGTGGTAGATATTTATATATAATACATCCTTCTCAGGCAGAAAGAGCTGGTTCTTCTAACAGCTACTTTTATACCTACTGCAGCTCTCATCCACCTTCTTGGTTTTTAGTAACCTCCAAGCACAACAACACAGACGGGAAGAAAATCAGTGCTACTGATACTGAAACTCTGCATTTGTCATCCCAGCAAGTGATTTCAGTTTATTCTGCACATTTATCAACAGTTCTCTAATTGCCATTACTTGGAAGGTATATATGGTGATGAGTGGTTATATTTCATGATTTCTAACTATCCCTTTATGTTATCGTTTAAAAGTGTTATAACACTTAATCACGCAGTTAAATGCTGTATAAATTTGATATTGCACTTCTATAATTAACTACAATATAGCTGTTGACTTCAGTCAGCAAGATGTGAGGCTCCAGGGAGAAAGATCCCTGCTCATGAGCACTTAAAAGCACAGGTATCACTCCAAAGTGTTTTTCCTTCAGTATAAAAGCTGATCACAACCCATGTCCATGGTTATAATTACTGTCTCTAGTGTGTGTGTTTTTAAAACACGCACAAAAGTCTCTTTAATTCCCATTTTCAACCACATTTATAGCTTTACAGTTCAAAGCTTTTTACTGCCACCTGAGTGAACATTTTCAGGCACAAAAACTGGAAAACATTGGCTAGTTAAGTTAGCTCAATCACAACTGGAAACGGGTATTGGCTTTCTCTTTGGCTGGGGTATTTTCGCCCATGTCCCTCAAAACAAATTTTCATAACCACAGAGAAAATGTAACAGAATGCTAGAAACAGAGCAGAATATAAACTGTCTTTTCTGGTTTTCCCTTGTGTGTCTCAAAAGCATCTCCAGCAGAGGAGCCTATGGAACACCCCCGCTGCACAGCAGGACAGAGCCTGGTTTTCTGTGTGACGAGGAACAGGAAGGCTCCCCCACAGCAGCGTCCATGTCTTGCCAACAAGCCACGATGGCCGTTTCCTATCAGCCTTTGAATATTTATGACTAAACACAGCTGAACTGAATTCCACCCTCTTTCCCTCTCTCTGTTTCCCTATCTCACAATCCATCATGTTCAGATCCTGGTCTCAGTTGTGTCTGAATCTTTCTACGCTGTTTTCCTGTGTCTTTTCCTGAAGGTTATAGACCAGTGCAAAGTTCCCAGAGATATTACATTATTTATCCTCCCCATTGCATCATCTCTTTTGAGATGATTATTTACTCTTTAATTTCTGGAAGAATTGCCATGAAGTGTTAATTTCTGGGATAAACCATCTGTTTCTCTGAATCAATGCCACAAAATAACCTTACAACCTTCATTCCAGGGCCATTCCTTCCGCAGCAAGATTTATCCCAGTGCCTGTAATATTTTTACCATATGCCTCACACATCATGGTGGAAATGAGGATGCAGAAAAAGCAGACAGAAGTAAAAAAAAAAGAAAAACCAACAAAACCAACCAACCCAAACCCAACGTGAATTAACTTAAAACATCTGAGAATCTTGTGTGATGGTATTATTTAACTGCATATCTCTCAGCATTTTAAGAAGATTTGTTCTTGAGGTAGCCTAGTTCTTTACAACGAGCCAACTTCATTGCTGTGTTAGCATTTAGAAAAGGAAGCATTGCCTCCATTAGGCTTTTGGTTAGTTTACTTTCCAGTCCATTTGACCATCAATTAAAATTACACTGCCAGGGTGAATTTCTCTCTGTGGTAAAAAACCTTTCAAAAGCTAACTCCAGTCTTCCTTGTAATTCTCGAACATGTACGTAAAGAGAAAATCACTGAAGCATCTGCAAATCGGATCATAGCCTGAAAATCTGAAAAGCAATATATGCTGCTGTCTACAAGGATGGAGAAACAGTAAAATTGATACAATTCCAGATGGCACTAGAATTAAATGAATCAAAGAGAACTCACTAATTTTTAGTTTCTATAAAGATGAAGCTGAACAACAAAGGAAAAATGCTAAAAGGAAATGTGAAGTGGGATAGAGAAGGGACAAGTCAAACCCAGAAAGTTTTGTGTAACAATCACAGAAAGAGAGAATTAGGAATACAGTAGATTTGTTGGGTTTTTTTCATGTTCTTTTTATTTTTGAGTGGGAAATGAAATCTTTTTTTCATATGTAATTTTTTTTAATAATATATTGAATGCTGTAAGAGAACAGAGAGAACATCTGACTCCAGTGAGCAAGGAAGCTAGAAAAGAAGGACTGAATGGAAATCATAATGTGCAAGAAGTGAAGACCCTCTTTCCTCTGTGAGACCTTGCATCTTCCATAGGCTCAAAGCCAAGTCAGAGGTGCAGCACTGTACAGATTACCACCAGATGAAGGAAATACCCTGAGGTCCAGCCTTAGTGCTCGGTCTGTTTCTAACACAAAGTGATCCTTACACAGCATTAGGAAATGATGAACTATGTACAGCTCTCAACAGGTGAATAGTTCATAGGAACTCTGGCTCAGATTCTTGAGTCAAATAAAAGCACAGTAACTCATGGAGTTCCCTAGGTGTCGGCAGATGAGGCTCCAGGCATTCAGATACGATGTATGAGACATCTGAGGGATGTTCTCAGTCCCACTGGGATCTCAGGCTGCATAACTGGGTGAAACTCCTGTTAGCTCCGGTGACAGCTTCACCCTGGTGAGAGTAAATTATGACTGTGGGCTTGGGCACAGTTCTTTGCACTTCCACACACCCTCAGCAGCCCTGACGGGAGGAATGCAAGCACCACTGAGATACAACCTCCTAGCTGCCAATCTAGCTATCAAATCTCACCCTTTGCCACCAGCCATGCGCTGCTCTTACCAAGATGTGTTCCAAGGCTGGAAGTGTGGGAGCAAATGTAAATGTATTAAACAACCAAGAAAAAAACCTGGGACTGAAGCCCCATGGACGTGCTTCCATATCACAACCAAGAGGGGAGAATGGGTGACAAGTCATTTTATTGACACTGTAGAGCTGCACAGTATTTGTTCTGTTGCTCATTTCAAGAACTTTAATTCCTCTTATTACAGAGAAGCTATGACACTCCTGCCATTAATAACTCAAAACTGGCTATAGTTAGCAGAGGAATACAGAGTCTAAACCTCCTTATCATAGAAATATCAGAAATATTACTTCCAGCTCCAAATATCCCAGGCACTGTAAGCAGCAACTAAGAGCAATTAGCATTTCCTTATGAAATAATCATAAACCAGCACAATTGTTCTTTTCCTGATCCTAACAGACAGCGCAAGATCTGTTATGCCATGCAAAAACGACTGGCAGTAGTTGCTTGTGTTTAAAAAGCAGCTGGATAACATGTACCTCTCTTCCTCACAGCAATGCAGCCTTTTATATACAAAACTGAAAACATGCCTTGGACTGTGGGGTGCCGCCCTGCATCCCCAAAGTTAAATCCACGTGTATCGGGAAAGGAAAACCAAGAGCCTCCACTCCAGCTTGATGGGGGCAACGGGCACAGAAACCTGGCTGATCTTGCACAGTCACGTGTCTCTCCCCTCCTAGAGGCACATTCCAAGCTGTAAGGGTAAGATGTACACTTACTGCTTGCATTGTTCCTGAAATGTGCATTATACAGGAAACATGAATTGACTGTTGGAGCACTTCAGCTTGAAAATAAATTAACAGCTCTGCACCCTTCGTTCTCAGTCTCCAAGGTTACCACTCATGCTTTTCATGAATGCTACTGTTTACTTCCTTCCTTTCCTTGTTTACTTGTTCAGAGCACGGAAAAACAGAGACACTAAAAACCCCTGCATTACAGACAGTTGCCATTTCCAGATGAGGACAGAAGGTTAGGTGCCAGTGACAAATTTGCCAAGTATGTTCCATCTCAGCACAATCTGTGAAAAGAGCTCAGAGAAAGCTACTTGGCTCAGGGCAGCTGATGTTTATGGCTCTAACAAAGTCCTGGATCACAAAACCCTGCCTATGCCAGCTCTTCACACACAACCTGGAGGAACAAGTGGCAAGAGATGTCTGGGGAAAGCAGAAAGGCAAACGGGACTCCCATGCTTCGAAAAATGTAAAATCTGCAATTAAAACTATGCCCCAGATAACATTTCGCTTCAAGTGAGCTATAGGGTAGCCCTCATTTTGGAAGCTCCATGGGGCCAAGCCTGTCTTTCCAACAGGCTTGCAAAATACCTTGCAAAAAGCACCTTAGTCTAAGACTGTAGCTAAATGTGTAGATCAAAAGGAGGTAAGAGTTGCTGTAAGAACTTAGAATATTATTTAAAATGTTCATATTTACACTGACAGTATTAAATGAGGCTTCCAAAACTTTCCTACTGCTGGAGAAAAATCCCATTTTGGAAATAAAAATCCATCAAATCTCTCGAGTTCTTTTGCAGTAATGGCTTTAATATTTTTGAACCACAGGAACATGCATTTACTCTGTGTTTTGGGCCAAAAGTACAACTAATGAGACCTGCAATTCCATTGGTTTCAACTGAACTGCAGTTTTATTAACATACCTGCTGAGCTATTTGGCATGTAGAACCCAAACCACACAAAGGAGATGTGTTTCAAATCTCAAGACACACTCAAGCATTCTAGAGAGCATCTTGTAGGACAGCACAAGCATTTGAAATATTTGAAGCTACATTCAAAAGAGGATGGCTTGCACAAACACTACAAATATCAAGTCTCCTGTCTATATTAGTAATTTCTCATCTATCAGAACTATGAAGTGGTGAAACGGTGAACAGATGTTTCAATGGCTAGGTAAAACATACTCTTATAATGTGTGACTCACAAAAATGGTATAAATACTCTTGAAAACGTTGTGGTTTGAAGTGAAGACACTTCAGGAAGAAGAAAGGTATTAGTTAAGGAACAAAATATGACTCAGAGGAGCCAGGTGGGAAAAGAGACTGGACGGCAAAGGCAGGACTACAATCATCAGTTTTCCCAGGTGCACTGAAAAACAGAGAAGGTTACTGAAGAGGAATTTCATGCTAAACAGACCTTGGTTTACTCTCCTTTTTCTAATATAAACCCTACCCCTTTGCCTTGCTGGATCCCATCTGTTGTCACCATTGACAGTGCTCCCAGGTGACTCTCAGGAGCCATAGGGCACACGGGCAAATGACCCACCAATAAAACCCTGCACGGGCCCTTCAGCTCCGTGCTGCTCGGGCAGCCCAACGAGCTCCTGCATTCTGGGTCTGTCTCTCACCAAACTCAAGTGTTACGAGGACTGGCCCAGCTCAGGTGCTCCAATGAGCTGTTTCCTGTATGTAAGGCAGAACCTTTACAGGAAAAAAGGAAAGCCAGCAGGAACAGCTTGAAACCCCAAGTGACTCTGACCTGCCAAACCCTGTAGTGGCAGGTTTCCAAAATCCCTCACGGACCTCCCATGCTTTCAAAGAAAGGAAGGGTGCTACCAAGATGAAAGTTCGTATTTATTCTTCATAACCCTCACTCTGAAGCTCACCAGGTAAATGTTGTGGAAACTTCCCTTTACCTACTGGAAGGTATTTCTCAGAATTCAATGCCATAACTTTTATATATGCTATCAATTACATCAAACACGAGGAAAAATGCTTTCCACAAATGTGCAGGAGGGCAGGAAGTCTGACATAGCTATTTTTTAAACAAAAGAAAAATGACACACAAAGATGATGGAGAAATTCCATTTTTCTGAAAGTACAGGGAAAGGCCCTGGGTGTAGCAGTACCTTTCTCACTCAGCACCAAAAACCATGTCTGAAAACACATGCAAAAGACACTATATCCATAGTCTATTTAAATAAAACACATGGACAATGATACTGCTAAGGCCTCCTCTTAAAAAAGGTCTATCCCAGCAAACTGATCACAATTAAGCTAATTAATTACACCAGTTATCACAGATATTTATTACCATACTAATTAATCAGGCTGTAGAAGTACCACTAAAATGCCACCTAACAGACTAGAACTAAACAAACACAAACTGAACTGGTTACCTTTTGTTGAGCATTTACTAACTTCTATGCTATGTATTTTGTAAGGATTTCATTCACAAGGATATCTAGGAAAACCAAAGGGTTTTCAAATCAACATGCATATTTAACCCAAATGTAATTGCATGATCCATTTTTTAAATGCTCGGGTCTGTCTCAAAAGCAAGAAAGCACACACACTGCTCTAAACACACCCAAGTGGGTTTTCTTAACTTAAAGATGCTTAAGAAATACATTTACAACCACACACTTCACTGACTGGGAATTGGGGCTCACTTTGGTTTCAAAGGGAAAGAAAGGAATATATCTATCATCTGTTCAGTGTGGAGCAAAGAGGCAACATTCTAAGTCTGGTGTACAATTTCTTAATTTTATAATTTGTGGTTCTAACTTGAATATAAAAGTCATCTGCTTTTATAGGCAGAGAATGCCACTTAATCTTTCTTCAGCTTTTTTACAATAATAGTGGTTTTTTGCCAAGCTGTATTGGTGTTTTCCCCTCCCTTTCTGAACTCTCCCACGCTACCATACGTACATGCAGGGCTATCACAGCCCTCCTCAACACCCAGGGGATACCCTGGCAGGGAAGTGGAACAGCAGCTCTATTAGAATGCCTCTGTACTCAGTCTGACATTGCTTTCCAAAAAATTCAATTCTGGAAAATGAAATGAAAAACCGAGGAAAACCAAGCATTTGACCACAATCCCTCAGAGGTACCTAATGTCTCTCACATTGATTTTATCATATTGTTTTGGCACTTCCATGTGCTCTGTCAATCTCAGATATTGACAGAATGGCTCCTTCATCACATAAAGTTTACAAAAAATAACCAAGATGCTTCAGGTCATTCTAGAGGCAAACATGATCATGAACATTTGTATAAAATGCTTTCAAAGTGAAAACTGCTGTATTAGAGGATATCTGATCATCATGAAAAAAAAGAATGACCAGAGTTTTGTCTGACTCGTGTCTTGGTTCAGGAAAAGGATGCCCCGAGTTTGTTGATTCTCATGAACATGGTAGTGTCTATCTCAGCTACAAGAAATTCTCATAATTGTCTCCTCACAGATTTCTCCCCTTCCAAAGGCAACGTCAATAATCCATGACTGACTCACTAAAATCTAACTCATTGTAATTATTGGTATTTCCATGTTTGATGTTTCCAGAGGCTGAAAAAATAAGCTATAATGGAATGACACCACAGAGTAGAATCTGTATTTTATGTTGTTGGCACGCTTAGAATTTAGCAGGACATGTATCACTTCTTGTTTATTTACTTATCCTGAATTCATGTTATGCAGAATGTAATTTCTACTTTCCTCAACTGCACTCAATATTGCACTTTTTTATTAAAAATTTTTATTTTTATTAAAAATTGCATATTGTGACAGTGACTGCATAAGATGAGTTACTTTCAGACTGCATAAGATGTGTGACTTTCTTACACATACTCTTAAAATTCCAGTTATCCGAAGCCAAGCTCTACTCACAGTAAACAGTAGGGACAGATTTTTCCCTCTTAGGAGAGCCAATTTCAAATGAGAATCACAAATACAGAACAAATAATTCCAAACAGCAAAAAGTCCCCTTACACAAAGCAACACTGCTTCACAGTGTCCTTACTACATTTAGACAGCTGGAGATACTCATTTCACTGTACGATTCTTCCCTCAGAAATGTTCATAATGCATGAGATTGACTTCACACAGGTTGACATATACAGGAAGCGACTGCCTGTGTAAGTGGCTTATCTTTGAAGAGTTGTTTAATAATTTAAGCCTTAACTTTTGCAATCACACAGCTCATAATTCACTTCAAAATTTTATGCATAAAAACTTCTTCTTGACCCTTGCTCAGCTCCAAACCAATGTCCTTGCATGCCAGAACAGGGTGCTTTACCACATCAGTTTGGGACATATTTACAACTGAGGGGAATCAATCTTCCAATACAGAGAATGTGTATCTCTGCCACTGCTTCTTCTACAGATCTTATGTACACATTTTAAAATGCAAGAGTAAGAAACTTTCCCCAGCTATTGTGCCAAGCCTTAGACTCTCCTCAAACAAAAAAGGCTGTGCTTCTGTTTTCCCTTCCTTTTCTTTTTTTTTAATGACATGAAATTACATCTGCCAATACGAGTTTTTCATACAGGTAATACCTGTAATTATCTAAAGCATGTTAGGAAATAATTGCACAGAATTATAAAAAAGTAATACAAGATGAGAAAGAAACTGGAGCCACTATTTTCATTACATATAGAATTAATTTTAAAACATGTAACCTTATTACAATTTTAACTAGCATAAAAAATGTCATTTTTCTTTCACTTTCACAGTGCCTGGCATAAATCTATTAAATCCCTGAAACTACACCAAAAAAACCATTGACGTTATTAAACTAAGTAATTCAGTGTCAGGAAACAGAGTGAAATTCAAAACCAAACATCAAACTAACTCTGAAAATCACATATCCATGCAAATTATAGATGGTTTAGGTTTTTGATGAAACTAAAAAGGAAAGAAAAATAAAGTCAATGCTTTTGTTAACTACTTTACTGAGAAAAACAAAAACAATTTGATTCTTTCTAAGCCATACAAAACATCTTTAGTAACAGGAGCTTCATAGGCACAAATTGTCCCATAGCTCAGAGAAACAAACCTGTTACAGTTCATAATTCACTAACACAATTATAATTCATTGTTTTCAAACATTATACCCTTACAGACACATTATTTTTCATATTTGTAAAGTCCTCATGTTTTGGTCTTTCTATTGATGGCTACAATTTTAATAAATGTAAAATAAAATAGAACTTCTTTTCTTAAGTCAGGAAATTGTTCCAAGTTGACTTGCTACAATTAACAAATCTGGATTCAACCAACTGGAAGGGTTAATTCTGCAGAGGTCCATGTCTAACAAGGCATCGGGACTCGCCTCCTTTCAGTACATAGACTGAAGACATCAGAACTCCCAATAAGCCCATTATTCATACAGAAGTGAGTGGCATCCCTTGGGAAGCAGCCAGAAAGCAGCCCACACACTACCTGGCCTCCTCCCGGTTCATATTCACAACCCCAACAGCAGAGGCATCAACCAAGTGATACAGGAGTTTCTCAGGAGGCATTGAACCCTCTTCAGCCTAGAGAGGAAGGCAAAAGACCTAAACTTATTCTGATGCCACACACAGCTACTTACTGGTAACCAAAGCAGAGAAAAAACAAGCGCCACTTTTGCCACGTCCAGCCCTCAGCCCCACAGCTCTCACCCCAGGCAGGGCTCCTGCACTCCTGGTTCTTTGTGTGAGAGCCAGAATCACATCCAAATGTCTGGGAATTGGCAGGCGGCCGCGCCTGCAGAACCTCAGCAGAGCAGATCCCTCTCCCAGAGAAGTTATGGACTCCTCATCCCTGGGAGTGTCCAAGACAAGGCTGGATGGGGCTCTGAGCAGCCTGGTCTAATGGAAGGAGTCCCTGTCGATGGAACAGGGGGTTGGAAATGGATGATTTTTAAAATCCCTTCCAACCCAAACCGTTCCACGACTCTTATTCTGTGCAAGACCTGCACAGCCTCTCCCAGTCTTTGAGGCTATGCACCAGTAGAAAAGAACTTGGAATTTGATAGGCTGGGCTGAGCCACACATCCTGCTGCTCCATGAGCAGCAAAAGGTTGAATGAGGTAAATCCAGGCCTGCCAGCTGATGAAGCAGGTGACAAAAAACAGACAAATGGAGCTCAGCTATTCAACACCACTTTTGCCTTGGCCTTCTTCAAAAATGCCTCTGTACTTGGTGTCCAGAGGTTCAAAGAGAAGCTGAACTATCAGCAACATACAAGAAACTATTTGAGATTGATCCTTACAAGTCACTGGAATCTGACAAGTCACATTTGAGTGTGTTGAGAAAACTGGGTGTGTCCCTTAAAGGCCATTCTCTGTCACTGTCAGAAATTCACGGAGACCAGAAGAAACACACAACAACTGGAGAAAGTGTCTTCAAAACTGCCAAAAGGCTTGTGTGGGGAACTACAGGGCAGACAACCCAAATCATTCAGAAGATCATGGCATGAGCCCTCTTGGAACACATTTTTGGGCATATAGTGCATAAGGTGACTGGGAACAGTTGGCATAGATTTACTGAGAATAAATCAAACCTAATCAACCTGATGATCTCCTATGACAAAACAACCACGTCTGTGGATGAGGAAAGAGCATCAAATATCACTTCTTTCGACAAGGCTTTCAACACCATCTCCCACACGATTCTTCTTAGGTCATTACAGACCGGAAAGATGGATTGAAAAGATCAGGATCAGAGGGTGATGGTAATGAGGCTGCATTGTGTCTCGATGCCTGTGACAAGTGAAGCATCGCACGGATCAATCCTGAGATTCATCCTCCTTAACGTCTTTATCGATGCCACAGAAGAGGCAACAGAATGCACACTTTTCAAACCTGCCAAACACCAAAATGAGGGCAGCTGTCAATACACTTGAGGGCAGGGCTGCCATCAGGAAGAATCTGTACAGGCTTGAGGAACAGGCGGACAAAAGCCCTTTCCCTCCATGAGAAAGCCCAACAGTGCACCAGGTTTCCCAGAGAGGTTGTTCTGCCTCCCTCCTTGCAGTTTCCAAACTGTGACTGAGTAAAGCCTCGAGCAGCCTGGTCTGACCCCAAAGTCAACTGCCTCAAGTAGGGAGTTGGACTCCAGCCCTCCTGAGGCCCCTTCCAAGTCGAACCATGCTGGGATCCTATCCCTGCCTGCAACCTCTTGCAACCTGAAATGGTGAGAGCATTTCAGGAGCTGCCTTCACACTCAGAAGAGTAAGCTCTAGGCAAGATTTTAAACAAGCAGAGTTGGCCTGGCTAGATTTCTGATAATGGCTCTACATCTCAAAATTAAATGTGTCTGAGCCAGTTCTACCTTCCTGTACTCCTGAAAAATAGTTTGGCTTTGGTCATCAACTGCACCAGGCTCTTGTCTTTTGCCAAATTTGTCTGCACCCAGAAAACTGTTCTCTGGAGTCTCTGAAGTCTTGCTTTAGAAAAAAACAACAAAATCCCAATTCAAAACTATGTACCATCAACAAGCAACAATACTGGCAACAATTCTAGATGCAGTAACACTGGATTTCCCTGCACTTGAGTGTACAGGCCAATACCCTCTTCATACTGTAACAGAGCTTTACTCTGGGAGGAAAAGAAAGCCTGAATAATTAAATGAGAGCTATATGAAACTGGAAGCTGTCATCTTTTCAAACTCAAATGAGCTAAATACCTTTTTCTCCCCCATACAGATGTCCTTTGTCTGCCAGTTACCACTTTGTGACTTAAATTTAATAGGATCCTTACAGGGGATGTAAGTTGCACAGCATAAATCAGCATATAAAAAGCACATGCTTTTTTCTCCTCTTATTCCATGGTAATATTCTCTTCTACCTAATCTTCCTCTACTCTAATAGTCTTCTCTCACCACTCTTTATCTCCTGTTTCACTTCCCTTCCTCAAACCTTTTGTTGTACATATAAGAAACTTATTCCTGCTGAAGTCTCTTTTCCGTTCTTTTTTAACAGTATGATGAGCCAAGAGTCTTAATGTCACACAGCCTTCACATGACTAATGTGAATAATAATTCCATAATGTTCCAAATCTGTCTCTCTGCACACTGACATTGTCTGTGTAGCAAAATGTTATCTCAAAGTTTGGTCCAAGTCTC
The DNA here is from genome assembly GCA_013397775.1 of Eulacestoma nigropectus. Classification (NCBI taxonomy): domain Eukaryota; kingdom Metazoa; phylum Chordata; class Aves; order Passeriformes; genus Eulacestoma; species Eulacestoma nigropectus. The sequence continues at coordinate 1,524,356 of VZTE01002686.1, forward strand.
CTTGGATTTAGCAGAATTACATAAGACTGATAAGAAAAAACCAAATACCTTATATGTGGTGGGTAAAAAAACCCTCAATTTTTTTTTTTTTTGGTGCTGCAAAGAATAGACTCTTGCCTTTTCATCTGACAAGTGAAAAGAGCTCATAACATATCCTTGTGGGAAAGGAGACAGTAAATTGACAGTCACATCTAACAAGTGTCATTGAAAATTTAGGCATACGGCAATAAACTTAAAATAACTGAAGTACTTCAATAATTTTCTGGTAAATTATGAACGTGTGATATAAACTTGCAAAAATTTTATAGTAATTAAATTTATTTTCTAGCATTTATGACCAGGGGGGAAATGTTACAAAAGGGAAAATAAGTGTTTTTAGTAAAAACAGGCCAGCAAAGAAAAATAGTCAATGTTCATTTTCGGGTTTTGTTGGGTTGTTTTGGGGTTTTGGTTTGGAATTTAAATAATAGTTTGAATAAAATCAGAAAAAATGCTGAAAAGCAACTGCAGATGTATGGACTGTGCTAGAAATACCCACAACAAATTAATTAAACAACTGAAACCATCTACATGTCATTAGACAACTTTTAAACCATTTAAAATCATGCTCCTTTACATTTGAAGAGACTATTAAAATTAGGCAATTTTAAAATGGAGAAAATGAGGACAACATTAAAACTTCATGCAAACTGCAGACAACCAACAATTCCAAATTTCTGTCCCCCTTTCAGAAGAAATAAAGCCAGTGCTCTGAACTGTGTGTGTCTAGTTCCAAGCTACTCAAGTATTTAAAATCACAGAGTCATTAAGGTTGGAAGAGCCCTCGAAGATGATCAAATCCAACCATCAACTCAGCATCACCACACATTTACCACTAAACCATGTCCTCAGGTGCCACAGCGACACACTTCTTTAGTATTTGCAGGGATGGTGACTGTCCAGCTTCCCTGTGCAGTCTGTTCCAATGCTTGACAACCCTTTCCATGAAGAATTTTTTCCTAATATCCAATCTAAACCTCCCCTGGTGCAACTTGAGGCCATTTTGGCTCATCCTGTCACTTGCTACCTGGCAGAAGAGACTGACACTCACTTCACTACAACCTCCTTTACAATACTTGACCATGACTGGAGTCCACTACTCTATTGTACTCCTTTAGTGCCACCAGAGCTCCCTGCTGGGTTAGGAATGCAGTTTATCGCTGAAGGGTGACTTTGGCTTGAGGGACTCTTGCTCTCAGTACCAAGGACAGCAAAGGAGTCTCTTGCTGCAAGACTTTTGTGTCTATGTGAGTAGTGCCCAAGCCTAACTTGAATTTTTCTTCTGCCCTCGTGAAGGTCAGTGAACAACTCCTGAGCAGTCCCTTGTTCTTTGTGCACTACTCAGGTCTGCCAACTCAGAGGCTGGATAGAAGGACAGAAGTTTTCTATGCCTCACGTTTAACAATGCCTCCACACTACTTTAGCAAGTCCTTAAAATATGGGAAAGATTTTTGAATTAGAATTTTGAAGTAGTATTCATCTATCTGAAATGCAAACTTTTAGTGATTTGTTAGTTTGTTTGAACTAACACTAACAACACAGCAATACAACATCAGGGATCTATTTCCTTTATAGGGCACAAACCAGCAAACCACTTTAGAACACATTAGAGTTCAAAACCCCGGCTATTTAACGTACTACTGAATCCAGTGATGCAAGTTCAAATAAAAACCAGGAAGTTTGTCCCGGAAAGTTTAATGTCAGTTTTTAACTGACACCTTTCAGCAGCATCCTCAGCTATTGAGCTCAGTGTTAGAAAGCTGCAGCATTAGCACCTCTGATTTTCCTCTACAAAACATCAAGCAGCTGCTGAGTCAAAAGGACAATTAACAACAGATCAGCTGCTTGTGTAGGCTGTGCAGGTGTTCAGCAGGTTTGGAAGATCGCAGTAAATAAGCAAGGCTGTACTTTTTTCATAAGGAAAACTCAGCTGAGGAGTAGAGAGAAGGGGCAGTCGATGCTATTATACAGGCAAAGTATTTGCTCTCTTTCACTGGGAATTCCCTTACTGGAATTACTGCCTAAAAGCGAATAAACTGAAGGCCATGGGGAGATATAGGCTGTCTAGAAAAGGGCAAATGAAGAGAGATTGGAAGAACTAGAACAATTTAGTTCCAAGAGGGATACACGAAAGACAGCAAGATTTATACTGAAATATGGCTTTTTCACAAAAAGCTGACTTTTGAGCCTTATTGTATTTTACAATCCTTTATTTAGGCATAAATATTTGAATAGAGAAAATTAAAAGGAGGTATTTTAAAATTTCTAATTATATTGTAAGCATTTGTCCATAATTTATGTATGATCTGAAATGAAATGTGCTCTAAATATTGTAATTCCAATTTACTGTAATTTTTCTTGAACCCTGAGTGACAGATCTTTATCAACTCTGTGCATCATCTTTATTGCTTTCCAAAAAACTGCCTATGCACTGTTTAGAAGGAGAACAAGAAAATGGTATTCCTCTTGCCCTGTACAATTCTGATTATTTTATAATAGAAGAAATTAATCCTTCTCCCTTTTTGCCATGTAAAACTCTCATTTTGACACTATATGTTATTGAACCAATTTCAATAAAGAACAAGAATTACATCAAGGAAAAATGAAACCTCTCTGAAGCTGAATGCAGCTTATCTGACAGATGGAAAATGGGCAGAGACAACTGAATCATACAATTACTGAAGTCATCACCAGGAGCCAAAGACTGGATTGTCCAATAAAAAGGTCTGTAAAGATACTGATTACATCTGGGACTGGAATATCTCCTTGGTGCAGCTCACTGCAAAAGTAACATGCCAAAAGGAACGCCTGGGCCTAAGGAGCCATTGAACTGTAAGACTATGAAATTCCCTACTTGCTCAGCAGTACTTCTAGATTTCAGGATTCGTCAAAATATTAGTAGCTAATGAATGCATTTGTCTTCCCTCATTGATTCAGACACGACTATTTACTTCTTACAATTGAGTTATTTCAGTCATCTGAGAGAATCACTCTAATTCAGAGCCCTTTCTAGACAAAAAAAAAATCTTTATGTTGAATCTTCGGGATGGAGTTCCAACTCTAAAAATTTAGAAAAGCTAAAGCAACACATCTACTGCCCTGAGAGCAAGATGACGTCATCAAAAGAAAGAAGAGACTCCACTTAGTCACCTGCTGTAAAAGATGGTATTATTCACATCTCCATAAATTAATTTCACCTGGTGAAATGGAAAAAAACCCAGTACTTAGCATTGAAATATTCAACAGAGAAACCTTCTTATTTATTTCGAATATAATACACCATTTGGTCTTCAGGTTATGGGTTTGCTATAATACTGAGAACATTAACGTCTCATCTCATCAATTCACATTTCTGTGCCAAAACCATTCAATCATTGGAAATACACAAACTGGAACATTTAACCTATTCTAAATATCTCTGAGATGACAATTCCCAATAATAATAATAATAAGGTTCATTAATGTAAGAGCTACCTACGCAAAGCAGGTTTCAGATTGCTAAGCTTGCTCGTAAACCCAGGACACGGACTGGACTCTGGCATCATCCTGAGGCAGTAACCGCTGGCTCGGAGCTGCCCGCGCCAGACACCACCAGGCCCTCGCCAGACACAGCCAGGCCCCCGCCAGGCTCCTCACCAGGCACAGCCGGGCCCTCACCAGGCTCCTCACCAGGCACAGCCGGGCCCTCACCAGGCTCCTCACCGGGCACAGCCGGGCCCTCACCAGGCACAGCCGGGCCCTCACCAGGCTCCTCACCAGGCACAGCCGGGCCCTCACCAGGCTCCTCACCAGGCACAGCCGGGCCCTCACCAGGCCCCTCACCAGGCACAGCCGGGCCCTCACCGGGCTCCTCACCAGGCACAGCCGGGCCCTCACCAGGCACAGCCGGGCCCCCGCCGGGCCCCTCACCAGGCACAGCCGGGCCCTCACCGGGCTCCTCACCAGGCACAGCCGGGCCCCTCACCCACCACTCCCAAGGCAGCCATGCTCCAGTGCACCTGCAGGGCCCGCGGATAAACCAGGGCTCCTCCAGTGCCTGGGTTTAGCAGGACTGTGCTCCTCTCTGAGAGCCCCATGTCCCCAGGTGCCTGGGGGTGCTCTGATGTTTTACCACTCCAGGCTCAGGTCGGCTTTGCAGATGCCCAGCTGATTTTAGCATCCAGCAGGATGCCTGAGGTCAAACAGCAGAGTACCTGACACTGCACTTACTCTTTACATCACCTGAGATCGTAACTGCCTTGCTGAGCACAGAGTATGAAGCTACAGTGTATCAGCATATACTTCTGAGTATCTCAGAAAAGGGGAAAGACACTTTGAAACTCTTATACATGCTTCCTACTCATGGATGAACATTAAAATGACTAGCAATTCTGTGCCTTGTTTTATTCTACACTATTCTGTATGTTTCCTATAACTTCAGAATACTCTGAATGTATTGCATATTTCTACTTACAGAAGTACTCCATCTATGAGTCAAATGTCACATACTTTCAAGCACCATCTTTAAATTCTTACTTTACCATTGGTCATAGCAAACCAATAAAAACTACAATTAGTCGTAACACTCAGCACATCTAATTGTCTAGCAAAAAATTCAAAAGTTCAGCTCAAGCAAAACAGTTCCCAATGCTCCTTGCACATCCATAAGGGTTACAGCAGAATAATGCTCTATTCTTTTTCAGGGATTTTATTATTAGGTAAGTCATGAGATTTTTGGGATAGCAAATACAGTTCACAAACAAGTCAGTCCATATGACGTCAGGAAAACTCCCAATCAGATTTTAAAACCTAAAAGCGCTGCCCTTTACGTGTGGCTATACTCTGGACAAGGAAGAGGAAAAGCATTTCCCTTTTTCCCAGGCTGAACTGTTTCACTGGGTTACAGCCCACAGTGACACAGCACTTGGGGTCCAAATGAGACTGCCATGTGCTGGTTGGCACTAACAATCTTCACACACACACAGACTCCACTTTCTCTACTCCAAAACCATTAAAATTCAGCTAGAATTCATTTTATCATTTTACCCCATCCAGTATTCTATTTGGTAGTTTATACACGGGATCCAGTATAACCACCAGCCTGTGCAGGTAACTGATTGTCAACTGTGCACATTGAAACAACTCTGAATTCTCTAGCAGTGGCACAATAAAGCTTCCAGCTTCTCTGGAAATGTTTCTGCCGCAGGAATCCATCTGATGCTGCAGAGGAGCAACCGGGATCCCATCTATTCTCGCTCTGCTTCCTACTGTCTGCCCCCTTCTCCAAATGCTGTATAACGAGACTGACATGGGCTTGAGTCTGTCAGAATGTATCCTGGATCAGAAGGCTGTGCCACATTTTAAAGATAAACATCTTCGTAAATAGCACAGATCACGGCCAATCCTCCTGGCATTTTCTGTACTCCTCCAAGTATAGCAAGATTTATGAGGGTGATAAGGGCAGTTCAACATAAATAGTAGGTAAAGGCAAAACCCAATACTGATACTGGTTTACTATAGTTATTCTAATAATAACTTGGCAAAGACATCTAATTTCCTGTTTCCCAGATGGGATTTAATAGATTTTCATATGTTTTCAGTAGCAAAAACAACCCCAAGTACAGTTTGCCCAGTGGCAGCTGCCTGTTTCATACAAAGGTAGTAAGTACATGGCAGAAGACAACAGATCCTAGAACAAAACTCCTAGTGAAGGTATGCTTCAGTTGCATGTGGTTTCACTATTTACTGTTACAGGTTCTTCATGCATTTCCATGCTTGTGTTCATGACAGATCAGATGTCTGTGCTCAGTGAATGTCAGGCTGCCTGAAACTTGCTGGCTGGCAGGCTGGTTTTGCTCAGGTCTTTTTTTAAGTTCCTTACTGGGATGAGCACCCTGCCCAGCAGGTGCTATGCAAAGACTAAACCTCCCATTAATAGCCAGTCTTCGCTCTGTGAATGATGTGAGGTGTGGGGCAGCAGGTAGGAACAGACCAACAGGGTAGTGCAGTGTGACACTGATGCGCAGTGCTGAGATAACACTCCCAGAGCTTCAGCAGCCTCAGCATGGTCAGGTTGTTTTAATGACTTTCATCAAGTAGAAAAGCATGAAGAGCAGCTCCTCCTGAGAGCAAGGAGTAGCGGGGCAGAAGGAACAAAGGTGCGTCTTCAAAACACAACATGTAGGTGGGGGCCTGGCGTGAAAGGTTTTATCCCACTCAGGAACCATCACTTTGTACGTGAGAGAATGGTATCATTTAATGAGGCAAAAAGTGTCACTTATCCTGACACAATAAAACCACCAAGAGAAGTGGTTTGACCAATGCAGAGATAGCAAAAATGAGCTAGTAACCTACATGGGCACTAGACAGACATGACCAAATGTGTTAAAGCCTTAGAGAGAAAGTCTAAAAGATTCTTTCCCTAACAGCTGTGAAAACTCTGTGTCTATATGCACTGCACAGCCAGGATTTCTGCACGCTGGGACTGTGCTTTGGTTCAAGGACATAAAAAGAATGACAAACAGGTGACAGCTTTGTTTCCTTCCCATGGTGGCAACATGAACTTGCCGGTTTCGTGTATCTCAGCTGCAGCCATGTTCTTCACTATTCCTCTTCAAGGAGAAATCAAATAATACAAGAGGCACTCGTGCACCCCAAAGCACAAAAGGTCATTGCTTGCTTTAAAGGACAGCGAACTCAGGCTTGCATCTCTGATATGAGAAAAGAAAAAGCTTCATGCTGAAAAAGGGAAATTCATATTCTTTTTCCCTAAACTTCATTTTCAACTTCAGTGGGCACAGGAAGGTAGAGCACAAAATCATTTTATTCAGCTCTGATGTTTCTGGGTTGAACCTTTCTTTCTGCTGCACAGAAAAGCAGCAGTCAGAGACACACCAACACTCACGCTCTGAGAGGAAACCTGCCTATCCCACTGCGGGGATTTCTAAACAAGACTGCATGTAATCAGGGATACTCTTGGGTAAGCAGATGAGACTTTGCTTGTGCAAATCGAATTTAATATAATCTTCAGTGCCCTCCAATAATTCCTAAAATTCCATTTCTTTTAAAAACAACTGGCACAGCTGCCCCAGGCTGCCACTTCCTTAAGCCCATGCTGCCACCTCACACCCCACAGCACTTGCCTGGGGCAGTACAAGATGAAGGACTAATCCCAAGCACCCAAAGCAGACTGATTTCCTCTTGTGTTCATTTCTAAAGATGAGCACATTTTCCAAGTGCTCCAGGTATACAGATGTATCCTCCTGCTGATCATTTCAAACAACTAAACAAGTTGGCCATGAAAGTCTGGAGACATTTTTCACTTGTTCAGTCACTCTTAGACCACTACTCCCTTCTTTCCACTTCTGACACTTCTCTACCTCCCCTCAGCCTATAACAGCACTTTGCAAAGCTCTGACTCTACGGTAACACTGAACAGGGTGGGGAAGTTTCCTGCTATCCCCCCTCCCTCAGTCTGGATTTGTAGGTACACAGTCTTCAACAAGTTCAGGAACCACTTGAGGGACAGGTTTTCCCTACTACATCTCAAACCACTCACCAGCTACAAAACAAAAACTCTTCTCCAGGCTGAGGAGTCAATTTAGTAATTTTCTGTACAATTATACTCCACCTTTGATCACATTTGCTACCTCCACTGTACCACCTCATTTCACTACATTGTTCTGACTAAGTTTCATCAGAACTGTGCATATTAGGCAAAGGATGAGTACCCTAAGTAAATATAAGGACACAATGACATTTTTTATGTTTTCTATTCCCACCATAGTAATCTTTAATGCTCCTATTTATTGAGATCATTACTGAAGCAAAATTCCAGAATTTTTCTGAACTGCCAGTTCTAAAGTTCCTTGTTAGTGCTTGTGTTCAGATCAGAACCAAGCACTTCTAAGGAATTATTCTTTCTCATGTGTATTATATTTTGTATTTTATTTACATTCAATTTCATTTGACATTTTATCACTCAGTCCCTCAGTGTCATGAGAGATTTCATCTCTTATTCACATTCAGGTCCACTTCATTGTCTTCTTGAATAACTTTATCTCATATGCAAGTTTAGCCATCACACTGGTTTATCTCCTGACCATTTCTTTGGATCCCTCACTGACTATTTAGTCCTTCAACAAATACAGCATGGCTGAATTTCTTTAAAATTACTGAACAGGGACCTTCTCAAATGCCTTCTTTAAAGTCTAAATTGATTTTATATCATCAGGCTTTATCTTATCTACCTGCTTAGCTACTCCTTCAGGGAACTGCCATGGATTTGTGGGGCTTGACTTCTGAACGATGCTGACTTTTCCCCAAAATATCATCTTCATCTCTGCATCCATTCATTCTATTTCTTATTATGGTTTCTATCTCTTTTCCCCACAACAGACATTGGTGTTAATTTCTAACATCCTCACCTACTCTGTCATTTGGGAAGACTGACTTTCCCTGGATTTTCCTGGGAGTTTTTTTGACTGGTGACAGACCTTTGCTCTACCCACAGCCACCGATACAGTGACTAGAGCCGTACAAGACATGACATCCATGGTGTGAGCAGATTCTGACAGCCTCACATAAAGGAGATCATCTGTCTCAACCCACTGCAGTCATTCCCGGGATTTCCTTGGTGGAACACCACATGCCTCTGAAAGCTCTGATCTCTCCTCTGTGGACAGGATATTGCCTTTTGGTAGCACCATTATTCTTCATTACTGTGTGTACTTGGCAAGTCAACCTTGCAAGCCTACAGGGCCATCTGTAGGGACCTGAGTATTGAGTTTTTCAGCAACAGACTAGCCCAAGGGTGGACAATTCCTGCCACCTCTGATCTCCCATGCATTGCTTTCTTTTGTACAGCCTTTTTACTTCTGCAGAACCCTGGCTAAGTTTCTGGCACTGTAGTGTCCTGGTTCTCAGTTTTCTGCTAAATGAAATATTGTCTGACGAAAGGCTGCGTTTCACTCCCGCTATCCTGTAATTACGAAAGCTAAACATAGATCAGATACTGTTTTCTCAAGGTTTTTTGTTCATTGGAAGCTTTATTATTCTGATCTTGTTTTCCACTAGCATATTGAACAGAGTAATGGATACTTATTGCCACCTATTTAAATCCAAACTACCCTGCAATCTGCTTTAACTTAAGTTCATAAGTAAGTAATTGCTTTTGGATTTATAATCAATTCTAAAGTCAATTTGTTATTGAAAAAGTAACACTTTTCTTGGAGGATGGCTGTATTTTCTGGTCAGCTTAGCATTTCTTCTGTGTTTCAAGCAATGGTGTCCCCAATAGACAGAGACATAAATCCTTGAAACTAGGACAAGAAAAACTTCTAGTAGTTCAGGATATTGATGTTGAGTTTTTATGAGAAGCTGCAGCCTTTTAAGTCAGTTTGTCTCATACCCGTGAGGGGGCTGTGGCAATGCCCCTAATGAAGGGCAGTATAAAAACCTCATTTTCATGGTAATTGCCTTGGTGGCAACAAGGACTTAAACCACGTCAACCCTCCCCTTCTGAAAGCTTTTTTTAAAAAAAGGAAAGAATACCATCCTATGTTTATTTCACAGCTTCTATTAAATGGCTTTGTGATACACCTTTCTGTACATTAGAGCATTATGAAGAATCTGTACACTTCCTTCTCATGTAAACTCAGCACTACAAGCATTTTATAACAGCTCCCAATGGAATCAGAAGATAAATCCTTAGCAGTTCTAGAAGCAGCAAGATAATAAAGCTGCCCCTGATACAAGCAATGATGTTCACCTTTAAATGGTTTGAGCGGGTGATTAAACAATGGCTGCAAACAAAATTTTTCATTTCACTACCATGACCCAGTTTATGCAAACATTTCCCAGTATTATGCTATGTCCTTTATTCCTTCTCTCCTTCATACCATAATGGAAGCCTTTCAATGTGACTGTGAAACAGTACCAACACACACAGCAACCTCCTCAGGAAGGTTAGGGAGTCCTTTCTGAGCCTCCATATGGAGCTCCAAGCATCTTAAGTAGTACAACGAGGCTGGTATAGGCACAAAGATCAGATCTGAATGAAATTAGTTTGAAAAAAAAGCCTCCCAATCTTACATCGTTCACTGATTCAGGTGGGTATTTCAGTTCCCCCAGAAAGGAGGGGAGAAGTAGGAAACAGTGAATAGATTTTGAATATTCAAAACCCAAGTATTTCTTTCAGAAGCGCTTCCTTGTTTTGCTCAGAGAAAAGCAAGTTTAAAAACCCAAAATTATTACAGAATTTACATCAAATTAACAAGTAGGTCTGATTAGTCCAATCTCAAACTTGAGATCTGGCACAGGGTCAATATGTCAGGGAAGACAGAAGCCTGTCCATGGCTGTGCCCCTCTCCAGCACACAGCAGGACCAGTCTGAGTCCTGGGACAGCCACCCCCCACAGCACAGACCCGACTCCCTTTGCAAAGGGATTCCCACAAACAGGTGCTGACCTCCCCCAAAAGCCAGACTCTTTGGATGAGCAAGAAACCACTGAACAGCCAAGAAAGCAATCCCGATCTCCTGAGACAAGGATATAAAGAGATGGCATGCCATCCACACAGAGACTGACTGCGGTGTGAGGGCCACACTGCAAAGAGGTTACCAGGCTGGGCAAGGCTCACACACAGAACTATACACCCATGTGCACACAGGCGCATACTGAATTTTTTTTTAAAAGTGCTTGCAAAAGATTATGGTAAAGACACGATCCCCTCATTCAAAAGCAGGGACAAACACCTTTTCCCACCCACAAATATGAGAGGGAGCCCTGTGCCAGTATGAGAGACGCTGTTCCATCAAAGCTACTTTAGGGGGTTTTACTTATTTATATTAGTTATACTTATTTATACTTATTTATATTAGTCTCACAGCAAGCACCAAAACCCACTGAAAACATCAATGCAAACGGAAAAAATATTTCCTATATGACCGTAAGTCTTAGAACCTTAGAAACTCATGTTAAAAAGCCAGGAAAACTACAGCTGTGCTGTTCTTGCAGCCTCCTGGCTCCTGTAACTGTGCCCCCAGTGCAAAGCAGGAACAGAGGCAGGGCCAGGCTGAGCCCAGAGCTCCGAGGCTCTCCCAGCCAGGAAATCCTCACTCCCTTGCTTTTCTCTCTGGGAGACACAGGATTTCTTGAAGGCCACTGTGCAAAGCATTCTGCCTTTGTGGGGCTGTCTTAATGACTTTTTCCAAACTCAAACTGCTCCACCAGCAAAATAGTATGTCATCTTCACTGGAAAAACATTTCTTTGTAATTTTCTCAACAAACCATAAGGATTGAGAATATAATTCCATTTAAAATAGATCATTTGGCCTGAAACCAGTTGTTCCACTTTAGTTAAAAATTACTAAGCCTTTTAAACAGTTTCGAATAGATTTTCATAATATTCAAAATTAACACTCTAAACCTGGAAAAGATTCCTTTGAGAAACTCTCCCACAAAGTAAACAGGAAAAATATATTTTGAAGTTCCCAATTAGGCATTTAGTCTAATAAGCAAACATTTTTAAGAAATCCTCTGCACCTCTAATAATAGATTCTCAAACATATTCTGGTACATATCCTACAATTGTTATTAGATGAATGTGGAAGATGCAGGGTTTATTCAGAAGTGAGGAAGAAGCAGTGGCTTTTAAAGACACAGTGGGAGTTGGGAATAGGATTCTCTTCTACGGGGTCTGATCCAGTGTCTCCAAAATGAAGAGATAAAATAGGATATAATATTTTAAATTATGTGTATTTTAGTGTTACTTTATGCTTTTTCAACTTCTACTTCTGCATATCCTTTATATTACACATAATCATGAGTACAGCAGTACTAATAAATACACAAACTTATTGAGAGAGTGTGCTCAATAATATTTTCAACTAATAAGGGTTTGCAATCAAAAGTATGGAAAGCACTGACCTAAACGTGAAGTTAAATCACTACATCTGGTCTCATGATAATGACTGCCCTCTGCATTATGCAGCTCCTCCAGAAAATACCAAATGAGTGAAGACTTGAAAGGATGGAATAGGAAAAAGGAAGAACTACGAGCTGTTTGCTGTGCTCGTGTTCACATGGACAGCAGAACAACTCTGCCACAAAGGGGAGAGTATCTACAGCAGGAATACACAGCCACCTATGTGCTGGGACTACACCCTGCAGAAAATACCCTTTACAAAATGCAGGAAAGTCACATTTTTTTTGTCCCTTACAGGCACATTTTCCTGAGCAACAACTTGAAGTGCTGAAGTTTGACTTCTCTAAATGTCAAGAATGATAATAGTGTTTTTCCCCCACTAACTCCCTTAATAAATTGCTCCTAGAGTTACTGAAGGTATGAACGGAATGAGCACAGCTGAAGAGTAACACTCACCTCAGAGTGCAAATGTAAATCCTCTGATGACTACCTTGCTCTGTAACTTGTCATTGATCTATATTCCATTTTTACTCAGCTTTTGCTGAAAGCAGAAGAAATTCCATGCTTTATAGTGATTTGCTTGAATAAGACCTACAATTCTGACTTTCTTTTAATACAATAAACTTCAATATTCACTGGCTCCACAATCCTTTCAGTAAATTTGGGAAGCCAACATTGAGAACACAGGCTTTTCTTCCTAGGAATAGTACAATCAGCAATGAACAAAGGTAAAACCGAATTTTAGCATTTCTAGTGGGGCTAATCAAATTTCAGGTTCTCAAACACATCAGTCACGTCCAGCCACTTCCAGTTATGCTACTGAGTGCAGTAGCTGTTTGTCACAGCACCTAAATGGCAAATTTTAAATAAGGCAGAACATTTAATTGCTATCCTTGAAAGCACTCATAAGGAGGTTCTGGTAGCTGGTGCTGTACGGTCAGTTAAAGACCATCTTGTGGAATCATTTTTGAACCTTAACTTCCCAGTGCTGTGGTGGAGAAGGAGATGATAAAAACTATTATAAAACAAAGCTCTTCTCCTATTGCTGTTTGTTTTAAACAGAGATAGTTTACGTACACTGTCATTACACTCATTTTCTGAAGGGCAATTATAAAAATGCTTTTAAAGGAAATCAATTTCTTGAACTCCTGTACGGGTGCTGCTGACATCTGATGTGATTTGACTTTGTTTGTCACATGGTATAATTTCTTCCACTAGGCCCTTCAATAAATTTTTTCTGGAGATGCCTTCAAGGTATAATTCATACCTTAGTACCTTGATCATTAGCTCCTGTTTCTAGAAAAAAGCCTAGTAGGAAGCATTATGAAATGTATTTGCAATCATCCAGTGCCCCACGAAGAAATTAAGGTGGGCAATCTGAATATACTGCTTGAGTGCAAACCCCTGATTTATGTTTTCATTATATAGAAATCAGCTTTTCAATTACTAAAAAGGCTTCCATCTATTCATCCCAGGCCTGCTAAAATGTGTATTAATCTACCATGCGGCATTTTTGTCTGAAATCACATGAGGTAATGATTGACTTGATGGGACATTCGAGACTAATGGGCTATTATAGCAATCAATAACTTCAGCAATTATTGAGCTGCTGGATCCACTCTGTACATAGGAGGGCTATAAACTCATGGAAACACGCTTTTGTCACACAATCAATCCTTAAAATACTGGAAACCCACTGCTACCCTGAGTTTGTACAGAAACAGTAGGAACTGCTCCTAAAATGACACACCTGGTTGGGCACACACAGCTGGGGGAAACCCCCTGCTGCTGATCCCTGCAGAGGAAGCAGGTTTTTAGTGAGGTCCATTTCTGTGTGTCCTGCAACCAGCACACCGTGACATGGTCACTGGCCAGGGCACTGCAGACCACCCTGAGAACAGCCAGACCGCTCCCAAAAGCAAAAGATAAAGCAAAATAACCCTTTCCCTATTCAAATGCTGGCTGGTAAGAATAAAGTCCTCCTGTATTTCTCTCCCAGAGCATAACCTGCTTTACATTAAGTGCCTAGAGCCTGCACAGCAGCCCAGGCATTCATAGGTAACTTCCATTCTGGCAAATTCTAGTTTCCAGATGGTTTTTCATTTGAATGTGGTATTATTAGCAGGTAGAGTAGATAGCTTTGTCTTAGCACTACTGACCTAATAAGGTCCTCATAAAACAGAGAAACTATGGCCTCATGTCACATCCAGGTGGCAATCACATGCCTGAGTACGACCTAAAGAACAATGACCCTGAAAAACTCATTACTCAAGATCCACAGGAACTGGTAGGGAGTAGAAGGAATACTGCAGCACCTCGGACACAGTCTAAGGTCAAGTAAAACTGCTTAATCCTTCAAGATGTAGTGTTTTTGTGTCAGCTCTTGACCACAAAATGTTGTTTTCCTTGCCTCCTCTCCTCTGGTGGCATGTAAATTACATGCACAAACAACAGTCTGCATTAAGCTCCTGTGACCGACGCTTACAAGGCCATTTCAGTTATAAAAAAGGGTGGTCCCTAAGCCCACACCTTTCTTTGGCAGGAATTTATGAACTAGCTTTAAGCACCATTGACAGCCTGATACATGGGTCACTTGCAAATCAGTTTTTCTTGCTGAATTATTACACTATTAACTCTACAGCTTTCTCAGCTTTACAAAGTGCACTTCTGCAGTGTGTGTGAAGGATGAATAGCCTCAATAAATTCCACTATAGAACGGAACAATGAGGAGAGCATATTGCTGACTTTAGGATAATGAAAGCAACGCTGGATTTCATATTGTTTTGATGTGATTAACATTGTGTTCTCATAGGTGAATGGTTTTTAAGGTTTTCATTTTCTAGAAGCACATCCGAGAAGTGGATTCAGGAGATGAGACAGGATTTTATTATTATTTATCACATTATTATTATTCTAGGAGCGTCCCTATGAACCACTTGACCAAAGGGCTCACGATGTTTTCAATTTGGTGTATGTAAAATAAGATGCAGGATCCCCCCTGCCCCTGAGAGCCAGGTTAGAGCACACACAGAGCAGGCAGGAGGAGGGGTCACAGCCCAGTTAGGACACTGGGAACTGAGTCACAGAGCCCATCTTTGCCAAACTTCAACCACTTGCCTGAGCAGCCACAAGATGTGGCAAGATCAAGAATGTCTCTTAAGCCACATTTCTTGGCAGTAGTCTACTCCAGGCTGCGTGGGCCAATCTCAGACCTAGATATCATTAACGATATCTCAGACATTGGCTGTTTGAGAAATCATTGCTGTGACATTCTCTAGATAGGGGTACAGGACTTCACAACAGGTATGCAAGTTCCAAATCACTGCTATCACATAGAGCCTGGTAAGTGAAGGCCTCAAATGTGAGCCCTTCATTCCCCTAAGTACCTACTTCAGATTGCTTCTTATGGTGTCAAACGTTGCTTCCCCTTAGGTGTTAACATTTATTGGTTAATACACTGTAAGTGAAAAGAAAAAAAAACACCAAAAATTATTATTTGATTATGAGTCTCAGTAGAAAATTAAGAAAATACTCCTGTCTATAACCCATAGTCTGGCAATCATTTTAAACCAACATTTTCAGCTTCAGATCTGTCCACAATGAGCCACAGTCATGGATACTCTTTTAACAGACATGAGCTGCTCCCACTCTGATCAACACAACTGAGATTCATTATTTTAACTACCTCTGTAATTGTCTCAGACACACATGCCCTCAGTAACACAGAGAGGCAAAACTCTCTAAAATCAAGCCAGCTTTTTTTTCTTATAGGCTAGAATTTAAGAAACTGAGAATACAATACCTGGAAAACCTCAGGGACTATGTAATAGTGTTCACACTGCTAAGCACCAAAGTGAAGAAATAAGTCCCCAAGGAAAAAGACCCTGAAATATAGAAGTCATTTTCTTTGTAAACAACTTCTCTCATGATCTGTCCTGTGATTAACTGGCCATAATCATCATATGGGCATCTACGCTAAACAAGAAAATGAGGATAGAACGGCTTTTAAGAGATTTTAAGGTTTACCATGAAATAAGATAGTACCTAAGCATCTGACAGAAAAATGAAGAAAAGCAGTATCTTTTCACTTATCCCTGCTAATAGCCAAAGGAGCTGCACAAGCAGGGAGAGCAATGCTGGAAGTCATTTTGTGGTGCTGCAGTTACATGTTGTCTTGTTCTCTCTCTCACTGTTGTATTCTCTGTTCAGCACACACAGTAACTGGACACTAACAAGTGTTAAGGAGAAACAGAAATCATTTTAAGAGAAGGATGGGTTACTCTCATCTCCACCCTCAGAAATTAATGGCCTCAGAGAGCTTGCAGCATACCCCAGTGACAAGCTGTCATGGCTTTCAAAGGAGGAAATGGATCTGCTCACATCCACTTTAAAAATACCATCCATTTCCTTCAGAAACTAAAGAGAACAGGACCTTGAATTTTCAGTACTCATTCAAGCAGCCAACACACACGTAATGTTTTTACCTAAAATACCGTGTGTCTAGGAAAGCACATGGGAATTCATTTACTTTGCTTATCAACTTACTAAAATACCCCTTTGTTACACTGAAAGACAATTAAGGATTATTCCCAGCAGAAAAAAGCAGATCCTCCCCTTTCCTCAGTGAACTTAACCTACTAAGCTGTGCTGTATGTATAGATGCAGTATTGAGACACCATGAACTATTAATTACAGACTCCTGTTTGTTTGAAAAAAATCATCCAAAATGTTCCATTTCTAACCATTTCATTTTACATGAGAATAATTCATTTTAACAAATCTACCTGTAATAGTTCACTCAGAATTACATGGAAAAGGTTCTACATCCACATCTCCCAAGCATATTGCCCTATGGCAACAGTATGTGAGAGTTCCCCTTCTCCTGTTGTGGCTCCTTGGAGGAACATCTCTGGGACGGTAAGTTCCATCAGCAGGGAGAGGGGAGCTCCATGCTCAGTGCCATTCCTGGGCACAGGGCACACAGGCAGGAAGTGTTCCCAGACAGGAGCACATTTGGGGAGAATTTGTTTCACTTGCTATTCTGGACCGCACTAAACGCCAAAGGGATCTCAGCAGGGGATTCTCAGTGTTATTTAATATGGATAAAGAATAATAATGATGTTTATCAAAGCAGTGAGGCTTTCAGATGAAATGCACGACATCAATGCAATCTATTATGAGAATTTAGTCTTTTCTCTGAGCAAACTTGCAAGCCACCACTTAAGAAATCTGACAAATGATGCAACTCCTGCAGATGGAGTGCATCCTTCCTTTACCATGAAAGCATCCTATTATTTGAAAACATTAACAGCCATTAGATAATTTGACTCTGACAACTATTTTTCATAACTAAGCTTCTTAATCCATTTGGTATATGAATAGAAAACAGAATTACTTGTGGAATATTTATGATAATCCTTAAACTGGGCATAAATAGCACAGAAATTATTAACTCTTAGGAAAACCTCAAATTATGAGAAGGCAGCAGAATGCTTAGTAAAATACACACAGTCTAATACTTCAAACTAAATTAACACAGCTGCACATGACACACAACTTCAATACAAATCAATCAAAGCATTAAAGGAGGTCATGGTGTGTGGCGTGTTTGGAGTTCTCTAATGCAAAACAAAGGGCATTCCCCTGCTTCCCCCCCCCCCCCCAACCCCGCTGTGCGA